>CM046661.1:64901591-65231591 GCA_025594165.1 Tamias sibiricus | reverse complement strand
ATATATTTTACTGCAAATGACATAATTTCATTTTTCTTTATGGTTGATTAAAAATCCATTGTGTATATGTACTACATTTTCTTTATCCATTCAACTATTGGTGGACACCTAGGCTGGTTCCATAGTTTCACTATAGTGAATTGTGCTACTATAAACATGGATATGCATGTATCACGATAGTAGGACAACTTTAATTCTTTAGGATAAATACTGAAAAGTGGTATATATAGGTCATACAGTGGTTCTATTCCTAGTATTATGAAGAAACTCCATAATGATTTCCATAGTGCATGTACTAATTTACAATCCCACCAACAGTGTAAAAGTGTTCCTTTTTTTCCATATCCTTTTAAGCATTTATGATTGTTTGAATTCTTGTTGACTGCCATTCTGAGTGAAGATGATACCTCAGTGTAGTTTTGATTTGCGTTTCCCTAATTGCTGATGATGTCGAATGTTCTTTTACATTTCTTAGCCATTTGTATTTCCTCTTTTGAAAAATGCCTGTTCAGTTCATTTTCCCATTTACTAATTGGGTGGGGTTTTGGTGTTAAGTTTTTTTGAGTTCCTTACATATTCTAGATATTAATCATCTATCAGAAGAATAGTTAGCAAAGATTTTCTCCCATTCTATAAGTTCTCTCTTCACATTTCTAATTGTTTCTTTTGCTGTGCAAAGCTTTTAAATTTGATGTCATCTCATTTATTAACTCTTAGCATGATTTTCTGGGCTTTACAGTCCTTTAGAAAAAGTCATTGCTTGTGCCTATCTGCTGGAATGTTGACCCTATGTTTTCTTCTAAGAAACATGGTTTCTAGTCTAATTCCTACTTCTTTGATCCATTTTGAGTTGATTTTGGTGCAAGATGAGAGATAAGGGTCTAGTGGCATTCTTCTTCATATGGATAACCAGTTTTCCCAGCATATTTGTTTAAAAGGGGGCTTTTTCTCCAAAGTATGTTTCAGACACCTTTGCCAAACATCCACTGTATCCATGTGGATTTGTTCTGTCTTCTCTTCTGTTCCATTGGTCTCTGTGTCTGTTTTCATGCTAGTACCATGCAGTTTTTATTACTATATCTCTGTAGTATAATTTGAAGTCAGGTATTGTGATGCCTCCAGCATTGCTTTTTTTGGCTCAGAATTGCTTTGGAATGGGCTGGGGTTGTAGCTCAGAGGTAGAGTGCTTGCCTAGCATGTGTGAGGCACTGGGTTCAATTCTCAGCACCACATATAAATAACTGAACAAAATAAAGGTCCATCAACATCTAGAAGAAAGAATTACTTTGGAATTCCAAGTCTTGTATTAGAAAGCAAGAACTTTCCAAAGTGCCAACCTGCATGGATCCATCCACCTTCAACTGCCCAGTTTATCCCTCGTCAGACTTTCAACCACTGAACTAATGGAAGTGTTCACCTAGCAAAATTACATAAACTCCTAGGGAACCTTTCAAACAATGGTATCCTACCCCAAAGACCAGATCATACCAAGAGACATGGTAAAGCCGGGCGCGGTGGCGCACGCCTGTAATCCCAGCACTTTGGGAGGCTGAGGCAGGAGGATCGCGAGTTCAAAGCCAGCCTCAGCAATGGCGAGGCACTGAGCAACTCAGTGAGACCCTGTCTCTAATAAAATGCAAAAAAAGGGCTGGGGATGTGACCCAGTGGTCGAGTGCCTGAGTTCAATCCCCGGTACCACAAAAAAAAAAAAAAAAAAAAAAAAAAAAGAGAGAGAGAGACATGGTATACCTTCTCCCCAATAAGAGGAAAATGGGAAACTAAGGTGAGCCTTGAAGAAGGTCCCACCCTAAACACACAACAGAATGGAGTGATCTCTTTGTAAAAGGTCAATGAACTTAGAGGAGTTAATAAGCAACGTGACTTTCCCATAAGAAATAAATTAGCTTAGTTAGTAATTAATCAAGATCATTGGAAAGGTTGTAGCCACCTCCAAGACTGAACTCCCTCCAAGACCTGGGACAGAAACAGTAGTAAAGTATATGTCTGCAACGTACCTGTGTACCTACTGGCAGCCCAGGATCTCACTTCTAAAGTAAGAAGATAAAAGACAAATTCTATACTATAGTCACTCTCAGCACAACATGATCAGATATTTGTCCATCTCACTAGTACAGTTAGTCCCCTTATGATGGTTTGAGTTATGATTTTTCAACTTTACAATGATGTGAAAGTGATACATGTTCAGTAGAAAAACTGTACTTTGAATTTCAAATTTGGATCTTTTCCCAGGCTAGCAATATGCAGTTATGATACTCTCTCACATGCTGGGCAAGTGCAGCTCCCAGCCAGCCCTACAATCACAAGGGAAAACAACTGATACTCTAGGGTATACTGCTGTGTTGCTAAGCTGGGATGTTTGGTAGGTTAGGTGCATTCAATGTATTTTTGACTTCTGACCTATTCGACTTAGGATGGGTTTATTGAGATATAGACCCATTGGAAATGGAGGATCATCTATCTGTGTTTATAATCACACACAATATGGTATAAGAGGTGAGAGGTCATACTTGTTATCTTGAAGTAGATTCTATGAAGTAGCTGTTGCTTTTAAAGGCAGGGAGATGGGATACACGTGTGGAATTGACTCTGTGTGTGTGTGTGTGTGTGTGTGTGTGTGTGTGTGTGTGTGTAAAGGGAGTCAACGAGAAGTAAAACCAAGAACTAAGTCAATCACTGGAGGGGAAAATTCAAGAGTAGCAAAGAATAGCTTCTAGGACACCAACCCTCCTCACCATATATTTACTAGTATCATTAATGCTGTATCTAGATCAAAGACTTGAAACTGAAAATCCCTGAACTGTACGTGAGTCTTGACATTTTCCTGTGTTCATCATCTCCCAGAGGCCAGGGAATGCTGTGATTTCCAGGGAGAGGCTTTGATTGAGATGTTGGCCAGGCATAAGTCTGGTTGTGGCCAACATGGACACAACCCACTTTTGCTAGGCTGGCCCTAAGGAAGACTCTGGGTCTCTGAAAACTGCAAAAAGCACTTTGTAAAGGTGAGGCCAGGCCACAGAACAAATAGAAAACAACAGCCTTAACAGCTTCTCCACTAACTCCCCTTCCCTGAGATGCTGTTGCCTCTGGGGCTGAGGGAGGCAGGCTTCCTGCAGAGGGAGGAGGAAGAGGAGAGATACAGACACAAGGAGCCCAGGGCCTCTTGCTGCTGCACAGGCAGCCATGGAGAGAGTGACAGCAGAGACAGATGAGCCCCGGCAGCTAGGGCCTGCTCTTACACAAACTGCCTTCATCAGCAACTCGCTGCTACCATCCGTTAATCTTCTTGCAAAGGTACATTTGTACATTTCCTTCCCCAGTAACCTAATCTACCATCTCCTTTATGCATACATGCTCTGAGGTTTTCTAGGGATGGCACTGGGGGTGGTGTACTCACCAGGAACCAATCTACCCAGCTATGCACTACAGCAGAATTTAAATATAGGAGAGTTCATTGCATTAGAGAGAGCACAAGAATACCAGTCAATTCATCCTCCCCATCCCCCACCTTGGAAAAGAAAAAAAGGATCGCTAATACAAGGTATTAAATAAACTAAAAATCATATATAGATAGATAGTAGATATAAAGAGGCTGTTCTTGGAAGTAATACGCAATTTATTAAGACGAGCAGTATTTCTGCAACTGTCTAATTTCTAGAATAATTTTCCAAATTCATTTTAGTTGCAGCAGAAATAGAATCAGAGATGTTGTGAGGTGAAGGACATTTCTCTATTTATACCCTGCCTCTGAACACCACACACACACACACACACACACACACACACACACCTCTTACTAAGTGCATTTGGAATAGGTCCGATCCTCTTAACTCACATTTAAAAAACAAAAAAAACTATTTGGTGATAATATTGTCTAATACTGAAAACCTCTTTCTGTTCCCAGCCTACAAAGACAGATTTTTGAGCATGACTGAGACAGGCATATTGGCAAAAACACGAACACAACACACATGCACACAAACACAGACCTCCACGCTCCCACTCAACCGCCCACCCATCCTCACATGTTCCATGTGCCTAAACAGAAACAAAACGATGCAAACATTCTGACATCACCGAGAAGCCGGGGATGAGCTTCCTGCAGAGCTAACTGCTGTCTTCCAAATGTTTCCAACCTAGGAATTTTCTGGCCACCTAAAATGACTTATGCTTCTTTGGACAGAGGAAGAATATTTGGAGGCTCTCTCCTACCATGGTGAAAGCAAAGATGGATTGGTACAAAGGACTTTGGGATGGGAAGGGCAGGGAGAGAGCCCAGCCCACCTCACCTCTTGAAGTCCAGCTTCCCCTGCAGCATGCATCTGCCCTGAGCTCCACTCTCTCCGAAACTTTAAGTTTGCTGGCCAATTATGTAACCTTTCAGGGGAGTTAAGAAATCATGCATAAGTGCTATATGGAGCACAAGGGCCTTATGCAGATACTATTTTATTGCAAAGGGATAATTATTCTAAGTCATGTCAAAGGTCTTTGAGGAGAGATGTTTTTGGGTGGGGGAGACTAAGATAGATGGTGGTGCCACCTGTGATTCGGCATCCTCTTTCTGTATTTGCAGTCTTCCCCTCGTGACCTTGCAGTGTGCTCCCCACTTTGGGTGGGTCCTTTTTCCTGGCCTCATGACTTAATTTTCTTTGGCCAGTATGCCATGAGTGTTTCCACTTGTGCCTTGCACTTTGGTCATTTCCATGTAGTTATACCCAAGCTAGTTCACTGGTCCTATGAGAAAGACGATAAGAGACTCGTGGAGCAGAGCCAAGTAGACCCAGGATCATCTTATTCCCATCCAACCCCAGCTGACTGCAACGCAGTAAGAATAAGTGATGGTTATTTTAAGCCACTCATTTCAGATGGTTTTGGAGGAACTGATACTGGGGCTTCTGGTATCTCTCAAAACATACATCAAAGATGAGGTTCACTTTCCTACAAGTGGAACTAGCCTCAAAAAGCTCACCTTCTGGGTAAAGTCCCACAGTGGGAAGGAACAAAAGGCATCCAGACAGGGCACTGGGGCAGGGGGAATGGAACAAAGGCATCCTTTCCTTCCACATGGAGCCAGGATCTGAAAGTCTGGTTCACATTCACATTCTTACAGTGAGAAACGGAGGCCCAAGCGTCTGCCTTCCCATACGTGTCAGATACCCCCCTGACTCCGTGCCTGGTGTTAGAATCTTTGTCACTGGATACTGTTGCACTTGCCTGTCCTTCTGTACTACTTACCTGAGGACCAAGACAAGACTGGGGCCAAGAAGAAAGAAGAGCTCAAGTCACAAAACCAAATTCCAAGCTGAGATAAGCCCCTCCTCAGGGGCATGGCAGCAGTGAGTGGAGGGTTGCAGTAATAACTCCCGGGTGCCAACCTCATGAGAGGCACACAGCAACAGGATATCCAAGGGAGCAGGCCCCTAGGGCATCCCTTCCACCTGTGGCCTGTGAGTTATGGGTCTTTTCTTTGAGGAGGAGGCATACAGGTAAGTGGAGGGGGGCACTCCCACAAAAGCACCACACAGCCTGCCAGGCCCAGGGCACTAGCCCTGTCCAGGCTGAGCTCCAAGAGGAGCACATCTGGGTCCAAACTCTCTCCTCGGTACTTTGGCCCCAGCCCTCAGGTACAGTGGGTTGAAGGGCGAGTCTTTGCAGGGACACCAGAGACCCAGGAGCCTTACCTTCTCTGCCTTTTCATTTAACAGAGTGGTGTCCAAAGAGGGATGAGGGGGGATGGGTAAGTGCGGGGAGAGGGAAGGGTCATCGCTGAGACAGGAAAACCACAGCTGTGGAAACCAGATGAAGGTGACACTGTGAACTCCAGGGAACATGCTGACTATCCAGACAAGCCAGAGAATGAAGAGAAGAAAGTGGCAGTGGGGAGACTTCAGAAGCACTGTTCTCTCTCATTATTATAGACTGAGTGTTCGCATGCCCTCTACCCTAAAATTTATGTTTTGAAGCCCAACCGTCTGCAGCCTCCAAGGAAGTAATGAAGGATAGGACCCTGAGGGATAGGATTAGTGTCCTCATAAGAGACACCAGAAAAAAGAGCTCTCTCTCTCTCTCTGTCCACCATGTGAGGATACACCAAGCAGGTAGCCATCTACAAGCCAGGAAGAGAGCCCTCGCAGGAAGCAAATGTGCTGGTACCTTATTCTTAGACTTAACAGCCTCCAGAAATGTGAGAAATAGATTTCTGCCTCTGGTATTCTGTCCTGGAAACCCAAGTGGATGAATGTAACCACCTATCCACAAATCCCAAATTTTGTGTTTTCTTTGAACCATCCCAAGACCAGAATCCTTCAGACATTTGGGCTCCTTATTCTGATAGGACCCGACGATCTCTTGAAGCTCCCCGAAGAACTGCTTAAGAGACTTTCAGAATGGCAAGATTTTTTTTTTGCCAATCTTGAAAGACAAAGCAGAGGAAGGGCTTGAAAACAAGGGTGAGGTCTTTAAGGAAGAAACAAAAAGTTTGCGGAAGGGAAACACTGCAAGTCAATCTACAGATCAGCCAAACAACACCATCCAGAGCAATAAGAGTCCCCAACAGAATGTTTCTCTACAGCAAAGACTGGGAGAGAAACGTCAACCATGCCAAACATGGCAGCAAACCCACCTGCAGTCTGCTCATGGGAAGAGTCAGCTTGCCTTCTACAGGACATGAGTTTTGTCTCCCTGCATGCTCCAGGATTCAGGTGTGTTCAGAAGACTCCGCTACGGGGAGATTTTTTTTTCCTCCCCCAAAATTAGATGAACATTTAAATCATTGATAAGAGAAGCATTTTATGTTTGAAATGAGATTTCCTAACAACAGATACATAATGAAATTTTATAAAGCAAACCACACAAACGAGGGCCCACAAGTCAAACTGAGCCCACTGTGAGGTTTTGTATAGCCCTTGAAATGAATATAGCTTTTACATCTTTTAAGTGGTTGGGGAAAAGCAAAAGAATATACTTTGAGACATATGAAAATTGTGTGAAATTCACATTTCAGTGTCCATAAATTAAGGTCTGTTGGAATATAGCCATGCTAGCTCATTCATGTTCTGGCTCTGGCTGCCTTAGCACCATTGTGAGATAATTAAATAGTCATGACAAAGACTAGCAGGCCCACACAGATATTTACTATCTGACCATTTACAGACAATGTCTGCTGACCCTGGCTCTAAACACACCTCAGAAGTTGCCTCCCCAATGTGAGTCTACGAATATAGCTTCTCTCGGGTGACCAACTCTAGGTCAATTTGGCTCATGAGTTCTATTAAAATAAGGTACCTCTGTACTTACAACTTATTTCCCATTCACAAAGATAGGATGGAATTTTGGCTCCACCCTGATGGGAAAGAAGCTTGGGTGGTGAAATCATCATCATGTCCAGAATATACCATCTTAGCAGTGACAATCAGCCCTGCATTCCAGGCAGGAGTGGAAAGGGAGCTCCCCACAGTCATTCACGAGTGTGGCAGATGTCCGTGGAAAGCACCGTCCATGGCTGTCTTCCTGAATGGCAGACTCAGAAGCAGCACCTGCTCAGATTTCTTTCTGGAGATCCAACATGTAAGAATAAAAAAGACAGACTGGAAGTCCAGCTCATCGTTTAAGTGCCCCTTCCATCACTTACTATCTGCTTGACAGTAAGACTGAGCCTCAGTCTCTTCATCTGTAAAAGAAAAGTAATACCTGTCTCATAGAGTGGCCATGCTGATGATGTCACTAGATGATGTACAGGAATGAAGCCCTTGGCTTAGTAGATGTGTTGTGGTGTTTCACTGTCTTGGGTGGCATGGACAGGTGGAAAAGAGTCCAGGCTCTGGGATAGAGAGAAGGGTTCTGTTCTGCCGCCTATGAGTTGTCTGACCTTAGGCAAGTCACCTGCCTGTCTATGCCATGGTTTCTTCCTTGGTAAAGTGGACATGACACATTTTCTCTCTAGGCTTGTTGTGAGGATTTGGTGAAGTGATAAGGTTAGCAGTGGCCCAGGAAGAATTCAACAAACATCAGCTGTGATCATGACCTTTTCCTGGGGATGCCTGGAGGATGCTTCCACAAAATGCTGACTCAAGTCAGGAGAGATATACTGACCATGATGGGGGACTCTAAGTCCTTCCCCAGGACATCAAAACAAACTCTTTCTTAGTCCCCGGGACACTGCCCAACTTGGCCACCAACCCTCAGGGTCTCTTTCAGGAGGCCAGATGATATTCACAAGACCTTCTTCTGGAGCCCAGACCTGTGCAGGAGGATAGGACCCAACAGATTTTCCTATACCTTCTGCTCCTTGGACCCATGGATTTGAAGAAGGTCTAGGCAATTGGGCGGTTAGAGATTTGTTGGTCTTAAATTCACTCTCTGACTTCCAGGATCAGTTTGCACACTAGTTACTCACTTATTTCTTTGCTCATGCTGCACCCTCTGCCACAAATGTCATTGTCCTGGCTTCTACCCCTGAAACAAATGCTACTCATCCTTGTATCACCAGTTCAAATGGTACCCTGCCTTAGAAACCTTGCCACTATCTTCCATAAGGTGTCTCCTCCTTCCCTACAGAACTTTGTTCAGACTTTGATCATAGAGAGGTTTTCACATCGTGTTATAGATAAAGGAGTTTGCAGCTGTGTCCTTTCTTTGACTCAGTGCTTCTTCAGGCCATGGCTTGTTCTTTCTTGTTTGTTCACTCTCAGCACCTAGCATGATGGCTGGTATGCAATAAAGATACACCCAACAGCTGATGGCTTAAATGAATCCATGAAAGAACAAAACAGACATTAACAAGCTACTGGGACAAATAGGCAGATGATTTTGTTAAAAATCAGTATGGCTGAATGGTCTCAGGGAGTGCCACACAGGGACTGAGGTGGTTTGAAGCTTTCCTGGAAACCCTACACCTTCCAGATGTGTGCACTGGCTGTTTGAGTTTTGCTTCAGGTCCTTCTTCTTGGCTGCCCAAGTCATCTGGGGCTAATGCACTTCCAGCTTAGACCTGGAGTGTTCCCGCATAATCTGTTAATGTAAATGATCTGTCATCTTGACCAGCAAGGTTAAAGCAAGTACCTGTTAAAAGAAAGATATGAAGAGCTGCAGAGTAGCAGGGAGAGTTCAAGTACAATTGTTTTCTGTGAGAGGTCAAGTTCACCTTGTGTCGGGCACTTGGGCTAACAGTTACCGATTAAAGGAGACAATAGATAAATTTTGCTGGCTTTTTAACTCCTGGTATGCGTCCCACTCCCTGCTGCCTTGGATTGTAAAAATATTCCAAAGCTTTGGAGAAGAGACTCCTTCTCGATTTTTTCCTTTTGCCACACGGCACACTCTGAGTTCAGTGCTCTTTCATTTCCACTGAGTGCTTCCCTAGTAAGGGTCATGGGTCCATTCCTGGATATGATGTCGTTGGTTATTTTTGGTTTTGTTTTTATTTGTTATTTGCATTTGTCATTTTGAAGATAGCTTTAAAGAAAATGACATGGCTGCAGTCTGCAGCTGGGCCAGAAGGGGGAGGCTGAATGAAGTGGATTGCTGTAGGTCTGTGAGAAAGTAGTTATGGGGGTAGGGGAGGCAGTGGGGGAGGGCTGTCAGGGAAGAGGGGGTGGTTAGAAATGCAGCGGGGAAGAGAAGGAGGGGTAGTGGAATCAAAATAATTATAATAAAATAATAATTGCAGCCATCATTTTCATGAGCTCGATGCTTTACATATGTAGTGGCACTTAATTCTCACAACAACCCCGGGAGGTAGGTATTAATATCCCCATTTTTCAGATGAGGAAATCAAAATGCCAAAAAAGAAACCCTTCAAACTTTCAATTTGTGCACTAATTTTAAGGCAGTTGGATTGCTGGGCTATAACCAAGTCATTTCATAAGTAAATACTGGCGGTTTGATTTTTTTTTTTTTTTTTAATTTTTAATGTTCACTATTTCAGGCCCCAGGTCAGTAACGGAATATGTGGGAAGTCTTTAAAAACACCAGTGAGAGCATTTGAAATAGCACAGCTGAAAACCACTACTTTTCACACTGGGCTTCATTCAGAGTTCAAGGTTGTACATTTTTCTCCCACACAAATCCAACAGAACAAGAAACCACAAGAATTGAGTGTTTTCCAAGTCTGAACCAGGGAGTGTGAACTTCAGAAACAAGCATGAGGAGAAATTTATTTGAAAACACTTCTCTGAAAACCTTTGCAACTTGGTTTCCTGGCCTCAAGGTCCTTAAATAGCTCTAGATATGTAACACGTACCAAATCACCGATGGCATTCAATAAATATTCAACAATATGGATATTGTGGTCAATTTCCTGATGGGCCTAAGACTTGTTAGAATTCTCCAGATGAATCACTTCTGTTTTATCCATATCCCATATTATGAGCAGCTCCATATCTGTCCCCTGTATGAACTCCACTGATGCTGGCTGCCAGGTTAAACTTTCTCCAAATATCCCCAACCAAAGTCATTTTTCTGTCTGATTCATCTCTGCTACCAGACTGCATATGCCCCCAACGTGAGTCCTACAGAGATTTCCACAGAGCAAAGATTTATTAAGTGTTGCTGAAGAAATAAATAAATGAACTTCACAGGCTATCTCTACATTTAGGTTTTCTTCCAGTGTAAGGGTTTGGGGTTTTATGGAGAGGAGGAGAAAAGGGATTTTCGATCCCTTTCCCCATTATATTTCCATTGAATTTGTCAAGTGGCTCGGAGTTTTATTTTTCCAACATGAATCACTGATGATCTAACAAATTAATTACCCATCCATCCTGCCCTACTGAGTGAGGTCATGGGAGAATGGATGGGTTCAGCCGACCTCCTCTGGACTGGAGTGTCACAGCCCCCATTTAAGAACTTGAGTTCAATGCCAAAATTGCCAGTTTAGGTTAGAATCAGATCTAAATGTATCTTATTATACACAGAGGCACACAAATGCAATATGTCATCTTTAATGGTTTAGAACAAAGCCTAAAAAAATAGTGTCCTAGCCCAGATGAATTTTATAACCTTTGATATATGGCTTTCATTATTAACAATAATTTCTGTAACTGCATCCAAATTCGGGAAGACACCCGATGAATATTAATTTTATTTCTGATTTATTTTCTGCTCCTGGTGGCTCCCTCTAGGGCAGACCTGCATTCCCAGTGTCCCTTTGGCCTGAGATCTTATATCCTCCAGAGTAGAATTGTCATGGTTCTGGGGACAGCCTGTTTCCAGGAATATTTCACATTGAGTTTTGCTATTCTGCCGGAAAACAAGGGTTTGGTTTCTGGTTTTTTTTTTTTTTTTTTTTTTTTTTTTTTTTTTTTTTTTTTTCCCATTGCATTTTCTTACCTCTTTATATTTTGCAAAGATCCCCCCACACACACCCTTTGTCATTATATTAAAATCTAATTGCAAGACAACTCTCCTCACCTAAGTCATCAACAGAGCCCAATTATTTCTAATGCATGCAGAAGGGGGAAAAAGTGCCAAACAATAAAAAGGCATGCAGTAACCTAAGCCTTTTTCACAGTCAGGCTTCAAGTTCACATGTGAATTTATGCCAGTTTTGACATTAGCCGAAAAAATTAACAGTTCTCAAAAATGAAACTCTCACAAAAGGGGTTTTGTGTTTCAAGCAGAATAAATTATAGTGTGATGTTATTAAAACACTTAGTTGTTAAGTTGCCAAGAAAATCCAGTATATTCACACAGACTGGAGGACCTGTCTCCATGCAAAGTAATTAAATTAGATTTATGGGCTGCATTACATCAGTGTTTGATAGTTCATTTTTCCTTTCTTCATATTTTGCCCTGCTTTATTAGAGCATGTGACAGATGGTAAAAATAGTGTGAAGTTTCTTGGCCCTGTGCTAAATCCCCTTTCGGTAGTATATCTCTCTTCTGTCAGTTCTCCCCAGCGATGATAAATTAACCTCTCTCTTTGTATCCCAAGTGTGGCAGTAAAGCTCTCTTTTGACACAGCACTATCACTTTATCTTAATCTGTGCTGTTTCGAGGAGAGAGGGAGATGATGCAATCGCTACCCTGAGTTTAAAGAGAAGATTTATTGTGTCAGAAAAAGGGAGGATGATTAATATAATATGCATCATTATATTTTTCATTTTGTCTCATTTGTTGCTATCTTCTTGTGGAAGGCGAGAAGTTCGCCGGGGTGGGCCACCCTCCAGACGGCCTTTCTCCTCCAGCTCTGCAAGGTGGGCTGCGCCTGGGGCCAGCAGGTGGAGGGAAGCCGGCACCTCTCTACCCTTGCTCCAGGCCACCATGGACAGGGTGGAGTTTTTCTCTCCTATGGTTGAAGCCAGCTCCTGCCTTTTCTAAAAGGAGGCAATGGCACTCAAGACCTGCTTTGGGCAGGAAAATAAATAAGGTCTCAGGGCATTGTTTGAAGTGGGTCAAGTCAAGGTGCTCCCTGAAACTAACAGGAGTTGGGGTCTTCCAGTCCCTATCAGACACGACTGGCAGGACCAGAAGTAGTGCCATATGTAATGTTTTTGCAGGATGAGATTATGATTATGATTATTGCCCTTTTTGTAAGAAAGCTATAGTCTTTTTAAGCTACTCCTTGGCTATGAATTGTCTGTATCTGGAAAATGGCTTTATTCATTCAGTTCAAGAAGCATTCACTATGACCCATATCTGACAGGTACCATGCCAGACACCAGGTAAATGCCAAGGTGAATTCAGGACCTATCCCTGCCCACGGGAAGCTCACGTTCCAGCCAAAGGGCAACTGTTGGCCTAATGCAATGTGCATTTCCCCTCCTAGAACCTCCCAGCATTGAAGGTGCCTAGCCTGGGTTCAGCCCAAGGAGGGATGCTGGACCCTACTGAAGGAAGGTCCCCAAATCAAGGGGAAGAGATGCATAGCAGACAAGATGAGCATAACGAGGAAGAGGCAGAATGGGAAAGTATCATTTGAAGTTGAACGGGATCTTGGTATTGCCTCCCCAAAAGCAATAATCCTTTTTATGAAACAAATGGTCACAAACCAATTTCTCTGCTCTAAAAAGCTATATTTTTTAAATATATTCCAAAGCTGAGGTAACCCGATAGAAACCTAGCCAACTGAAATATTTTCACCCAGTTTTCGTCAATGACTCTGGAAGAACCAAATGGCAGGTGGACTATCCTAGCTATTCTTCCCTACTGAATTGGCCTTTTTCCTTCCCTAGGGCTTTCCCTCTATCCTCTCACCCGGGAGGGGCATCAGTAGCCACTTTGTGTTTGCACTCTGGGATTTCACCTCATACTTGATTGGACCAAGCCTGGGCCAATCAGGTTCTCTCTCTCCAGGAACTTGGAATTGAGGCAGAACAACAGCCAGTGGGCTGGAAAGGAAATGAGAGAACTTCAAGATGTTGGAGGCAGTTAGAATCTGCCATAGAATGAATGAATAAATAAATAAATAAATAAAATAAAATAAAACCAGAATACTGAAGCAGATGTATACCCAGAGAGGTGGAAAGGAGAGACACAGTGAGAACTTCCTGGATCCTAACATGATTTTCCATGCACCACTGTCCTTGAGTCCTATGGCATCCCTTATACATTTAAATATGCCCTCCTTTGTTCTTACAAGAGATCTGGTTGTTTTCTGTTCCTTGCATCCAACAATCTTCAAACACCTCTGTTTTTTCCTACTCCCTAACTTAGTGCTTCAATTCCACACAGGCTAATTTCTTATGCTGCCCCGCAACCGTATCTTGGGTATTTCTATTTTCTCACACTTTTTGAACTTGGTTCCTTTACCTGAAATGCCCTTGCTTACCCATAACCTATCCTACCTAACTCAAGTACTTCTTCCATCATGAAAACTGCTCCAGCCTTTATTAATGATCACTCCCTTGAGTTTCTCCTTTCAATCTGTGCAACAAAATTTAGCAATTAATTGTGTTGTGTAATGTGCATTATGCTGCAATGCTCATCTTGTCTCCCCAAAGAGATGGTGAGCTTCTTGAAGGCAGCAATATGACTTCTGAGCCTTACTTTATCTCTCTTAGTGCCATCACCTGGTAGAACTGGGGCATCCTTCCCTGGCTGGCCTCCTGACCATCTGGAAAGGCTGAATAGAGGCACCTAAAGAATGCAAGAGCCTTAGCTAAGCTAGAGCCACAAGTGTCTCTTGTCTCCTGCTTCTCCCCAACTCTATGGAGTTTCTTCTCCATCATCGTAAACGGGGAGTGTGACCCCATTCTCAGCATAATGAGAGAGCAAAAACATTGCCCTGGGATATGGAACAGACGATACCACTTATAAGAGGACCAAATTTACTGCTGCCAGAAAAAGTAGGGTCAACTAGCAGAGATATGGGATGATGCGTATCAACCCAAACTTTGGATGAACTAAGCATCATTTCAACTTAATTTTGGAAATCTAAATATATGGAATGCATTAGCTGATTTTATTTTTGGCAGCAGACTTAACCATTCTAATCATGTTTTGCTCCAGCGAATTTTAAAATTAGTTTGCATTTCCTAAGCACACATCAGCTGGGTAAGGGCTGAGGGAGGGAGGAGAAGGAGGCGGGGATGCTAGAAGAAAGCTTGGTTGGGCTTAAAACTTTCCTGGCAGATGCTTCATTAAATGAATAATCCACATTCAGAAACATGAAAGCTAACTAGAATCGAGTCCTTGGGCCTAGAAGAAGTGATAGTGCAAATAGGCACCTACCTTCCAGCCTACTTTTTAAGGTGCCAAGCTAACAGGGAGGTGGGAAAAAAAGCTATTTATTTATTTACTGTCTGCATACTTTCTGGAGAAAGAGCATAACTGCAAATACAAATTTTCTGTGTAATGGTAAATTGTCTCTCCTATTTATGGAGTTGATTAATATCTTGTTCTTACTAACATGGTGGCAATATTAAATAAATGTGAAAATGTATTTCTTTTGAGTATTTAGTGGGCTTTACAAACATCACTTCTTTATCCTCAGCCAGATCTAGAAGGTGGGAATGGGTCAGGGCTTCTACTGCTTATAAGGCCAACATATGTCAAAAGATTTTTCCAAAGTCCACCCTGGCCCTCAAGGACATTACAGCAGTAGTCATTACCATTTGTGGGACCCCACTACTATGTGCTAGAAACTTTGGATATTATATTGGACTTCTTCATCACAACCCTGAAGTTTGACTGAATAACCATCTTCATTTTACAGATGAGGAAACTAAGTCACAGAGCAGTTAAGTAAACTGGGTGCAGTCACACAGCCAGAAATGGGCTGAGCTGAGATTTCGATCCAATGTTCTGTCCCCCAAATCTGCACTCATTTAACAGTGCAACCTCTCAAGAAATACAGACTATGCTTTGGGCTATAGAGCTGAACAGTAAGGTTTCACTCTCCAGTCCCCTTTTAGGAGAAATAGAAGTTGAAGAATGCCAAAGGCAGCATGCCACCAAGTCTCCTGGGAATTCTGTGCTAGTCTTAGTCAAACTGCCCTATGTCCTCTAAAAGACTGTCTGATGGGCAGCTGTCCCTTCATGGGAGCACAGCTCTCTGGGATCCAACAAAGGGTTGATAGAGTGGAGGTTTGCACGAGGCTGCTCCAGCCTTAAGACTGGGAGTAGAACTGTCCTTACTTGGAGACAAGCTGGAGAAAAAAGAGAAAATGTGTATGTTAATACACTCTGCTCTTATGTCTCCATGATAATTTGCCTTTACAGACAGCTTTCACGCATCTGTGGGCCAATGAGAGGCAGAGGTTGTTGAAGGGCTGAAAAAAGAAACTCAAAGGCAAATCTAATAATAGGAAAAGCAGCAAAACTTGTAAGGAAATTATACATGATTAAACTGACAATAAATTAAAGACTATTAAAAAATAACAAAAGTTGAGCTGGGTGCAGTGGTGCACACCTGTAATTCCAGCAGTTCGGAAGGCTGAGACAGGAGGATCATGAGTTCAAAGCCAGGCTCAGCAATGGTGAGGGACTAAGCAACTCAGTGAGACCCTGTCTCTAAATAAAATACAAAATAGGGCTGGGGATGTGGCCCAGTGGTCGAGTGCCACTGAGTTCAATCCCTGGTGCCAAAAAAAAAAAAAAAAAAAAAAAAAAAAAAGAACAAAAGTTAAGTGGTATGTTAGTCAGCTTTGTATCAGCATGACAAAATACCTGACCTAACCAACTTAATAAGGAAAAGGGGCTATGGTTTCAGAGGTGTCAGTCCATAGTCAAAGGACCCTGTTACCTTTGGGCCTGTAGCAGCACAATACCTCAGGCAGGAACACACAGCAGACGAAGCTGCTGACCCCATGGCAGACAGGAAGAGAAAGAGTGCAAATATCAAGAGCACACCCCTGATGATCCACCTTCCTTCAACAAGGTCCTACCTCTTAAAGGTTTCAGTACCACCCAATAAATTGCACCATGGGCTGGTGACCAAGCCTTTAACACGTGGGTCTTTGGGGGACATTTCAGTTCCAAATGACAGCAGTTGGTGTATCAGTCAGGGTTCTGCAGAGATACAGCACTAATAGGAGGATTGTGTATGTGTGATATACATGCATATGAAATAAAGAAAACTAAGAAATTGGCTCATATAATTGTGAGGACTGACATATCCAAAATCACAAGGCAGGCCAGCAGGCTGGGAACTCAGAGAGGGGTTGATGCTGCAGTCTTGAGGCAGAACCTCTTATTCCCTAGGAAACCTCAGTGTTGGCTCTTCAGGCCTTGCAGTTTTGTAGCCCACCCACATTATTAAGGATAATCTCCTTTACATGAGGTCAACTAATTGTTAACCACATCCACAAAATACCTGCTCAGCAATACCTAGATTAGTGTTTGACTAAATTACAGGGTACTATAGCCTGGCCGAGTTGACATAAAACTAAATATCACAGTAGGATTACCCTAATGCAACTATTTTCACTCTCATGTTCTCTTCCAATAATTATATATATTTTACATAGTTGTAAAAACTGTATTACAAGAATTTACTACTTTTTATTATACTTATAATACATATTCATTATAGAAAATTTGTATACATAAAAATTTGCCATTCTAATTCCCTATGTAATTTGTAAACTCTTTTTCATGTTTATAAGACTATCTCCTCTAGGAAATTACAGACACCATAAGAACACAGTACTATATCTCATTTTTCTTTCTTGCCTTTCATTAATTTGGTACCTGGCATACACCAGGTACTCAATATACATTGCTTGAAATAATGGGTTTTGTTACATAGTGTCAACATTTATTATTTGTAATAGCCACAGAATAGTCTAAATAATATGCTAAAACTCTCTTAGCTCATCACCTATTATTAAACATTTAGATAGTTTTCAAGTATGGATATTTTGGATTTTTTTTCCTACAAGTTTTACTGCTAAAACTTCTTTGTCAGATACATTTTTCTTTCATTTGAATAATTTAAAAAATTTATTTACGTGTGGTTTTCTTTAGGGTACTTTAGCCTTAAACAATCACAATGATTAGTCAAACAATTAATTAAGAGAAAATAAAGGTCCTACAGTGATTGTTTGACAGGTCCATTAAGACCTGATAATGATAACTAGTAATCATGTAGCCCTTTACAGAATGACCCAAACCCAAACTGAGCCTTGTTAACTATACTCCCTCTATGATAAAAGGCTTACGTCTGAAAACTACATTTCCCAGAATACTTTGGCAGTGGCTTCCTGTTAAGGTTCACCTGACCAAGACTGGGAGGAAAGGAAATCCCTCTCTCTTTCTCCCCCCACCCCACACTTCCTTTTCTTTTTCCTTCCTTCTTCTGATAGTGATTCTTCTGTCACCCCATATTTCAGTCAGCTTTTAGTTTTGTTGCTGCAACCAAAAGACCTGACAAGAACAATTTTAAGGAGGAAACATTTATTTGCAGGCTCTTGGTTTCAAGGATCTCAGTCTGTAGACAGCAAGCTCCATCCCTCAGGACTGGAGATAAGGCAAAACATCACAACATAAAAGTGTGGTGGAGGGAAGCAGCTCAAGACATCACACCAGGAAGCAGAGAGAGAGAGAGCGCGACTAAGCTCAGCTCACAAAATGTAAACCCCAAAGACACACCCCTAGGGACCCATCTCTTGCAGCCACACCCTACTAGCCTGCTGTCACCACCCAGTTAATTCCTATCAGAGGATTGATTCACTGATTAGGTTAAGGCTCTCTTAACCAGATCATTTCACCTCTAAGCTTTCTTGAATTATCTCACACATGAGCTTTGGGAGACACCTCACATCTAAACCATAACACACCAGTTTCTGAGGCTATGATCTACTCGCTGTGATAGTAGGTTCTGGAAGCCCTTTCACCACTCTGCTGTTTCTCCGGTTCTAAATAATCTGGGAATTAGCTTAATATTTCCAGTTTTGCTCTTTGTCTAAGATCTTTGTGATCTATTACATGTATGGAATATCCTGTTTGAAATATCTAGGTGAGTCCTGTCTTCTTGACTAGAAACTGACTGATACAATAAAGACAAAATTATTTTTCCTTGCATGTCTTTTTTATTGTGCATTATAAATATACATAATAATGGGATTTATACCATTTTCGTCAACAAAATGCTTTATGAAGAACTGTTTGTCTGGTTTCATTCGCTTTGGTCTCCAAAATCTAGATTTTAGGAGTCATTTTGGATATACTCTTCCAAAATTTCCCCCTTGTAATTGTACTCGTCATGTTTTTAAATTATATCTTGCATTTCATGGTGTTTTGACATCTTAAAATCTTTCTGACTGGGAGAGACTGCTCCACCCAGGTCAGGCCTTTCTTGGAATCAATGGAGGGCTTGGCCAGGAGCACATCTCTCACAGACAAACCAACCAATCCCAAGCCCTTCTCCAACTCTCATACACCAAGCCAATATTTCTTCTTCCCTACGTAACCCCAGGCCAGGTAACAGGCAACTAAAGACCATGACACAGATCAAAATACAGGGGAATTAGTCAAACTAGCCAGTCCTGCATTGTTTTCCCCAATAAAGGCTCTGACTTTGGATTTCCCTTCACTCCTGTCTTACATCACCTGACCAAAACCTGGTCCTCCCCCCTTACAACGACCTCTCTGACATTTCTGAATATAATCAACTTCTTTCCAAGCCCCACTTTCAGTTCCTCCCATGGTCACACAATATTTATTATACCAAATTTGACATGTACATTCTTTTTTTTTAATATTTTTTAGTTGTAAGGAGACACTATGCCTTTTTATTTTATTTATGTGTTGCTGAGGATTGAACCCAGGGCCTCACACATGCAGGACAAGCTCTCTACCGCTGAGCCAGGGCCTCAGCCCCTCTACATGTACATTCTTAGAATAACAACGTTTCCTGAACTCCATTCCTTATATTACTTGTGTCCAGAAGGAGTTTAATAAGTGCTCATTAAAGAAAGTTTTCATACTTAAGGGGATTTGGAAATGTTGAGCTAAATAAAGTTCAACAAACTTTTTTACTGAAGGACTTCTCAGGGTTTTTACTATACATTTTTACATTTTGAATCTCTAAGAGTGTAGCCCAGTTTTTTTTACACAGGTGGACATCTATCACATGATATACAGTGTTATGTCTAGGGACAATAGTCTTTCAAAGAACACCATGTGGGAAATGCTTATTTATGGCAATACTTTAAAAAATTATTTTAGTGTTCTCATGAAGAAGATATTACGAGGTTGTTGATAAAGAGCCAACTCATACTTGGTAGCAAAAAGCAGATGCTACACAGAGATGCTACCAAATATATTGATATGCAATGGATTATAAGCTTATGGAATTGTCAGATTTCAATTCCTCTTTTTTATAGATGTGACCGTAACCCTTAGCCAGCTAAGGGCATGGTTAAAAACCTGGCAAAATTTTCTTCTGCTCTCATTCCATGTTGTCAGGCTAGAATGTCCAGCCTCTTATCAGAACCCTGTTCCTGCATCTCAGACTTTATGTATTCCCTGTGAATAAGGCAGTCCTTAAGTATGAAATTGTTCCTCCATTCAGTTTCCTTTCTTTTCTCAGGAAGCTAAGAAGGGGTTAGTGATAACAATCTAAGAGGAACCTTAAAGGGAAGTATATGGAAACTCAAGAAGCAGAACACTAGCTCAGCAGGCCCTCGCAGGAACTAGAATAGAGAACTACAAAAGCTTCCAGGAACTAAGTGTGCACACTCTCCCCCACATCTCTCTCCTTCTCTCTCCTTATCTCTCCCTTGGTCCCTCCCTCCTTCCTTCATGCAGTACCTGTTTTTCTGGGGTTGATTTATCCTCCTCTATCCACTGCCTAAGTCCTATTTAAGTTCAGAGTACATGTGACTCAGTGCCTGTCCCAACCTCACCTGGCAAAATTCCCATCTGCCAGCCAAGTTGCCCAGTCCCTCAGCTTTATTGTCACTTGATGCCTATGGGCAGTTTCACTTCTTCCTGTACTCAGAAAAATGCTGACTGTGAGCTGTGTGAGAACAAACTTCTCAACCCTGAAGCCTGCATTTTATGTCTATGCAAAAGTATTCTGAATACTAACTAGGTGATGGGAACAGGGTCTTTAAGCCCTTTTGCAAGAAGAGATTTTATTTTCATTCCTTCAAGACTAAAGGATGTTTCAAATCCAAACTTAAAATGACTCCTTGTTGGCATGATCTGTGCTCCTTCCACCTTTCCCCAATCTCCGCTTTTCTATAGTTCCCCATGTCTCTCTCTAGCCCACCTGCCACACCTTCCCTCATTCACTTATGTTTGCCTGTTTACATTTACTGCTTCCTCTGCCTGGAACTCTCACCCTTCCTTTTCACTTGGTTAATTCCTACTCATTCTTAAGATCTTAACCCAGTTGTTACTTCCTTGGGCAAGATCTACCTTGGCCTCCTGCTCAGGAAGAACCCCACCCTCAACTCAATACAGAATTTTGTAACATCACATTTATTTTAAAAATTATTAGAATAGTTAATTTTTAAATGCCTTTCTCCTTCATTAGTAATGAGAGAGAATCCAGAGATCATGTCTAGTTTTGCTCATCATTGTAGCCCCTACATCTAATACCTGGTAATCTCTTAATAAATATTTGGTCGTATCCATTCTGCCATTCCACAGTCATACTACATATACATTTCTCAGCTCTTTAATTGATCTTTTGTAAAATAACTTGTTCTTGTTTTATAACTTCCTGTTCTTGTTTCATTAACATAATGTCCTCTTTTATCTCCTCAAGAGTATTAGACTGTGATAGTTTTTGTTCTAAAGGTCTGTGCTAATGGTGCTGTTATCTATATTTCCTTTTGTATAAGAACTAATTTGTTTTATCATCTCTATTTCATTCTGAAAACTTTTGTGAAATGTTTGGTAATTTTTCATTAAGTGTTAACTTCTATGGCAGAAGATTCTCACATATGACCAGAGAAGTGGTCCCTCTCTGCAGTCTCAGGGAACAGTCACTATTTACTCATTATATGATTAAGATTCTGTAACATTTCCCTCTCACATACTTTATCTCAATTTATCTTCAAAAGAACTCTAGAAGAACATGCATTATCATTATCTGCATTTTACTACTAAATAAACTAAAATTTTGAGAAATTATCTCTCTTCTAAAATCATACAGTTAGTAAAATTTAAAGCCAGACTCATACCCAACCACTGATTACGTATCTCATATTCATCACACCATACCACACAGCTGCCCCTCACCTGACTCTGCTTAAGGTTTGACATCTTAAATCCCAGGCTATGTTAATAAAAGAAAAAAAGAGACAATTTACACACTCTAGGAAAGGTAGAACGTGACCTCAACAATGTTTAGACTTAGGAACTATCATGCTTTCAGAATTTTCTTTCTCTAACTCATGCCTCTCATATCTCTGTGTTAGCTTCATCCTCTCCTTCTGCAAATTGTATTCTCTACATAGTGAGGTGCATGGCTTCCAAGAACCAGATCCACATCCCAAGTGCTCTACCCATCCCCCACCCCCAGAGGAAAAGAGAGTCTCTATCTCCTATGTGCAGTTTATTAAAACCTTCAAGAAGGACTCAGGTTGGCCCAGCTCATGTTACATTTCTGACCCCCAGACCAATCACTGCAGTCATGGAGGTAAGACATTGTCACTGGCCTGATCGAAGTTACATGCTCACTGTTGTGGCTGGAAAGCAGAGTCCACGTGCCAGCTTACTTCCCAGATCAAATAAGTAGCTCCCCCAAAGAGAGTACCATTCCACTATTCTTACAGTGGACAAGCTAGTAGGGTTTGTTGGATATCTGCCTTGAAAGGTTGGCATACACAAGAATACTGGTTAGCAAACAGGTACAGGACACATTTGCATGTTAAGAACACTGATCATGCTTCAGTCTGATGTGGTAGAGAGCATCTGGACTTAGGAGTCTAGTATCCCCATGCTATTGTTTAAGAGCTGTATAACCTTAGACAATATACTTAACAAGAATACTAGAATATTTGCTACTCTCCTGGGCAATATATTTAACTTGGCAAATAATAAGCACTCAACAGTTGTAACTCTATCTCTCCTAGCAGCTGAATTGAGTGTTTCCTTCCTAGTTGTCCAGAAAGCAGTGATTCCCAGCCAGGATTTTGTAGCATCCCCAGGAAAATCTTCAGTTATTTCAAAATTTCATATGAGAGCCTCAAAATTATTTAAAAATTAATTTATTTTATTTTGAAAGTAACTCTATTCATGTAGTTCTTTAGGAGAAGGAGGTCATATCAAATAAGTTGAATCAAAAAATATATAAGGTTGTACAGGTTGAATCATGTTCCCATAAAATTCATATGTTGAAACCCCGATCCCTGGTACCTCAGGATGTGACTATATTTGGAGATAGAGCCTTCAAAGGTATAATTAAGGTTAAATGAGATCACATGGGTATGCCTTAATCCAATATGTCTGGTGTCCTTATAAGACAAAGAAGAGACACTCAAAGTGCCCATGTGCAGAGGGACAATCATATGAAAAGGCAGCAAGAGGCTGGCTATCTGCAAGAGAAGAGAGGCCTCAGAGGAAACCAGCTCTGGCAGGATCTGATCTTGGAGTTTCACCCTCCAGAATTATAATAAAATAAATTTTTGAGAAGTGTCTGTTCAGTTCCTTGGCCCATTTATTGATTGGGTTATTTGTTTTTTTTTGGGTTTTTTTTTTTTTTTTTTGGTGTTAAGATTTTTGAGTTCTTTATGTATTCTAAAGATTAGTGCTCTATCTGAAGTACATGTGGTAAAAATTTGTTCCCAAATAGTAGGTTCTCTATTCGCCTCACTGATTGTTTCTTTTGCAGAGAAGAAGCTTTTTAGTTTGAATCTATCCCATTTATTGATTCTTGATATTAATTCTTACGCTACAGGAGTCTTATATGTTCAACATCTCTGGCAATAAGAGAAATGTAAATCAAAACCACTCCAAGATTTCATCTCACACCAGTCAGAATGGCAGCTATTAAGAACACAAACAACAATAAATGTTGGCAAGGATGTGCGGAAAAAGGCATGCTCATACATTGCTGGTGGGACTGCAAAATGGTACAGCCAATATGGAAAGCAGTATGGAGATTCCTTGGAAAACTGGGACTGGAACCACCTTATGACCCAGCTATCCCACTCCTTAGTCTATGCCCAAAGGACTTAAAAACAGCATACTACAGGGACACATCCACATCAATGTTTATAGCCGCACAATTCACAATAGCTAAAGTGTGGAACCAACCTAGATGCCCTTCAGTAGATGAATGGATAAAGAAAATGTAGTATATATACACAATGGAGTATTACTCAGCAATAAAAGAGAATAAAATCATGGCATTCACAGGTAAATGTATGAAGTTGGAGAATATAATGCTAAGTGAAGTTAGCTAATCCCAAAAAGCCAAATGCCGAATGTGTTCTCTGATATAAGGAGGCCGATTCACAGTGGGGTTGGGACGGGGAGCATGAGAGGATTAGAGGAACACTAGAATGGCCAATGGGGAGGGAGGGGAAGGGAGGGGGCAAAAGGGTAAAGAAGAAAAAAGAAATGGTAAAAGGAGATGGGTATTATTACCCTAAGTGCATGTATGAAGTCACAAATGCTGTGAATATACTTTGTATACAACCAAAAAAAAAAAAAAAGAAATTAAAATCTGGACACTAGGAGAAAAAAAAAAGAAAGGAAATAAATTTTTGTTGTATAAGCCACCTAGCATGTGGCATTTTGCTATAGAAACTTTAGTAGATTAATATATGGATGTCACAATTATAGAATATATTTATATATTATATGTAATATTATATGTATGTAGAAGTTACTACCTTTGATCAAGAAGGCCATTTCTAGGCAGATCCTATCACACTGAGTCCAGATCCTGCCCTTACTTCTTCTCAAAACCCATTTCAAACTCTTTAGTTACAGAAAAATTACAACAGCAGGCTGCCTAAGCTATATATGGCTGTCTCCATAAATGAACCAGGTAGCTTCTGAGCATCTCTTTTTTAACACTTCTTGTCCTGGTCATATCTTTTCCAGCACTCACATAGGTTTTTTTCTACTATCTCATGGCCAAGGAATTGCCCTTCATGGACCAGACATGAGTTTCTTTATTTTTTTTTAATTCGAAGTTGTTATATATGACAGCAGAATGCATTACAATTTATAATACACATATAGAGCACATTTTACATATCTCTGGTTGTATATAAAGTATATTCACACCATTCGTGTCTTCATGCATGCACACAGAGTAATGATATCCATCTCATTCTACCATTTTTTAACCCCTTGCCCTTTCCCTTCCCCTCCCTCCACATTGACCTTTCTAGTTTCTTTATTAAGCTCTATTGAGATATATAAATCATAATTGCACTTAACAGGAGTTTCTTTTCTTTTGTTTGTATAGCCCGTTCTCCAAAGAATTTAGTTACTTGGGGTTTTTGTGTGAATTTTAAATGTATTTGCCTTCGCTGAAGTGCTAAGTTGACAGTTCCTTCCAGGGACACAAAGATGGGCAGAGTACCCACATAGCATTGCAATAGGACTCTGACAGGTGAGCCATTATCTTCAAATCTGTACAGTGGGAATAATGATATTTATTTCCTACAATTGTCATGAGAACTGTATTAGTCAGCTTTCCATTACTGTAATAAAATGTTTGAGAAAAACAATTTAAAAGAAGAAAGGTTTATTCTGGCTCACATTTTCAGAGGTTCCAGTCCATGATCACTCCATTCCATCACTATGGGCTTGTCATAAGTCAGAACATCATGGCAGGGAACATGTGGCAGAGCAGAGCTGCTCACCTTGTGGTGGCTGGGAAGCAAAGACAGAGTTAGAAGAGGCCAGGACAAGATCTCCCCTTCTAGGGCAAGCCCCGGTGACCTACTTCTCCACCTAGGCCCCACCTCCTCTAGTTCCTACCACCGCCCAACAGTCCAGTCAGCTATGAATCCACCAATGGATCAGACTGTTGATGAGGTCAGAGCCCCATGATCCAGTCACTCTCCAAAAGCCCCACCTCTGAACCTTGCTGCATTGGGCACTAAGCCTTCAACACGTGAGCCTTTAGGGGACATGCCAATCCAAACTTTAACAAGGTCTCAATAAATATGCTAGAGGCTTACCAAACCCAGGTGTTCAAGACCGTCCCGTTCACCTCCCATCAGGCCTTTCATCTAAAAAAAAAAAAAAAAACAAAAACAAAAAAACAGAATAAAAGGAAAGGAAAAAGAATAAACTCCCCACTGTCACAGGGAAAAAACCAAAAGGCATGATATGTGGCAGAGTATTGTATAGATTACATAGTAACATCTACATGGGAGGACTAACAGTGATTGTTTCTTTTTATCTAGCAAATAGTTATATAGTACTCACATCACAGTTCTAACCATGTGCCAGTCACTACCCCAACAACTTTAGAAATACTCATTAGTTTTCTCCCTACAGCATCTCTGAGGTGGGTTTTATTATTAGATTGTTTTTACAGATGGGGAGATTGGTAGAGAGAGGCCAAGTGATTTTCCCAAGGTCCTATGGCCAGGAGATGCCAGAGCTGGGGTTCAGGGCCAGCTGCTGAGAGTCTCCACGTGCTGAAAAGTGACTGCTTGACCCTCTAAGCTAAGACCTGGTGGGAGCTCTAAAGGCAAAGGTCACTGCTTCAAGGAGGACCTTCTCCTTACCCTCAGGCTCTTCTCTAGGCACTGTGGAGCAATCTGCAAGGAGAAACTTGACCCTGTGCACTGTCCTTGGCTGGGCTGCATCTGGAAGAGCAGAAATGGCCAAGGGAGGTAAAGTGGGATGTGCCGTCCCTGCCATCAGCAGGAAGCCCTCCCCATTCCTTGCTCAGGCAGAGCTGGGCTCTGAGAAACCCACTGAGGCCTCCCAACACCTGATCCAGAACTAAGTAGCCCTGCATGTGTCAGGCAGGCCGATAATTCAGGCAACCTGAAGAGCCTTCTGCAGCTGGAGACCGTCTCTCCACGCCTCTGCCAGCAGGAAGGACGGAGCGGCAACTCATGTGATTACTCCGTGTTTCTTCTCTCCATTCAGAGCTGTGAGCGTGGACATGCATGGAGGCCTTCACAGCTGCAAGGAGAGAAACAAATTCCAGAGGACCAGGAAGCACAGGCCGAAAGCGGGAATGGAAACAGCTGGTTTTCTTTCATTTACTCATTTCTTTCATTCATTCACTCCACAAAGATGCATTGTGTTTCTGCATTGTGCCAAGCCCTCTTCTCAACCCCTTACACAGGGCAGATAATGAGATGTAGACCTTGCCTTCTTGGAGTTTATGTTCTTAAACAAATAAAGGACTC
Organism: Tamias sibiricus; assembly: GCA_025594165.1. Taxonomy (NCBI): domain Eukaryota; kingdom Metazoa; phylum Chordata; class Mammalia; order Rodentia; family Sciuridae; genus Tamias; species Tamias sibiricus. The sequence continues at coordinate 65,204,847 of CM046661.1, read as the reverse complement.
TTGTGGGTAAGTACTATCTATCAAGAGAAAAAAAATACAGTATCTAAACACAGAGGTGCTCAGTGCTGTTTTCTTGATGGGAGGCAGCCACGAGGTATCTGCCGGTTGGCTAAGTAATTTGCACTGAAAAATAATAGAAAACTGTTGTCCTCAACCCTGAAGCCAGAATAGTAGAGGGGGGAGAATTCCAAATTGGGAGTCAGGAGACTTCTAATTACCAGATCCGGTTAATTAACTTCTTGAGCCTTCCTTTCCTCATCAGTTAAGTGGGAAAATGACATCTGCTTTAGAGATGTTGGTGAGAATTAAATGCAACAGAGTGCATTAAGATGCCAGCATGTTCTTTGTCACATCAGATACTCAAACCTGGGAGCTTTGGATATTTCTAGCTTGCATTGTGGGACTGCAGGCAAGTTACTTAAGGAAAAGGGGCAATTATCATTTATGAAGTATCTACATGTGACAGATCCTGTGCTGGACATTGTCCCTGGGCTGTATCTACTTCCCTATTTGTGCACTGATGGGCCCAGAACCAGATGATACCCGGAACCCTCTGGTTTAGACATCTACCATTAAGAGGGGTATACTGAGACCACCCAGCTCACATAAACAAAAGAGGTCATTGGAAGGAGATCAGGATAACTGATATGTCCAGGAGGATCTGAGGCGCAAGGACCTGCAAGAGCTTCCCAGAAATCCATGGGGGACCTTCAGGATGTTTTAGAGGCTTCTGGATCCCAGGGTTAGGTCATGGTGCAGTAGATGCACCATGAGCCTACACCCATCTTATCTGATAACATGGTGATCCAGGAATTTGCTCTTCCATTTTCCTCAGAGACTTTTCTACTCCACATTCTCACATGCCACCCAGACTACCTGGTTAAAACACGTTTTCTAATTTTTAGCTTGTGGTCATGTCGCCATGCATTGGATAGCAAAGACCAGGGGGATGTAGCCCTGTGAATACTCATCCTGCCTGACCCATCACTCTAGTCCATATTGGCATGTTTTTACCCAAGGGAGGCAGCCACAGCGAGCATCAGAGATGAGCGTGATGAAAAGATGCAGCCTGAAGAGCCGAGTGTGGAGGAAGGCTTGTTTAGCTCCATTTCCTATACACTTCCATCTCTGATATCAAAAGTCATAGACTTCCTAACCATATGGGATCTGGGAAGATAATGTCATGGGCTGAAGATGTCACTGTCACCTACTTGAGGATGAAGAGTCCTTGGGACGATCATTGAAATTCCTATACTGATTATATTTGATCCCCACCAGGGGCTTATGGGCATGTGCTAATGCATAGGGCTCACCAAGGACAGTGAGCCTCCCTCATACTTACAGCAGTAAGAGCAATGATGGTCAGGGTTAGCATCTTCCCAGGACCTTGCGTGTCCCAAGCACTACACATACTGAATTATCACACATATCATTCCTACTTAAGCTTCCCAACAATCCCAGTTTGCAGATGAGGAAACTGAGACTATAAGAAGTGAAATATTCTGAGATCATTAAGAGAATAAATACTGGAGAAGGAATTGGAACCCAGGTCTGTCCTACTCCCAAGCCCAAATTCTTTCCATTGTGTCTCTGTTGTGCTCTACCAAATGAAGTTGGACCTCCTCCCAAGAAACCTGCAGGGGCTGGAGTTGAGAACATCTCAACAAGAGAGTCAGGGAGAGGCCCAGCTGGCCCTGAAGGAGCACCCATTATGTCCCATTATGAGGAAACACATCTTATGCTCAGCTGTACCTTGAGAACTTAGAACCAGTGGAGTCTCTTTACCTTCATCTCCTACCAAAGTATTTCCTTGTGTGTTAGTCAGCTTTTTCACTGCTGTGACAAAAGGACCCAACCAGCTCAATTATAGAGAAGGAAAACTTTATATGAGGGCTCACAGTTTCAGAGGTCTCAGTCCATGGACAGCTGGCTCCATTCCTCTGGGCTTGAGTTGAGGCAGAACATCATAGTGGAAGAGTGTGGTGGAGGGACGTGGCTCATATGATGCTCAGGCAGGAGAGAGAGAGAGAGAGAGAGAGAGAGAGAGAGAGAGAGAGAGATCTCCACTTGCCAAACACAAATATATACCTACCTACAAAGCCATGCTCCCAATGCCCCACCTCCTCCAGCCATACCCTACTTGCCTTCAATAACCACTCAATTAATCCCATCAGGTGATTAATTCGCTGACTGGGTTAAGGCTGTCACCACCCAATCATTTCTCCTCTAAACCTCCTTGCATTGTCTCACACATGAACTTTGGGGAGACACCTCACATTGAAACCATAACACCTCGTTTGTGAAAAACTGTGGTACTCTCAGCCAGGTCCAGTTAGCCTTCCTTCTGTCTTTGTCTTTCTGCTGCAGGCCTCTCTGTTCCTCCTGGAATCCCAGGAGCTCTCTCCCCCCTGAGAAATCACCTGCCTCCTTTCTTTTCTTCCTCCCAGCTCCCTTCCCTTCCTCCCCTCAGGGAACTCTCCACTGGGCTTCATTTCTACCAAAAACCTGGGGGAGGCAGGAGGGAGATTCCTCCACTTACTCAACTCTCCCCAAAGCTGGAGAGAGTGATTTTTCTCTTTACCCCTCCAGGGCTTCTCTCCTGCTCTGATGCTTCCCCAGCCTTCGCAAAAGAGGCTGCGGGTGAAGGTTTTTCCATTTAATTTCATTTTTCATCATTTTTACCCCTTTCGGATGGTTCACATCTGAGGGTCTCGGTGGATTAACTGGCCAATCAGATTTCATTATGAGCCCAAGTAGTTCTTATCATTAAACCTGTAATTTATTTCTTCTGTGTTTCATAAAATGTGAAATATTACCATTCTCCAGGAGCTTGAGGAGAGCAGAGATGCTCCATTAAGTTCAACACTGCTCCTCCACAAGAGGCCGTAATTATATGCGGATTTTTTCTAACAGCTAAGTTTCTACTTGCAGATGCTAACAAAAGAAATAAGCTTTTAATCCAAACATAATTAATATGAATTACCTCCCCAGTACACCCTGGCTTTGCACCATTAAACTTAATTTTTGTTTTGCATGATAATTGTGTTATCATTACCGTTTATAGGAGAACTCAGGGACCCTCACTTTGTTTTCAGTCAAGACCAAAGGGACTGGAAATGATTTCCCTCCCCTCTGCCAGGCACAAGCCTGCAGGCCAGCCTTCCTCACCCATCCCTCCCAGCCCCTGTGACTTGGGTAGCTGGGGCCATGGGCCATATTGCCGACCGCACACCTTCTTCCAACAGAAAAGTGGAGCATACTCTAATCATACATTGGAGGATTTTCCACCTAGGAGACAGCTCAGTCAGGGCTGCTGGGTAATCATCATCATGATCATCATCATCATCATCATTATTATTATCATAACTGTTATTATTGTTCCTAACAGTAATGAGTACCACACAATTTCTTTGCAGCATGCTCCAGTTATCCTGGTATTGGTTATTTCTCACAACTATCTGGGGATCCTGGGCTCTGAATTATTTAAATGAAGCCCCAGAAAATCTTAGCCTGAGCACCAAAGGTCTGGGTTTCACTAAAGGTCCATTCAAAGCAAATTTTCTCTCTTAACTCTGTGTGTCTCATTCTCCCTCTCTATCTCCCACTCAACTTTATAAGGAACATTAGTGCTTTTTTTTTTTTTTTAATCTGAGAAAGAAATTGAGAGAAGTATTCTTCATTGACCAAAGAGTTATCAAATATCTACTATGGTCTGTCAGGAATGGCCCCTGACACTATGGAATTCATAATGCAGTTGAAGGAGGAACAGAGACACCCAAACATTTAAGAAATTAGAAGATTTAAATAACAACACAAACAACAATGCCAAAGCTTGCAAATAGAGTATCTGATTGTATGATCATTCATGGAAGAAGAGATTGCAGATGTGTTCAGGGAAGGCAGGGTGGGAACAAGTGCTTGGGCTGGACTTTGAGGGATGGATGGGATATGTAGAAGTGACTCCCGGAGCCAAAGCGGGTGGGGAAGTTGAGCACAGCCTGGAGGAAGGTACACACAGACAGCTAGGAAGCGCATCTGGAGCCAGAATACAGAGGGTCCTGAGTACCAGGCAGGTGATGGGGACACACAGAATGGTTTTTAAGTGGACAGGGGGCACCTAAAAGAAGTGGCATCTTCAAATGATCAGTATGGGGGTAACTTCCAAGAGGGTCAGATAAGAAGACTGAGGCTAGGGAGGCCAGGAAACCATGACAACAGTGACAAGCCACAGGGGGCTTGACTGGGATGGAACAATAGAAAGGAAGAGAAGAAAGAGGGGAGAGAGAGTGGGGGAGGGAGGGAGGTAGAGAGAGAGGAAGGAAGGAAGGAAGGAAGGAAGGAAGGAAGGAAGGAAGGGACAGGAAGGAAAGACTTAAAAAAGAATCTATGGGCTGGGCATGGTGGCACCCACCTGTAATCCCAACATCTCTGGAGGCTGAGGCAGGAGGATCAGGAGTTCAAAGCCAGCCTCAGCAAAAGCGAGGCACTAAGCAACTCAGTGAGACCAAAAATCCAAAAAAAAATAGGGCTGGGAATGTGGCTTAGTGGTTGAGGGCCCCTGAGTTCAATCCCTGGTACCCATTCCCCACCCCCCAAAAAAAATCTATGGGGCAAGAAAGGACAGAGGATAGAGGAGAGAGTACTTCACATTACTTAACAGGAGTTTTCATTCCAGGTCCACTACAAAGCACTCAAAGCGTTAACTAATTATCATTGCATGCTTAATGTAGATTAGCACCAGTGAATATTGTCTCTTGCTAACTAGATAGTATTAATATTAGTATTTTGCCCTATTTGATCCTTCTACCATCCCTGTGAAATTGCCCAGCATACTCTGGACATGTATAAACTCTGTTATATATATATATATATATATATATATATATATATATATATATATATATATATCATAGGTGGTAAAGGAAAGTCACTGAGATAGCAATAAATTATCAAAATATGATATTTTTTCAGTGGCCAAGCAATAACCATTGGTCTTCAGACTCTGTCCTCAGTAATATCATTCAAAGAGTTATGATGACAATCATAGGCAGCACCCAAGTCAGGTCCCCTAATCTTCAAGAAAGCCAAGAGTATTCTCACACCCAGAAGCCACACCACTGGATGGCAGCCCTTGATTCTCTGTTCTCTGGGGTGGGGAGTGGGGCATTGAAATACTTAGTGTTTTCAAGCGCACCAAACCACAAGGACAGTGTCAGAGCCCCTTCACCAGGACACTGGCCCTATTTTTCTTGTCAAGTTAACCACCAACGACATGGGTGCCACTTTGCTTGCACAGAGGTTCTGACTATAGCAAAAACCCTTCTATGAAAACCAGACTTACCATTGGCCCAGAAGCTGCAAACAGAGACTAAAATTTTAATTAATACAAAAATAAATTTGACAAGCTCTGTACTTGGTTCAAAACAAATCCAATGAAACTCAGTAAGATAATCAGTATAAAGTTTTAAATCTAGGAAGAGGGAAGAAAAACGGCATCAAATATGATACCATCAAATAAAGGAGGTAAAAAATTAAAAAGTGAGAAAGGGATGAAAGAATAAAACTTGATAGGAAGAGAACAGTAAGTGTGGGATGGATCACAAGGTGAAAGTAAAATCAACAGAAGAGTCTAATGCCTTGCTGTGGGGTGGGATCACACCTGTTTGTCTCGTGTGTCTCTTCAGAACAGTAAGCATGACCAGAGACCGAGAAACTGAGTTAAACAGCACAGGTCCAACAAGCAGTCACCCAGGGGGTTCTGGGGTTAGCCCCTTCTGAGCACTGCATGCTATTTAGAGTTGAACTACTAAAACGAAATGTGAATGGAGAGGTAATATAAAGGGTTATAGAGCAGGACCTAAAAGACACCTGTGGAACCCAGAATTATATAGCCCAGGGTGGAAAGGTCTAGAAAATAGGGAATAAGTGGGACCCAGTTGACTTAACAGTGGGCTTCAAGTCAATGTAAGCCATCTTTCCCTCCCAAAAATGGTACCCATATGGTCTTCTCCATGTTTCTAGAAGAGAAAAGAGTAAAAGTTGGTTTTGGCTGAACTGCAGCAAGAACATGTCAACTCCACACTCATTTTCTTGGAATCATGGGCTTTAAAGACAACAAAAAATCTTTCTCTTTTCCTGTTTCTTGAGCTTGCCTGCCTCTGTCTCTTACATCCAGGAAGCAGCCTCCTTCTAGATGGTACCCTGCTTTAGTCACATTGCCCCAACACCTGATGTCCAAAACTCCCCAGAATACAGAAAATGAAAGTGACCTTCAGTAGACCTTCAGCCCATTCCCCAACCTCAGGGCGTCTCAGCTGTATGAAACTGGTTTCTAAACTTAATTGATATTGCCACCTGGGTATCACTGCCCATCTAGAGTGTAATCTGATCCAAAAATATCTTGAAAGACATCCTGATCACTTCTTAAAACACCCTTTGAAAGGAAAGTTTTTTAAAAAAAGAGAGATGTGTAAAGAAAAAATTTTTATAATAAAAAGATGTATTGGAAAGAACTCTTACCAGAGTTCATAGAAAGCTAGAGAGAACAGGCTAGCTCCAGTGCTTTTAGGAACTGAAGTGGGAAGTCATTCCCCTTCTTCCTCCTCTCTGTACCTTCCCAATCTTCTCCACATAGTTGAGGATAAGGCAAGAGGACATGAAGGCCTTGTGTGGTTTCAACTCACCAATGACAGATCTCTGTAGCTCACATGGGAAGGAATGGTCTTGTGTCCAAGTTGAACCATCAACTGAATAATCCTGCAGGCTGTTCCAGGGAAATCATGGAAGGCAGCACTGGCTATCCATCGGGAGTCCACTCTCTGGAGTTAGAGGGCTTAGAACCATGGACAAGTCACCTACCCTCTACATGGCTCAGTTTACTCATCTGTAAACTGGAGGCAATCATAGTATGCACCTTTTGGAGTTAATGAGGATTAAATAAGTTAATATGTGTATTACATCAGTTAATATGTATACAGTGATTAGGGCCTGTGCACGTTTAATTATTTGATAGGTATTTACTAGTTTTTAAACTAGTTTTTAAACTAGTAAATGGTTTAATAAATTTATAGTTTACTAGTGTGTAAAACTAGTAAGTAGTTTTTAAACTAGTTTCTTTTGGTTATGGTGAACTAAGTTGTTCACAAGCGCACATTCACACTCTGAAATTGGCATCATGCTAAAAGAATGACCAGGCTTCACTCATCAAATATTCTATAAAATGATATGTATATTTTATGCGTTCAGCAGAAAGCATGCATTCTGAAACTAGCACGTTATGAAGTGCAAATAAGCTTTCTTGGGGGCCTTTATGTAAGTTATGGTTTGGATATGAAGTGTTCCCCAAAAGTTCTTATGATAATGCAAGAATGAAATGATTAGATTGTGAGAGCTATAACCTAATCAATGGATTGATCCATGTGATGTATTAATAATTTGAAAGGACTACTTTAATGGGGAGTAATTGTAGGCAGGTAGGTTGTGGCTGGAGGAGGTAGGTCACTGGAGACATGCCCTGGAAGGGTTTTTCTTCTCTGTGGCCCCCTTCCCAATACTCACAATCTCTCCCTCTTCCCAACCCCTCTCTACCTGGCTGCTATGAGCTAACTAGCTTTCCTCCACTCTACCTTTCCACCATGATGTTCTGACTCTCTTGGGGTCCAGAACAATGGACTAATGGACTTGGGGGATCATGAACTGAGATCTCCAAAATCATGAGCCAAAATGAACTTTCCCTTCTTTAAGTTGTTCTTGTCAGGTACTTTGGTAACAGCAATGGAAAGCTGACTAACACAGAAACTGGCACCAAAGAGTAGGGTCATTGTTGCTCAGCCATCCAGGCACTCAGAGGCTTCTGCAGTCACAGTCCAAGGAGGCCTGGCTATACCTTGAATTAGTGGCATCATCCACATGGTGCTGGTTCTGCAAGAATGGAGGAATCTAGAGTTTGGGGATAATGGAGATTTCTGCCTAGATTTCAAGGGAAGTCTAGGAGGCCAGGAAAAGCAGAGCAAAGTTGGATTCCCCGTGGGGAGCCTCTAAGAGGGCAATGCATGGAGCTATGAAGGGTAAGTCAAAGCTGGAGTGGAGATTACCGAGGGTTAAGGGATGCCAGTAACATAAAACAGCAACCAAAACTAGCTTCTGGCTGTGGACAGAGCCAGGCTAAAGAGAGACTATGTGAGATGCAACTGAAGAGAACATCTCATTTCCATGTGCCAAAAATGCTAGACATGGAGCTACAAGACATGTAGCTCGGTTTCAATCTTGCTTTGGTCCTAACCCTTCCTTCTATAAGCCTAATTCATTCCTGCTGGAATGGGAATGTTTATGCTGTGCCATTCTATATTGTATATAGGTAACTTGTTTTTGATTTTTACAGGGGCTTACAGTCATGAGTCTCAGATAAGACTTTGTACTTGAACCTTTGAGCACTGCTGAACTGTTAACTGTGGGGACTTTGGGAAATGAACTAAATGTATTTTGCATTGTGAGATGGGAATGAGATTTGGGTGGCCAGGTTTGGATATGAAGTAGCCCCCAAAAGCCCCTGTGTTAATAAAGGAAATGAAATCATTAGATTATGAGTATTGAAGCCTAATCAATGAATTTCTCCATTTGATGGGTTAATAATTTGAAAATAGTACTTTACTGGGTATTAACTATAAGCACTAAAACAGGTGGGGCCTGCCTAGTGGTAGGCCACTGTGTGGGGGGATGTACCCTGGAAGTGTTTGTCTTCTCTACTGCCCCTTCCTGTCCCACTTCTCTGCTTCCTATCTGCCATGATTTGAATGGCCTTCCTCCATGCCCTTCTGCCATGATATTCTAACTCATCTTGAGCTCAAAGTAATGAAGTCAGCTGACCAGCAACTGAAACCTCTGAAACCAGGAGCAAACATAAACTTTCCTCCTCTAAGTTGTTCTTTTCAAGTATTCTGGTCACAATAACAAGAAATAACACAGAAATATGGATGTTCAAGAACTCTGGTAAATGCACAAACAATAAGATTTGAAAAATAAATTTTTCCAGTCATGCTATTGATAAACCCTGCTTGAATTTTGTCATTCTTTCTTCCCATCCTTTCTCTGTGATGGACATTTTAATCTAATTATAATCATTCTTCATACCACCATTTCCCAAAAGTCTGTTCCACAGAACATTTCTGCAGAAGGATGGTAATAGATGTTGGATGGATAAAAGACTTCAGGGTGAAATAGTTCAAGAAGCAATAGGTTCAACTTCAGAACTCAGAACCTTAGTGCTGATGTGCATTGTGCAGTCTTGAAAAGGGCATTTCCCAAACACATTTGACATGAAAGCAAGTGTTCCAGAAACACACTTTGGGAAAATGCTACTATATAATTTCTTATTCTTTATATCATACACATTTCTGTAATTTTCATAATCTTCCCTCACATGCTTTTATATCTCTACATAATAATCCCCTAAGAAGATATGCCATAGATTATGTAACCATTTTGCTGTGGTTACACATTTAGATTAATTTCAACTTTTTGCTAATATAAATAAAGTGGCAACTAATATCTCTTTCACATCCTATGTTAAAAAGAAGGGAAAATGTGTTTAGGTCTTATTTCTTAGAACAGATTGCCAAAAGGAGAATTACTGTGTCAAAGGGCATTAACATCTTGAATTCATGGTACATGTTGCCAGTTTATTTTTTTTAACAGGTCTGTATCCATTTTCACTAGCCAGCAGGGTATAAAGGTGCCCACATACCACACCCAGAGCAAGGCAAATGGCCAAAAGGCTAAAAATGAGGCTGCTGATGGTTACTTTCAGCAGCCTTCATTAGCACCACCTCTGGTAACAGCCTGTACAGTTGTCAGATCTGGTGCCAGCTCCTCTAGTGTCTTTCTCCTGCATCTCTATCCCCTTGCTCCTGAAGGACTGACTCCTAAGTGGCTCCAGATTGTCTAGTGTCCAAACTACTCCCACAGAGTAAAGGACATACCAATATCCCCTCTTGCTGAGCATGAAACAAGGTCCTGCTCCTAGTAGATATCAAGTGATTGTTTAACAACCAGCAATTCAATGGGAAAAAGAACTTGATATGTATTGCCACTATCTGTGGTGTAAATACTCTCACCATGGTTGATTTCAAACTAACAACCTAGTCACTGAACCTGGAGGTGGGAAGAGATGTGCACAAGGGGCTCTTGTGAGCCAGTGGGGGCTAGATCCAAACACCATTGCCTGTTTGTTGGCCTAAGCACGATTGCTGTCATGGAATTTCTTTCCTCTCTTCCCTGCATGATTCCCACTCCATCTGGATTCTCCTGCATATCCATCCACACCCAGGATCCAGGACACCAAAGGCCTTCTTTGGCTGCTTACACAGTGCCTGAGCTGCAGCCCTGTCTACATTCATCCAGTACTGGGGCTTCAGCTTAATGCATTAAAGAAGTGGATGGGGTTCAACTGCTACATGCCTTTGCCCACTGTCTTTGTGTCATCAACTCAGGCTGGCATTGCTATGCAACTGTCCCCACACCCATCCTCTCTTCTTTGGCTCCAATGTCTCATACTGTCTTGCTTCATGCCCTTCCTCTCTGACTCCTCACCTTCTAATCCACTTTGATATTTACCAAACTCCTGACCTCCTTCTTTGTCACCAGTTTCCCACCCATGTACCCATGAATCTGATGACAAATTCAATTTCCATATTAGTGAACCACATTGGATGAGATTTTAAAATCATTCTCCCTTTCTCTGGCTGTTCCAGAACTCCCTTTGCCAACTTTCCTCCCCCATAAGCATATATCCACCTACTGAGGATGGAATAATCCCTCAATCCTCTGAGTGGTCCCTAGCTCAGGCTAGCCCTCCATCCCCAGGACCAGATACTGCTATCCTCTCTGTGTTCTCAACTGAGTGTGGTCATAGAAGCTTGACCTCCAGATGCAAGACCATCAGACTTCCACGATGAACTTGTTGGGACATATGGCTGTGCATTCCACTCATCAGACTAGACACCCTGAGACTGCCTATTCCAAATTATACCTGGGAGTCCCTCAGTCCCCTTGGGAGATCCAGTGCCACCAAGCCATGTCATGAGGAACAGGTGGAGCCTACTACTCCTGGAGTAAAGAATCCCAACAAGAAACACCGCCCCAGTACAGCTCACATCATGTCCTGGACAAGGGTCCCCCTCTTTCCCTCCTGCTTATTTTTCTCCCATAGTTAATATAGACAACCTTTAAGTGCTTAAGAGTTGACCTCCACTATGAAGAGTAAACTAGGGTTGCAGAAGAAGGCACAAGTGTAAAAGGAAAAGGCAAAATGACAAGGAACAAAAGGAGATACCAAGGGATGACAGAGTATGTATTCTCTAACACTGAAAGTTCTAGACCCTCAAAAAAAATCCATAAGTGATGTAATTTATTTAAAAACGGAAAAGTTGATGGATTACTTTTAAGATCACTACAAGTATCCACATTCCAGCTAAATGCATTGTTACCCCCCACGCAAATGTGCATGAAATAGTTAACAGTAATATTCCTGAGTTGAAGCAGGGAGGATGCTAACAGTGTTACAAGGAAACATATGGATCCCCATATTTTTTACCAAAGGCAATCTATTCTAAGCTTGGACTCAATCTGTAAGTTACTCTTCCCCCAAAATGAGTCAAGCTCAAACCTTCACCCTATCACAGTGTAGGGCACTATGCTGAATACAGGAGCAGCAGGCAGGGAGTAGGCAGTGAGAAACTGAAAGCTGGGATCATTCAAATAGAAGCCCCATATTAAGTAAAGCTGGCAGTTGACATTTGGCTGATCATATTGGAGAAAGCGCCCTTCCTGAGGAGCATCACCAGTAAAGATTCTCAAGTAAACCTTGAGGAATTGCACACACAGAGACAGATAACTGTCTGTGGTTAGTAATGAGGACTTTGAAACAAGGAACACAACATCCCAACCCAAACCATGGAGGAAGCAAGTACAATACTTGGATAAGTGTTCCACAAAGGCCTAGGAGTTGAAGGCTCAGACCCCAGCTCACAGTGCTATTAGAAGGCGGTAGAACCTTTAAGAGGTGGGGCCCAGTCGGAGGAAGTCCAGTCATTGGAGGTATGCCCTTAAAGCGAATATTGGAACTCAGACCCCTTCCTGGCTCTTTCTCAGCTTCCCCACTACCCTCAGGTGAGTAGATTCCTCTGCCATTCACTCCCACCCTCATCACGGGCCCAAAGCAAGGCTGCTAACCAAACTGGACTGAGACCTCCAAGACTATGAGCCAAAATAAACCTTTCCTCTTTTTAAGTTGATCTATGTCAGGTATTTGTTATAACAACAGAAAACTGACTAACACAGCACAGGAGGAAAATATAGCATAACCTGGAAGAAACAAAATACAGAGTAAATCATAATAAAAATTATCCCCTCCTCCTCACCACAGCCACACATGGTTTGGTTGATTCCTTAATGAGGATGGATTGTAATTAATATGGAACTGTACACTATAATTATTGCATATGATTATGCTTGAGTTGACAATAGAGTAAATCACATATAGTTTGCTTTCTATAGTATAAGATTTCAATTAATCTTTCTTTAGGGGGCATGGAGGGTACTTCCTAATGTCCTTAAATAAAGGACACCTCTAGGAATGCATATATCAAATGGATCCCTTTGGATATTTCATTCAAGAGACTGTGATGCTCAAAATTGCCTAACCAGCAGCTGCATCCCTTATAGAACTCTGCCTTTACAGATTTATCCCTGCCTAGCAGACCAGCCCAGAGAAGAAGCAGTGAAGAGAGACTACCGCTGATCTAGAGCCTGCCTCAGAAGTAAGGTCACCTCTTGGTCCCCTTGTTGCTGGGCTCTCATGTGAACTCTGCAGAGTGTTTCCAGGGTCTCTGACTCCTCATTGCCAGATGCTGTCTGTCCTTAACCTGTTCTTAGTCCCTTGTCCCACATTCTCCACCACATACCCTGGCCCCTGCCTGAGCCATCCCCTTCTACTCCTTCCTAGTTCTCAAAGTATAATCTATGCATCATTAGTGGTCATAAAGTTCAATAGAGGAAGGATTACAGGCCTCCAGCTGCTCCAAGATGCAAATCGTATGTAGTTAATGAAACTTGAACCAATATTTGATGCAGATTATTTTGTGAGTGAGTGTGTGTGTGTGTGTGTGCGCGCGCTACAGAGAGAGAGGAGAGAGAGAGAGAGAGAGGAATCTGATATGTGGTCAACTGAAGAGGCTTTGGGGTTGGGGAAGAGGGAGCCATATTATAGGAGGCTTTTCCCTTGCTTCCCACCCACGCCCTGCATAGTGTTCCTTACACAGGGCCACAACCATCACCTTGGAATGGCAGCTCCTTCCTCCAGGTGCCAATTCCCTCCCTGGCATGACCCTTCCTCACCCCCACACCATATTCCCTGGAGTGTCTGGGGGTGGTGTCCTCTCAAGGAGTGGAGGGCTTTATCTTAGGTAAAAAGACTCCTTAAAACTAAATGAATCAATTTATTTTGGAGAAACATCTACTTCTCCCTATTAACTTGATTTGGCCCTTTCCCTCTGCTCTCTAAAATGCTTTGCCTGTCCACAACCACGGGACTCCATCAGTTGGCCTTTTTGCCCTGAATCCCTCCCTTCCTTCTGGGCTTCCTACAGCATTGAATCCGGAGGGCTGACTCAATTCCCAAGCCCAGACCTCTGCTGCTTGCCGGTAACTCAAACGGTGATCCCCAACACCTCCCTTCTCCAGAGTTTAAACCTTGACCTCCTTCAACAACCACCCTGGCCTCTTCACAACCTAGAGGAAGTCGAGGGGGCTCAGAGGGCAGTCAGGATCCATTGCTCACTTGTCTAGGCCCTAGGACCATCACCAGGAGCTCCCAGATCAGGGGCCAAGGATGTGCCCCCACCCCCAGCCTCCTCTCCCCTCAGCCAGCTTTCAAAGGCCACCCTGAGACAGAGTAAGTGACACTAAAAACAGAGAGTCTCCCCCTTACCCACTCCACCCCCCGCCTGCCCACTGATAATAATGGGCCAAGACACTTTTATTATCATTATTAATTAGCACTTTCAAGCAATGGAATTAAATCAATATGGTGGACTGAAACTAATTTTAACAAGCCATTGAGATCAATCATTGGGACTTTTATCTACATAAATGCCACTAAACTCAGCTCGTTAGTGTAACATTAGCTGGAAAGAAAAAGAAGGGAGACTGGCGGGGTTTTAATTAGGAAGACATAAACCGAGCCACAATTTTTCTTCTTTGATTTGCTTTTAATCTCGTCTGCAAAGCTCTTCTGGTGCTGCCCAGACTGATTTTCAGTCCCAGGCCACTGGGATGGGAAGGGGAGGGGACAGAGAGAGGAGGTGTGAAGGACAGGCAGCCAGGAATGCTGCAGAGGGCTTTTTCACTGAGCCTACCTCAGGAAGAGCCAGGTCATCACCCCATGTCCCCTAACTATCGATTCTCAGATTCTCCATCAGAGCTGACCAGAGCTCCCTTTGTATTCACCATTGCTTATAGTTTTTCATTTCTGCATTACATGAAAATTGTTCTCATTTATTCAACAGATGAGCATGTCATATGTGCCAAGTACTCTGGTCAGTGTAATAAGAGCATTTAAAAAATAAAAATTAGCAAGATGTGGTCCTACCCCCAGTAAGAGCCTGCAGTTTGGTCTTAGATTTCTTTGTGTGTCTCCCCCTTATCTGCTCTTATTAGGAGCCTGGTAAATGTTTGGGATATGTGTTAGTTAGCTTTCTACCACTACAACAAAATTCCTGAGGTAATTTACTTATAAAGAGAAAAAGGTTGTTTGGGAGGCTCCAGTCTGTAATTGGTCGGGCCCACTGCCTTGTATATATAGCAGGGCAACATCATGCCAGGGAAGGTTTCCACCACTCTCAGGAAAGAGAGTGAGAAGGGGTCAGGGTCCCCCAATCCCCTTTGAGGACATGCTCCCAATGGCCCTACCTCTTAATGGTTCCACCATCTCCCAATAGCACCACCCTGGGAACAAATCCTTTAATACATGGGCCTTTGGGGGACACTTAGCCAGACCATAGTAGACTGAGTCAGAACCCACACCTTACTTCTCTCCTCGCCCAGGCATATGCACCCTGTCACACTAAACCTTCCCTGGCCCTTGGGTACCTAAACCCTACACCCCTGATCTTTCCCTCATTCAGTCTAATAACACCCTTCCTGCCTTCCTCCCTGGCAAACTGTGACTTCTTATTCTCCCAGACCCAGTTTTAAACCATGTCGTAAATGGAGGTACCTTGTTGTCTGGGCCCCCACAGCTGCTCCTTTCCATTCTGTGACAGTCGTCACCATGGGGCACTGCACTCTTCTGTGTGATCCTCTCTGCCTCAACTGAACTGTGCGCACCTTGAAGGCTGGACGTCAGCAATCTTTCCATCCCCAGTAGCTCCCACAGTACCTGGCACAGAGCCAACCTCCATTCAGAACTGTACATGACCATGGAGTCGTCTGTGCGTCTCACAGCCTCTCCCTCCCTTGGGATAATCTTGCAGTAGTTCTTGCCACTGCTTCCCAACACAAATCCACTGTTCTAGGTGTGTGTTGCATAGACCATCATCCTCATTCTGGCTCACTCCACTTGCTCCGCTTCCAAGGAGTCTCTCCTTTCCAAATCATGCTCTCCTTCCAAGCCTGTCTCAAGCCCTGCCTCCACTTCCACCCCATGCTGAGTTTCCTGATCACATGAACCTTCCCTATTCTCTCTCTAGTTGGCCACCCATGCAAATCTTCTCAAAACCAACCTTCTGCTACTAGCTATATGCTATGTTCTGACTTTCATGCTGAATTTGGAATAGTAATCTTCCCATATGGCCGTGTCTCTGAGAAGCAGATCATTCCTCAGTGGAGCAGAATGTCTGGGGTCAAGTTCCAGCTCTACTGCTCATTATATTCATTGAATTTGGTAAATTATCCAACCTTAAATATATCTCAGTTTCCTCACCTATAAAATGGGAATGAAATGGTACCTATATAGGGTTTTTGTAGAAATTTAATGAATTAATTCACAGAAAAAGCTAAGCATTGTGCACATAGTAGTTGATCAATGTGTTTGATATTATTACCATTGCTATAAGTGTTACTATTGTGATTGCTTGGTGTGCTCTGATTTTATCCCCACCAAGCAAACTATTGGTTAGAATTTGGCTTTCCTACAAAAAGAGATCCCACTTAATCTGTCAATCTGCTTATTAGATATGTTTCTCATTGTGAATTAATTAATTGACATTCTAGATTCTATCATTCTCTTATAAATTGGACTAGAGTAAATCAATGCATAAGTCCAGTTCACCCCTACTTATAATAGCAATCAAATTTACAAGGCCAAGGTCCTCGATCTTGGTGAACACACCAAGCTATCATCAACTTGGGGCTCTGTCTGCAGACTCAACAAGGTTTCATGGGCCATATGTACTTTTGGTTCATTATTTTACTTCTGTAAGCAAGTTACTTAAAATCTCCAAAGCTTAGTTTTCTTATCCATAAAATAGGCAAACAGATGCATCAAAAAACGTGCATCAAACAGGTGCCTGAAATGATTGGATGGGAAAATGAATGGGAAGCTCTCAAACATGGCCTTGCACAGATAGGTGCTCACTAATGGTTAACTACAAGAGCTATTATGTATTATCCTACCTCCCTATACTCTTTACATGCTAACCACAATTTAAACAATATTTTACATTTTCAAGGGCTTTGTATTATCTACTTCTCATGTCAACCACTCCCACCTAACAGAAAAAGAAACTGGGAATAAACTAAGTTACTTCCTTGAATAGTGGTTTCCAGAGAATAGCAGTGCAAATGGGGAATGAGGTCAGGTAAAAAGTTTCAGTTAGACAGCATTCATAAGTTCTGGAGATCTATTGTGCAGTATGGTGACTGTGCTAAATAATGTACTGTATCCTTGAAAATAACTGAGAGTAGGCCTTAAATGTTCTACATACACACACACACACACACACACACACACATACACAAAACTATATAAGGTGGTAGTCATGTTAATTAGCTTGATTATGGTCATCATTTCACAGTGCATACACCATATCAAAGCATCACATTGTGCTCCATAAAGATACGCAATTTTTATTTGTCAATTATACTTCAATAAGGCTAAAAAAATAAAGTCACTTTCTTAAGATCACACACTATGTAAGTTACAAAGCAAGGATCCAAACGAGGGCTTCTCCAAGAATCTAGTAATGAACAACAACAATAAGAACTTTAGTATCTTATTTAATTACACTTTAAAACTATTTTGAAATGTTGACATTACTCTAGAGTCCCTCCATGTCCTTCCATCTGTGGCTCTATTCGTCATATAAATAAGCTACCTGAGGTTTTGAAGCCCTGGATCAAAAAACTAACCCACTTCCTCTACAACTGCCCATTAAGGGCCATGAGTCTGAGAACTGATAGAGATTTCCACAGCCTTTGGGCCTTTTTGCTGCATGCCTTGCCCTGGAGATGACCCATCGCTGTGGCATCTCCTAAAAGACCAAGGAGCAGGTAGTGTTAGGACAGACCAGCGGTAGCACCAAAGGTAGCACAGGACGCCTCCCTTTGTTGTAATGGCCGCCTGACCATTCTTATGTTATTAGGCAAGTTTGCAAGTCACAGAAGCTTGGGGAAAAAACACATTTTCTTCATGGTCACAGATATGGTTGACTGCTATGCTGTGGAGCATCTCAAACTACACTGTTACCTTTCTGAAGAGTCCTCACCTCTGTTTCCCCACAAAACATGATGGAGAGCTAGAGGCCTCGAAGCAGAAGCCCAGAGGCAAGTTGAACAGTGCCACTTCTCCCTGCACCAGCGAGCTGTACACATACTGAGGTTTGTGGACAAGTTTACTATATTTTTACTTAGAAATCAGACAATTCAAATGCCTTCAAATCTTAAACCAAATTCACCACCATCCCCACATCTCACCATGTTCCTACCCCCAACAAAATATTCAAACTTCCTCACATCCAACAATGACACCACCAATTGCCAAAGTCTCCCAGACTCAAGACCCTGCAGTTGTTTTTCAAATTACTTCATCATAATTCTCCAGATTCAGAGTATCAGTATCAGGTGTAGTTTAGCCTGGTACTAAGCATAGCCTTTGGTCATGGCCCTTCTCATGTCTGATTTGGAAATCTGTGGCAGTTCTCCGCTTCACCAGTGATAGAGCCCTCCTTCATCAATTTTAAATCAGGAATCTGTTAGTCAACTTTCTGTCACTATAACAAAATACATGACATAATTAAATTGTACAGAGAAAAGGTTTATTCTGGCTCATGGTTTCAGAGGCTCCAGTCCATAGTTGGGCAGACCCATTGCTTTGGGGCCTTTAGTGGAACTTTTCATTAGGCCCTGACTCCAAAAAGTTGTACCACCTGCCATTAGAGCCATCTTAGGATGAGGCATTTACACAAGGACCTCTGGGGGACATTCAATATCCAAACTGTAGCATGTTCTGCTTCTTTTTACTATATTCATTTTTGGTTATGGGGATTCAACCCAGGTTTTCACGCTGGCTAGGCAAAGCATCTACCACTGAGCTACACCCTCAGCCTCAAGTTCTGATTCTTAAATTAGAAAAGAGTACACAGATGTTTGTTTTGTTGCTTATACCTTCTATTTACATATAAATATATTTGAATAAATGAAATATTTCATTATGAGATTTTAAATATTAGAAAGGGTCTCCAGTGGCCTCGTATAGCCCCATCAAGTTTAAACTCACTAGCCTGTCAGTTTAAGCCCTCCCCCAACCATCCACAGTTTTTCTGTCACTAACATACAACACAGTTCCTTCTCCTGTTGGGTATTCCCTATTGCCATCCCTCTGCTCTGCATTGCCATTACTAAACTCACAATTCCAAGATTTTGTTCATTCTGATCCACATCTTTCCTTCTGTCTATAGTGCAATCTCTGTTGTTCTGAAAGAAAATAAATAAAACATGATCTCCTACATGAAGGAGTTTACTCCAGGACACAGGTATGTCTCCATGGTAGACATACTTCCAGGTCTAGTGAATTCAGTCTGCCAAACATACTTGGTGCGCAATGTGGGAAGAAGTCTTATCTCACAAGTAACCACTGAGATCCTCGAGAGCAAAGAGAGTCTAATGCATCTTTTAATCTCTTGCTACCTCTTCACCAGCACTGAAATCATAAAATGTCAACCAACATCCACTAAAGAATGGATAGCATGAGATCAATTCTTAATTTTGATGGAACAGACAGAATCAGCAAAACCTTTCTGGCCTTAATTCTTGGGTCCTTCAGTTGTCACAACCCTTTCCTGCTCTTCTGCTTAAGCCTGCTCAAATTGATTTCTGTTACTTTTTGTCAAAACAATATTCATTAAGAAATGAAAACAGAAGGGAGACCAATAGAGTTGAGGAAGGAGCTCAGGAAGAAGGAGGAAAGGAGGGAAAGAGGAGATAATAGGGGATGAAGTTGATCGGATTATGTTATGTGCATGCATAAATATGACTTAGTGGATTCCACTATTATGTATAATCATAATGTACCAATTAAAAATTAGTTAGTTAAAAGGAATGCATGTTCTAGATTCAAGGCAACTCAAGTTCATACCTCAACAAAAATACAAATTATCAAGTTTATACCTCAACAAAATTATCAAATTGTCAAATTATCAAGTTCATACCTCAACAAAAATACAAATTATCCTTCCAGGGACCTTCAAAATTGCTCATAAACAATAATTTGTGGATGCCAAAGTGATACTGAATTAAATTAGGTGCTCAAGATCCACAGGTAGGTTTCTCTATGGTCCACACATGAACCTCAGTCTCCTGACACTCAATCCAGTGTTTTTCTCATGCTCACTGGTTTTGTTTTATAGAGGTTATAAGGTTATTTCTCTTCTGAATCCTCATATGGAAGTTCTTAATAGCTGGAATTGACACACACAGAGTTGGCAGGGAACAAAGACACCAAGCCAGTGGAAGCTTAAAGAAAGAGGTGAGTGTGAGTCTGAGGTGGAAGAAAATCTGGAATGTTCTTATCATGTTCTAATCCAAGAAGAAAAGTGAGAATCGCCCCTCTGTTAATTCTAGATGCTCTTTTAGTCCTAATGACCCGATTATCCAGTGACTAATACCTTTGCCAATAGATAGCTGGAAAATATAGAATGTTCATTTATCCATTAAGCAGATATTTGTTGAGTGTCTAGTTTGTGTCAGGCATTGTCCTTGGCACTAGGGGCACAGCAATGAACAAAACATAAAAGCCTTACCCATATAGGGTTCATACACTAGTGAGAGGAGACTTGACAATGAAGTAAATAGGTCAAATATGTTTTATAGCAAATGTTAATACATGTTACACTGAATAATACAGAGGAAAGGACATTAGTAGTCAGGATGAACAGAGAAAGCTTCCCTAAGAATGCCACAGGTGGGCACCGGCACCCTGAGAATGAAAGCAGGAATAGGAAAGGAATGAAAGGAAGAATAAAGAATGAATGCAAAGCAAGTTTCTGTACCTCCTGGATAGCTCTTTAAGCCTGACTTCTTGAGATTTTCTGTGAACCATGAAGATAACAAGGAATAAGAACTGGCAAGGCTCTCCTCCAATGCAAAGATGTCATAGGACTTGCAGGACCTACCATTCATTAGCAATCTGAAGAGGTAGCTAGCAAATCCTCTTTCTCAAGAGGTGAACAACAGGAATGGAGACCTCAAGCACCAGCTTCCCTCTTTCAACTCAGACTTAAATTCCTTGGACATTTTCTTTCTCACATAGATATCACACATTCCATTACACACACATGTGCACGCATGCACACACATTTACAGAATAACTAAAAACAAGACACTCCCTCACTGCGTTTGGAAGCTTGGAGGCAAATTCTTAGAACTTCTGCACTTCATTAAGTTCCTTATATGATAAATCTATCAAGGCTGAAGAAATTGAATGGAAAGTTAAAAGAAGAGCCTTGTGAACACAAACACTCTGAAACTTTACACCTAAAACAAAAATATAAAGAAGATAGTCAAATTAACTAGATATTCTCAGAGATTCATCTATTTCTAAAACTCAAAAAGGTCCCTGTGATGCCATTTAGGAAAGTTGAAGGCACTGATGTGTTGTGACTCTGATATCTCACCTCTCACCCATCCTCTGAATCAACATTGGCCTTGTATTTTCTATGGACAATACATGGACTTTGGAGTTAGACAGCTTGGGTATAAATCCCAGTTTTGTGTTTTATAGGAACTTATTTTATGGCTTTTTTTTTTTTGGGGGGGGGTTGTTTTTGTTTGTTTGTTTGTTTATTCCTTTTGTTCTTCGCTGCACAATCTCTCTTTCACTTCTCATAGATCCCCAGGGAAATATCTGATTTTCTTGAGAATATTATTCTATCAGAAGACATCTAGGGACTTTGGAATTACAATGGCTTGCCTCACAATGTTTTCTAAGGACTTTTTGTGTCACTGTCTACCTTTTCTTTATAGAGACTTTTGAAACCATGTCATATCAAGAAACTCAACTCTGGCTCAACTGGCATACCATGTTCAGCAAAACAGAAGACTCAATCTTTCTACTTCAGTATCCTAATTGATTTCCATCATCAAGGGCAGGCCGGAGATGATTGTGAAGAGTTTAAGCCACCACATCTGTATTATAGGGCAAGAGAACAAGAAGGCTCCCTTCAAAAGGCCTGCTCAGAAGTTCCAACAATCCTTCCACTTACCTCTTACTTGCTATACCTCAGTTCCAAGACCACACATCACTGCAAGAAACAGAAAATGTACCTCATAAGAAAAAAATGAGGACCTGGTATTAAGGAGGAAAAGAAGAATAGATGTTTAGGTGAACCACCAATGAGCTCCACTACAAGACTGACTGAAACAAAGTGCTGTATACTACCAAAAGGTGGGAATGGACATAGAAGGTCACCCACGTGTGCTCTCCACACAAAACAAAAGCATCATACCCTTGTACTTTTGTGCCTGTGTGCCATTTCCCATGCTCATCACCTTCCTGGAGGCTCAGGCCTTCTTTACCTAGTTGTACTCTTTCCTGGAGATGGAACAATCTCCTTTGAATTACTGTGAAGTGAAATCTATATCTCTCATTTGTAGTTGAGGAAACTGAGATGCAGGAAGGAGAAGTTGCTGGTTTTGAGTCACAGTCAATCTTCTTTATCCATCACTCACCTCCCCACCTGTCCATATCTGCGTATAAGAAGGGTTAAAATGCCTATATGAACTATGCAGGCTTTACAACTAAAAGTACTATTATAGGCACTTTTAACTTCTTATAAGTAGTTTTTTTTCTTATTTACCAGAATACGCACCAGAATAAAAACGCATCCTTGTGCTATATTAAGCGTGGAACATTTATTTATTACTGTTATTTGTCTTTTTTTTTTTCTGTTTGTCTCTTAACTATTCATTTTCCATGTTTTTTTGTTCTCTCATTCCTTTGCCTGTTCCTGGCTCTGTCAGTGGTATTCAAGGTGGGTCACCATTGAGTTGCACTGATGGTCCATAAAGTCAGAGGATTCTGATATTGACTCTATTATATTAAAGCTTTCAAGTCAGGATGGTCCTAACAAGTTAATACAGCTCCCAAGTTGTCATAATCTTAGGAAATTCTCTAGGTCCTTGACTCTAAGAAATAAAATGACAGCATTCCCCCTAGAGGATACCATTATAAAGAGTATGGAAAAGCCATGTTGCATCCCTTATGGAGTATGTGTAGATTCTATGAGTGGTGGGAGTTCTCATGTTATGTTGAGATAACTTTTCCGACCTGTGCCTTCAACTTCATACTCCCACGATTGGGACAGATCACCAAGAAACTAGGAACACATCTCTCAGGAAAGAGTTATTGGAACGCAGGCGTCCCTCTTGTACCCCAAAGTCCCTACTGTCTATCAGATTCACCTCCTGTATGTGTGCTATAAGACGTATAAGGGCAGGGATTGTAAATGTATGGCTGGCTTCAAATATCCTATGAAGAGAGGCCAAGAAACAGGAAGGAGGAATTCCCTGAGAATAAAGCCTGAAGTCGGGGAAGACAAGCCATTTCTTGCAAGGCAATCATCAAAGCTGCACATAAATTTCTAGGATCATCTCCCTTTTATTGTTCTAAATTCTTTAATAAAGATATGTTTAAATGTTACTTACTTATGTTTGTGGGCTATACTTTACGAAAGGAGAAGTCTCAGGTCAATAACTCGGTGCAGGGTTTAAAGAAACAGTTTCCTTTTTCTCCATCTCTTTCCCCCAGCTCAAACTAGTAACTGAAATTATAATTGCTGAGGAGACGAGAGAGGAGTTACTTTTCCTAAGAAAGGGGATGTTTTCATTCTAAGAAAAATAACACTAAGTTGCCTGATAGAGAACCAACTAGGCTACAATGGAAAACACCTAATATTTTTAATCCAAAAACCTGAGTTTGGACCTCTATTTTATTACCCACTGAGTGCCTCAAAACCAGCCACTTTTCCTTCCTGCACCTTGGTTTCCTCAGCTATAAATGAGAGAAAACAGAAATTCACTTCATGGTAATGTAATAAACATGAAATGAGGTTTCAATTGTGAATAAAAGTAGCACAAATTTCTTAAGAACATTATTCATAACATAAATATTTATATATAAATATACATAGATATAGATATTTGAATACCTAATACTAAATACCCTCTCCCAAGCATTAAGAGGAATAGGAGAATCAGCTAGGTAAGATCTACTATCCTCTAGAGCTTACAGTTCATTTGGAAAGATAAGACAAAACCACTGGACATGATCAACAAAAAACAGCTCTCATTCCAAGGGCCAAGGAGTCAATGTGGGGATTCTGCCCATTGCCAAGTGTGTTCGTTCCATGTAGATATTAAGGAACTGGAGAAAAAAACCCATGGAGTTTCCATAGACCCACAGAGCCCTCTAGGAGATGGATTTATGCCAAAATTACCTTGATCACCAAAAGTTCCCACTTTGGCCGGTGGATCACAGTGTCACTTGGGATCACTAATGCCAATTCAGAGCTAATTCAACATCTAGTAATTTCCTGAAAAGTCTGAAGATGCTCTTCACCCCAGTGTATAGTAATCCTAGTAAATGGTCAAAGGTAGCTTTGGGGATGTTTTGTACAAATATTTACAAATTCTAATGGCGGTAATGTATGTTTTTCCTCGAGAAAACCAGCCTCCCCTTTAGTAAAGGCATTCCAAGTCTTTGACCTCGCATATACCTGGGAAGTGGGTAAGAGGCTCAAATTCTCCATTGTAATCAAATTAAGTTTCTGGCCATCAGACCTAGAGTGTTTCTGTCATAGAGAAAAAGTAATACTCTGGTAGGCTGCATATCTGTTTCATTCCTAGGAACACAGTAATCGATTAGGCTCTGCCAAACATCCCAGAAGATTGCTCTGTTTACCTCCTTGTTCTGATTCCCATTATGGTAATGATCTCTGGCAGTTTAGAGATACTCCTTGACACTTAACTCTCCACAGTCCCCATGGAAATCAAAGAGCACCTCTCATTAGCCACTTCTTATCATGTGCAGGAAGGAAGCCATCATAGGGCTCTTCAAAAAGCCCAATGCTTCTATCACTATGTATTTCCCAATTTTTTCCTTAATAAATTAATTGTCTTCTAGGGTCTCTGGTAGGTTATAGTGAGTATGGGGGCTTGGGGGAAAGATGTGCTGTTTGTCTATGACAAATTCATTCTAATGTTCATACCTTATTAAATCTTATTAAATCTACACTGTGCCTCAACCTCACAGAATATAGTCCAATGTTGAGTCAAAGCTTCAGTCAACCAATCTGGTAAACTAATTTTCAATGCCATTTCTAACAAGAGATCCATTATCTCTGGTAAGTACACAAGCATAATCAATTAGGCTCATTTCCATTGTATTTTGTCCTCCTTGTTTTA
Organism: Tamias sibiricus; assembly: GCA_025594165.1. Lineage (NCBI taxonomy): Eukaryota > Metazoa > Chordata > Mammalia > Rodentia > Sciuridae > Tamias > Tamias sibiricus. The sequence goes on along the minus strand of CM046661.1, from coordinate 65,179,896 downwards.
ACATCCTCAGAATCCACTCCCACACATATTCCCCCAGAAGTATGCTGATGAAAATTAATAATGTTTTGCATTTATTTGGGGATATGAGCTTTTTTTCAGGTCAAACAGAGACAATGAAGGATAAAGGCTGGAGGCTGGAGGAAACCCCTTTGCTAGGCACCTGCTCCAGTGAGGTTATCATTGGGTCATCAACAAAGAGCAACCTGATCTCATCAGCCCTAGAAGAAGAAACTGCTTCCTCTAACAAAGGAGGCTTACAGAGACTGGGAAGTCAAAATTCTCAGTTTTGAACTAATCAAGGCAGCCACGTGGTATGACTATGACTTCAAATTGTAATTCTGCAATCCACATATCTAAAGGTTTAATTTTCAAGATTGGTCCTATATATGGAAAGAAATTGTTTACATCTCCATAAGAGAACAACTGAGTTGAAAGTTTAAAGAGTTGATATTATGTTTTGAATCTGGAATGTCATCCAGAAAGAGGTTCGTGTGTTGAATGCTTGGTCCCCAAAGTAGCAGTATTCAGAGATGGGTTTCTTGGGGAATGATTGGATCAGAGGGCTCTGATCTCATCAATGGATTATTTCACTGATGGAGTCATAGCTTAACAGACTATTTGGAGGTGATGAAAATTATAGGAGATGGGAGCTAGTTGAAAGGAATGTGTCCTAGGGATATGCCCTTAAGGACTATATTTGGTCCACAGACCCTTTCTTTCTCTCTCTCTCCCCCTCCCCTGCTTCTCATTCTTCTTGGTTGCTATAAGGTGAGATTTCCTCTGCCAGTCTTTTACCATAATGTTCTGCCTCACATCAGGCCAAAGCAATGAAGTTGGCCGACTAAACTGAATCCTCTGAAACCCTAAGTCAAAATAAATATTTTTTCTGAGATAATTTTCTCAGGTCTTTTGTCCAGTGATGAAAAACTAACATACCTAATCTTGTCATTATCTGTTGTAATTTTTCCAATACAGTTGGAAGCAGCGATTGTGCGCCTTGTAGTTATTATTATTATTGCCATATTATTTGAATACAATAACTACCTGGTCCCCAAGGCATCAGTGCAACAAGCACTTTATTATAAACAGCCATAGGTTACAATTTATCATGCTAACACTCCATGCTGTGGATTAGTAGTACCCCACTGCCATTGGCAAGGAGTTCCACATAGATTCAAGGTTAGGAAAAAAAAAAAAAAAAAAACTAAACTAAGCCCAGACATTTTCAAGAGGCATTTTCATGTGACTGCTTCCACTACCAAGTACGATACCAGTGTCCAGTCAGGAAAACAAACCTCAGTAAGTACATCAATGTAAAAATATGAATATAGGCAAATAGTTACAAAAGTTACTAGAGTGATGATACAGCACAAAAAGGAAAATGAGCTATCATAGGGTTAATAACTGAAGGAGGCAGCTGTCATAGACTGGGGACAATGGGGAGAGGGTAAGGTTATCAGAAGAAGAAGCTTGGAATGGAAGCCTCAAGAATCTGGAGGTCAAGCTGGGCATGCCTATAATCCCAGCAGCTCGGAAGACTGAAGCAGGAGGATCATGAGTTCAAAGCCAGCCTCAGCAAACATGAGGCACTAAGCAACTCAGTAAGATCCTGTCTCTAAATAAAATACCAAAAATAGGATGGGGTGTGGCTCGGTGGTCAAGTGCCCTTGCATTCAATCCTGGTTACCCACCTCCCAGTAATAATAATAATAATAATAAAGAATCTGGAGCTCATACCAACAAAAACAGGACATACTTAGATACAGCTAGCTCCTCAAGAGCTCATAAGAGGAACCTGAGGAAGCTGGAACTCAGGCCTCAGAAGAGAGGGGGCCCAGTTTCCAGTACCTCAAGGGTCAAAATGAGGCTGGTTCCAGGCATGCTGAAGGAAGCTGAAGGTTGGAACTAAATGCTGCCTCCGGAGCAGAATGTTCTTGATGGTCATTGCTAATAGGCTAAGAAGTAAATAAGAAAGCAGAAGAACTTTCTTTCCTCTTGCCTTTCATCTCTTTCTAGAGTCTCCTACTAAAGAACCTACCAGGAAACCAAATGACAATGGAGAAAATTTGTTTCAGAGTCCCAATGCTGGTATCACAGAGCAGAAAACAAAGGGTTACTTGGAAAATGAAAGGCAATAGCCTAATAACCAGTACAAATATATCTTATTAAAACTGACATTATAAAGGAAAACCTGTATCTTCTGGCCATGAAATAAATTTAAATTTCAGCAGAAGTCAAAAATCTTCCTCCAAAGCAAACTACAAACCTGAACTACTTCACTAACAGGTTCTACCAATTATTCAAAGAAGAAATCATTCCAATTATAAACAGTCTCTTCCTAACTCACAACATGAAGTGAGCATAACCTTTATAGCAAACTCAACAAGGATAGTACTGAAGAAAATTATATTCCATCTTATTCTTGAGCATAGATGGAAAAATCCTAAACAAAATACTAGCTAAATAAATTGAGCAAGATATGAAAAAAGATAATAAATCTTTCCAAATTGGATTTACTCCAAGAATATAATGTTGATTAAATGCTAGAAAATCAATTACTGTAATTCAACACATTAACATATTAAGGAAAACATCATTTGAACATCTCAATAGATGAGAAAAAGTACTTGATAAAATTAATGGCCATTCATAAATTTTTTGAAATACTTTAAGTGCCAAGAAAGAGAAGTTGTTTGCTTAGTATGATAGCTTATCTACTTAAAACATTATAACAAATACAGCTGTATTGGTAGGCTTTGCATTGCTACAAGGAAATACCTGAGGCAACTAACTTTATAAAAAAAAAAGGTTATTTAGCTCATGATTTTGGAAGTTCAAGTCCAAGATCAGGCAATCCTATTGGTCAGGCCTCTGATAAGGGTGGCATATTATGACAAGAACACAAATGGAGTGAGCAGTCCTACCTTGAGCCAGAAATAATGCCAGAGTCTGAAGTCCCACAATACCCTTTGAAGTAGCACCTCCAATGACAAGGACTTCCCAAGAGGCTTCTCTTCTTAAAGGTCCATAGCACCTTCCAATATTGCCACCAAGGAGACCAAGCCATTATTATATGACTTTGGGATGGTTGGGGGACAATACTACCCATATTCAAATTATAACAATAACTAAAAGTTTTACCCTTGAGCTATGAAACAAGTAAAAGAATTTTCTAGAGCCATTTCCTTCGATACTGTACTAGAGGTGCCAGCCCATGCCATAAAACGAAATACAGAAATAAAAGGAATAGTAAATGGAAAAGGAGGAATAATACTGTTGTTATACACAAATAATATAATTGTATAGGCCTGGCATGGTAGCAACACACCTGCAATTCTAGCTACTCAGGAGACCAAGGCAGAAGGATCACAAGTTCCAGGCCAGCCTCAGCAATTTAGTAAGACCCTATCTAAAATAAAAAGTTTTTTAAAGGGCTGGGGATGTAGTTCAGTGGTAGAGCCCTTGCCTAGCATGCTGGAGATCCTCACTTCAATCCCCCATACCAAACACACACACACACACACACACACACACACACACACACACACACACACGATTACATACATGAAATATCCAATAGTATCTACAGATAAATTATCAAAATAAATTTCAAGGTATTAGGAAATAGATGATACTACTATAAGAGAGTAGTTTATATTGAATTAACACTCCTACAAATAACATTTATAAAATAATTTTAAATCCAACTATTTGAAGGTACTATAGGACAACGAAAAGCAGTCGAAATCCAGAAGAGAATCCAGCATTGAAAAAAAGAAGTGCCCTGTGTATGCTTTTTGCCCAAGAATTCCCTATGGTCTCAAGGCAAGGGACAACTAAAAGTCAAACAAAAAATCTTCCAGCTTGTTGGTTCAAGGAGTCAAGAAATAAGCTTGCAAAGAAGCTGCATTATAAGACGAGAAATCCTGGGAAAGAGTAAGTCATAATAAAAGCCTCCAAATCTACATATAATCTCACTCAAAGCCTTGACCAACTGCTGAACTGCATACACATGGGAAAGATTCTAGGGAGGTCAATGATAAATAGCAGCTCTAAGTCTGAAAGATCTGGGCAAGGATTTCAAATGTTGTCTATTCTATGGAACAAAGTTTGGAGTTTGAGCTCAGTCAGGTTAACTAATTGCTTAAACAAAAATAAACATTCTTCAAAGGAAAATAACAGAATCCAGAGTCTCTACAATTTATCAGCAATGTCTAGGGTATAATAAAAAAAATATTAGACATGAAGGGGGGTAATGTGACCTAGGATCAAGAAAAAAATGAGGAAAAAATGTTGTTTATAGAAAGTAACTGCTAGATGACCCAGATTAGTCATTAGTGGATGTCATGGTTTGGATGTGAGGTGCTCCCCAAAAAGCTCACTTATGAGACAATGCAAGAAGGTTCAGAGGAGAAATGATTGGGTTGTGAGAGTCTTAACTCAATCAGTGAATTAATCTCCTGATAGGGATTAACTGAGTGATAACTGAAGTTGTAGGGTAGGGCGGGAGGAGGTGAAAATTGGGGTGTGGCTTTGGGATATATATTTGTATCTGGCAAGTGAAGAACTCTCTCAGCTTCCTGATCACCATGTAAGCTGCTTCCCTCTGCCACAGTCTTCTGCCGTCATGTCCTGCCTCACCTTGAGCCCGAAGGAATGGAGCTGGCCTTCTAAGAAATAAGACCTCTAAAACTGTGAGCCCTCAAGTAAACTCTTCCTCCTCTACAGTTATTCTGGTAAGATCTTTTAGTCACAGCAGAAAAAAAAAAAAAAAAAAAGAAGAAAAAGAAAGAGGGCTGGGGTTGTGGCTCAGCGGTAGAGTGCTCTCCTAGCGCGTGCGTGGCCCAGGTTCGATCCTCAGCACCACGTAAAGGTGAACGCATTGTGTATAACTAAAAGCAAATAAATAAATACTTAAAAAAAAATTTTAAAAAAAGCTGGCTAAAACAGTGGATAAGAACTCCAAGAAACTATTAAAATTATGTTCAAGGAACTCATGTCATAGTGAATAAATAGGAATCTCAGCAGAGAAATGAAAACTATAGACAAGAACCAAATGAAAATGTCAGAATTTAAAATTACAATATCTAAAATGGAAAGCAGATTAGATATCCTTTAAGAGCACATTTTTGAGACATAAGATTGGGTCAGCAAACTTGTTGATAAATTATTAGAAAGAATCCAATTGGGAAAAAAGAAAAAATAGAGCTCAATGATCTGCAGGACAATATTAAAAGTACTTTAACATACATATAGTTAGAGTCCCATAAGGCAAGGAGAGAATGAGGAAGAATTACCACTTATAGAAAAATATGATCAATTTTTTTCTAAATTCATGTGAAAAACACTAACTATAGATTATCTAAGGAGTTCAGCAAATCCTAGGAAGCATAATCACAATGAAAACCACATGTAGACAAAGTTTGATAAAAATGCTGAAAATAAATAGATAATCTTGAAAACACTTAGAGGAAAATAATATATTGCATGCAAAGAACCTGAATGTCTCATTAAAGACAGAAGACAATGGAAAGTCATCTTTCAAGGTGCAAAAGAAAAATAAAATTATCACACCACAATTCTATGTCAAATGAAAATACTTGTCAAAGATGGTTTAAATTATCCATTCATCTGTTGAAGGGCACATAGGTTGGTTCCATAGTTTAAGCTATTGTGAATTGAGCTGCTGATATACATTGATGTGGCTGCATCACTATAGTATGCTGATTTTCAGTCCTTTGGGTTTAAACTGAGGAGTGGGATAGCTGGGTTGAATGGTGGTTCCCTTCCAAGTTTTCTGAGGAATCTTTATACTGCTTTCCATAGTGATTGCACCAATTTGCCATTCCACCAGTAATTTATCAGTGTACCTTTTCCCCCACATCCTCGCCAACTTTTATTGTTGCCTGTATTCTTGATGATTGCCATTCTGACTGGAGTGAGATGAAATCTTAGAGTATTTTTTATTTGCATTTCTCTAATTGCTAAATGGATAAAGAAAATGTGGTATATATATTGAAATTATGGCATTTGCCAGTAAATGGATGGAGTTGGAGAATATCATGTTAAACAAAATAAGCCAATCCCCAAAAAACCGAAGGCTAAATGTTTTCTCTGATATGCTGATGCTAATTCACAATTAGAGGGGGATACTAGAGTTACTTTAGATTAGGTAGAGAGGAGTGAAGGGAGGTGAGGGAATATGGGGAAAGGAAGGATAGTAGAATGAAATAGACATTATTACCTTATGTACACATATGACTGCACTACCAATGTGATTCTACAACATGAACAATCAAAAAATGAGAAATTATACCCGATTTATGTATGATATAGCAAAGTGCTTAAATACATTCTACTGTCATTTATAACTAATTAAAACAAATTTTAAAATTTATAAAGCAAATTAAAAATGGTTAAAACTTTTTAATAAAACTCCACATGTGTGGGCATTTGAGATATGGTAAAGGTGTCATTGGAGACTGGTCAATAAATGATCTGAGATCACAACATACCTATTTGAAAAATGCAAATTAGATCCCTAACTCACACCAAACACAAAAATCAATTCAGAATGGATTAAAAAGCTAAATATGGAAAGCAAAACAATTGGTATTTTCAAAAAGGATATTAGGATCATGAGTCCCAAACTATTTATGAAGTGCCTTAGGAAACTGCATCAAACTCAAAATAAAAAATAAAAAGGACTCAGTGGTTAAGCACCCCTAGGTTAAATTTCTGGTACAAAAAAAAAAAAAAAAAGGTTTAAAAAGACAGTTTACTAAAAAGGACATACAAATCGCCAGTAAGCATATGAAAACATACTCCATGTTATTTGCCACAATTTTGTATTATTTAACTATAAACTAAAATATGAGCTAGCACACTAGAATAGGTAAGGAATTAAAAGACTGAATATACTGTGTGTTGGCAAGGATGTGAAGTAACTAAAACTCTCATAAACTGTATATAAAGTGTAAAATGGAAGTCAGTTGGTGGTTTCTTACAGTTAAAATTACCCCTATCCTATAACCCAACAGTGCTACTCCTGCCTATTTATCCAAGAGAAGTGAAAACATATATCCACATAAAGGACTCATACTTAGAAGTTTTATTCATATTATTTTGCCAAATATTAGAAACACTCCAAATCCCTATTAATGAGATAATGGGTAAACCATGATGTATTTATGCAACAGAATACATGCAATACATGCAACCACCCAGATGAATCTCAAAAGCATTCTGGTAAAGGGAAGAAGCCAGACAAAAAAGAATGTATCCTGGATGAATCCATTTATTAGGCATCTGGAAAAGACAAAACTACAGTGACCTAAAGCAGAACAGGGTGGGGTAGGGACTGACTATAAAGGGGCATAAGGGAACTTTGGGGGGTGATAGAAATGTTCTGTATCTTGGTTGTGGTGGTGACTGCATGACAGAATATAGCTGTCAAGACTCACCAAACTCTATGTGTCAAAAGGGGGAATATTTTATTGTATGTAAATTGTATCTCAATAATTTTAAATTTTTAACATTTCTAATTTTAGGATTTAATTTTTTATTTAAGAAAAAAACCACAATGAGCTAGCCTTAACTATATACCAACTTGTCAAAGTCTGTTAATATCAAATGTTGACAAGGGTGAAGAGTCGCAGCAGCAGTTGCGGATTGGGTTCTCAGAAAGCAAATTCTGAGTTAGAGTTTGTTGTGGGAAATGTTTCTTGAGATCAACTCCCAAGAACAGAAGAGGAGGAGCTAAAGCATGAAGCTGAGAAAGCCTGGACAGGGTGCTCTGGAGGAATATCACCCATTGAAATTGTGCCAAGCATTTGTCTTCTTGCTTCACATGGTCATCAAATCTAGGCTGTTCAGAGAAGAGTGAGGCTAAAATCTGTACTTCACGGATCTTCAGTGGAAGCAAAGCCCTGAAGGAGCTGAGCTGGGTTAGCATGGCTTCTGCCTACCGCGGGATCTTGCATACTCTGTTGATCTGCAATGTAGTACAATCATTTTGGACACCAGTTTGGTAAAGTGAGAGATGAGCAGGCTCTATGAGTCAACATTCTGCTGCTAGGTATGTACCCTAGTGAAATGCACGACATTTCACAAGACACGACATTTCACAATTAGACACAGAGATCAGTGTCCACCTCATATGAGCCCCAAGCTAGAATCATCTATGAAGCTCATTAGTTATAGAAGACACAATCTTTCTCTCTAAAAATATGTAAAAGTTATAGCACATTCATATTGTGAAACAATCAATAAATAATCATGTATCAATAAATAATCAAAAACAAAATTACATCTTTGTACACATATAAAATATACAAAAAGTAATGTATCAATAGAAACAATTACAGCAACAAGTAAAAAACATAGATGAATCCCATGCCTTAGTTCATTTTTGTTGCTATAACAGTATACCTGGGATTGGGTAATTTATAAAGAAAATAGTTTTATTTCAGCTCATAGATTTAGAGGCAAGAAGTCAAAAATCTGGCAACCACATCTTGTGAGGGCCTCATACTCCATCAATTCATAGTAGAAAACAGAAGGACAATAGAGTGCATGTAAAAGAGAAAAAAGGGGGGCAGATTCCTATAATAGCTAACCCATTCCTACAAGCAAGGTATTAACCCATTAATGAAGGATCCACCCTCAACACCCAACCTTCCACTAGGCCCCACCTCCAACACTGCCTCATTGTGGAATTAAGGTTCTGAAGCATGAACTTTGGGGGGACACACCCAAAGCATAGCACTCATTAACAAGGGGTTGAACAAAGAAGGCACAAAAGAACAATACAAAAAACTTAGAATTCACAAAGCTAAACCATATGATTTAGGGATGAATGCCCTTTACTGCACTTCACAGATAATTCCAGGGTTTTTGGTTTTTGGTTTTTACCAAATTGAAGGTTTGAGGCAACCCTGCTTCCAGCAAATCTAATGCATCATTTTTTCATCAGCCTAAATGATTATTAGCGTTTTTTTACTAATACAGTATTTTAATTAAGTACTTTCATTGCTTTTTTTAGACATAATATCACTGAACACTTAATAGACTATAGTAGAGTATAAAGATATTTTTATATGCATTGGGAAATCAAAATATCATGTGACTTGCTTTATTAAGATAGTCACTTTGTTGCAATGGTCTTGAACCAAACTCATAATACCTCAGAAGTATGTCTATATATGTCATAAAATTTATGAAAAGCAATGAATTATTTGCACAGAATTCAGGTGGCACTTATTCTGGAAGGAGTGGGGAGGTCTGATTCAGGTTGTGCCACCACAGAAAGCTACCAGTGTCATAGGTGTCACTTCGTATTATCAATCAAGTTGTACTTGGTGGTCTGGGTTCTTTTTCTTTGCATAAGTTGTACCTCACAATAAAAAGAAGGGGAAACGGCACACACATAATAGTTAAAGGAACTAGGCAGCTTTAGTCTGGAAAAAGGAGAAGGCTTAGGGGTCGTATCATGGTCATCAATTATCTAAAGAAAAGAAAGTAAATTTACCATGTGCTTCTGTACAGGGCACGGAGTGGACCTTTGAAACTATCCTCTAATGATTCAAGCACAGGAAATGGGCCTCCAGCCTCCGCCACCTGTTTCTGGGCCTGCTCTATCAGAGGCTGAGATTAGGCATAGTGCCCTCAACCTGGACCAAAGAAACTAGCCTGGATATGCAAATTTGCACAAGAATAGACTAAGGGAGGCCAGGAAAACATTCCATGTAAGGGAATAAAATAAATGAAGACACACTTATTTTTAAAAGATATGGTCCTTGCTATGAGCTGCACTGACCTTACCATTTCTACCTGAAAAATCTCCTTCCGTGTGTGTGTGTGTGTGTGTGTGTGTGTGTGTGTGTGTGTGTATGTGTTGCTAAGGATGGAACCCAGGGCCTCACACACCCTAAGCAAGCACTCCAGCATTAAGCACAGCCCCAGTCCACCCCTTTTGCTTTTACACAGTTAGAATCCAGTTTCCAGTTCCCAGTTCTAGCTGAACCTGTTTTGCTACAGCCCTCTAGTCAAGATCCTCCAGGAGACCCAGCATCTCCCAAGAACGACGGCAGCATTGGGGCTGCTCAAGGTGGTTTTCAGCCACCCTGAAGTCCAACAGAGACTGTGCAAGGTCTTGTCTTTCCAGCACTGCCCCAGGTTAGTCACCAGGCAAGGAATGCCCACACCACACTGCTGATAAGCTGATGAAGATAATGGGTACTGGCCATGCACTTAAATTATGTATGTATTTAGCATTAATATTTACTAGAGAGTGAATCTCTAGAAAACAGGAGTAGGGAAGGGGCTCACGTAGGGAGGGGAACAGGGAAAGTGGTAGGGAGCACATGACTGAGCCAGCCACAGGCCTATGAGAAATGGATCCCTGTGTGTCACAGGACATCTCCAAAAGGTCATAAGAAGCCACCCCCCTCTTCAAGTAGTTCATCCAGTAGGGAGAAAGGAGAAAAATTCATCTGTTGGTGGACACCACCTGTAGTCGCCTGAAGCGCTGGAGCAACGGAGCCGCGGGACTTCAGAAGCAAACTGGTTTTTATTCTGATAACTTTTCTCTCTGGTTCTAACAACAACTAACACACGCCAAACACACCACTAAAATGGCGCTGACCCGATCAGCAATTTCAGCCAAGTCACTCGAGATCCCGCAACAAGTCCCCTACGGGTGGCGACAATCCAAATCTCCACGGCTCATAGTCAACTACAATTCAAGTCAATCCCCAAACAGGGCTCCTACAACCACCCACTGGTCAGAGTGCCTCTCCCAGGAGGACTCCAAGGATGCACATACATGAGTGCCAAGCAGTGTCAAAGTGCTTGCTACCTGCTCCAGCAGCAGCAAGGCAACTCCAAGGTCAGGAAGCAGGTGGCACAAGGGAGGTGTGCACTGTTTTGTTGTGCTCAGGAACAAGATGAGTCAGTGAAGCCAAAGCAGCGGGCTCCTCAGGCAGTGGTGGCTATAAGAGTGAGTGACAGGTTTCAAGGATCAGTGCAAGCGATTTCAAGGGCCCCTCTGGCCAGAAAGCAAGGCAAGTGTTCCACTCTGGGTGATGCTAAGTGGAATGGATTACAGCCAGCCACCCAAGCCAGAAACCTGGGAATCAGTCTAAAGTTTTTCTTTTCCTTTCAGGTCTCCAAATCTCTTTGATTCTGCATTATCCCATTTAAATAATCCAACTCAATGTATGCCTTCAACCCACACTGCCATCACTACTGGTGACTTGGAAGATTAATTGACTCACATTTACCATGAAGCAATGAGGGACAATCTGGCAGAAGGTGAGCACATCCCAGTTAGGACCATCTTTATGGTGGGGTGCAAGTAATCTGGTCCTTATTCCAGACAAAGAGGAGCAAGCTCACCCACTGCCTCCTACCACCACCCCCCTCTCATTTCTTTATTTGCTGTCTCCTTCGCTTGTAAATAACCTTCCCCACTGCACTCCATGTAATCAGTAATGCTAGATTGGCACCTGCTCTGGGTGAGACACAACCCTACAAGCCTCTCTTCTGTCTTTCATTCATTCAACACTCTTATACTGAGGATCAAACCAGAGCTCAGGGTATGTAAGTAACCTACACAAGGTCACACAGCTGGGAAAGAGTAAGGAGAAGTCAAATCATTTTAATCCCCCAGTGCTTCACCACATGCTCAGCTACCCTCCAGCTGCCTCCATGGAGAAGCTGGCTTCCTCTGCCCTCAAGCAAAGGCCCACGTGCCCTTCCAGGGCCAAGTCTTTTCTTGCCTAATAATTGCTATCACCTTCTTTGAGTTTCTCCACAAACCTAAGAGATTTTCTCCATCTGACCTAATAAGAAATATCTCTTACCTGCTGCAAAATGTACTTCACTCTCTCTCTCCCTGCTCACCTTTCTGCTTAACTTTTGCAAAAGCCTTCTTTGCAAGGGCATGAGTCTCTTTTCCACCTCTACCGAGACTCCATCATTCCTTATTTGCACATTTGCTTGGGAAGCAACAGATGGAACCTGGCAGCAACAGGTGTTCAGTAGCCCTGCTGGTCAGAATGGGTGAGACCCATAAAAACTCAGTGAATCTGATGATGGTTTGGGGGAAGCTATTTTCAAGAGCACACCGTGTACCTGAGCTTACAGCTCCCGGGAACCCGTTTGGTGTGCAAGGCAAGGGCCCTAGTCCATTTCACAAGCTCTGGGTGTTGCCCAACAGGCTCTCTCAGGCTGGGAACAGAATCCTACTGGAGCCCAGCTGGGAGTGCCCATGGGGCCCCCTCACCAAGCACAAGTTCATATTCACAGAGATCCGCCACAACACCAGTCAGGCCCTGAATCACGCGTGTGACTCACTTGTCAGCCGATTTCTCTGCAGAAAGCTCTTAGCAGTTAATTTCTGGCTAATTTATTATCCTTCAGCTTAGCCCTACAGCGCCATTAGCTAGGAGCCTGACACGACTGAGTGAAATATTGTCTAATTTATTATCTTATTACTCCTCTGGAACAGGATCAATTAATTACCCATTAAAGTATTTCAGCTGCAGAGATTTATTAGGGGCCCTCTGAATTTTAACAGATGATTAGTTATACATGTTTGTTTGCTTGAAGAGCAGAGACTAGCAAATGAATAGAGGCGATGGAGAGAAGGAGAGAGGAGAGAGGGAGCTGGTGCAGCAGGAGGCAGCTAATGGATCTCCTCTGACTCCGTGAAAATGGAGCAGTCAATGACAAGAATTATCGACTCATTCACTTGCGGTTTTGAGATAACCATATGTACAGGGGAAGGGGAGGAGGGGGGAGAAAAACCCTCACTCAACTGCTTTTTCCATTCAATAAATTCGCTTCAGAATATATTGGATTGGGGTTTGATGGCTATTTCGTGTTTTGCAGAGTGCTGACACTGGTATGATTCAGTAATTATTGTTTCTTTTAAGTTATTGCTGTAATTTTGCTCTCTAAGATCCCAATCAATTTCTGCCTCTCAAGGGCACGCTTGAAAAGCGATATTTGAAAACAGCCCTCTGATAGATTGTGCTGCTAGACAGTGGCTGAGACAAATAGCCTAATCTGGCACAAATTAGCTTGGCTTCCACAGATAGTTTTATACAGCAATGTAAATTATATTGTCAGGCCTAGTCACTTTCCTGCTTAGAGTGCAGCTAACAAGGAACCATGGAGACATTATTGGTGCTGCTGTGCACTCCCAGGTCTGTTGCAAAGCCATTTGTAAAGAGAGAGAAAGAGAGAGACTAACTTTGGGTAACAAAAGCAAGGTGGTCAAACACAAGTGAGCTAGCATGGACTAGGTAGCTCTGAATTCTCCTGGTCAAAACTGAACACAATCACTGGAAGGGGAAGTCTTGAGTGTGTGATGGGCTGGTCCAATCCGTTGGAGAGATGCAGAGGGAGTGGCAGGCTCTGTCTGGAGGACTCACAGTGGGAGAGGCCTTGTTCTGTGAGGAAGCAGCAGCAGAGAGGTGACCTGGACTCCAGATGCCTCTCTGCCTGGAGGAATGGCTTAAGCTGGGAGGAGCCAGGGAGGAACAAGGAGATGTGCTGAGCTGAGCTGAAGTGAAAGCTGTGCTGAGCAGAGCTGGATGGAAATGTGCTGAGCAGATGGGGCCAGCAGGCCTGCACCTACCATCCCGGGAAGGGCCTGGCAGGTTGGGCTGACCAGTGCGGGTGAGTTCCCTGTGGAATCTTGTCTGATACGGACCTTCTCGGCCTGACATTCAGGATCCTCCAGAATCTGGTCTCACACACGTTAACCAACTATCACCCCCTCACTCCTCATCCCCAGTCCTTTACCCCAGGCAGATTCTTCCCATCCCCATCCTCAACACTGACTCCTCCTTCCTCCTCCTCTCTCTCATGTCTAGCACCCTCTGGCTTCTCAAGCAGAGAACTCCACCTCTCGTGCCCCTTCACAACCTTCACCTCAGACCCTGTTCCTGGGCCTGGCCTGAAATGTTGCTTTGTTGTCATTTGGCCCAATTGGATTCCAGTTCTCAGATGACTGTCCCTGAGCTCCTTGGGTGCTGGGACAGGAGTCAGACTCCCCCCATGGAAGAGAATCGCTGCCACCCACCCTAAGAGCTCTCAGAACTCTCCAGGTCCACAGATCACATAAGCTACTCTAGGGTCTGTGTGGGTATAGCCTCATGAGACAAGTGGGGAAGAAGTGTCAATGGCAGGCTAAAAGCAAGATACCAGAGGTTCCAGAGGCACCAGAGGCACCAGAGGCAGGGTGAGTAGGGTGGGGGGTATAGCAGCACGTACAGAGATGCCACCCACATCTACCCATCACACAGAACCGTCAGCAGGGGAAGTGCTATTCCTCACTGCCCTGAGCCCTTGTATCTAATAAAATGCTATTTTGGACGTTTGGACTGTGCCATGCAGTCCCGCGTCCTCTGGTCAGGCTTAGAGCCTGCCCTGAGACTGCACTTCATGGACAAAGGCCCATCTTTGTGGAATGACTGAATGTATACTTCTCATGCACAGCTGTGAGCACACTTCACAGAAGAACTTTGTTATGATTTGGATATGAGGTTTTCCCCAAAAAATCTCCTCTGGTGATGCAGGAGGTGAAATGAATATGTTATGAGAGCTGTCACCTAATCAGTGGATTAACCCACTTGATGGATTAATAATTTGACAGGACTAACTGGGCGGTAACTGGAGGCAGGTGGGACATGACTGAAGGAGGTGGGTCACTGGGGGCATGCACTCAGGGATTATATCTTTCTTGTCTCCCTGGCTCCTTCTTTCTCTCTGCTTCCTGGCTGCCATTGATAGCGCAGTGCTCCCCTTGCACACCCTTCCACCATGTTGTTCTGCCTCACCTTTGGCCTAGAGCAATGGAGTTGGCCCACCATGGACTAAACCTCTGAAACCATGAGATAAAATATGCTTTTCCTCTTCTAAGTTGTTCTTATTGGGTATTTTGGTCACATCAATGAAAAGCTGACTAACACATTCTTCTAAGGGAAATGTTGCCGCCTGAAGCGATGGCCGCTTGGAGCAACGAAGCCGCGGAAGAAGTTCAGAGGCAAACGGGAGACAAACAGCTTTTTATTCTGATAACTTTTCTCTCTGGCTCTAACAACGACTAACACGCACCACACACACCACCAAAATGGCACTGACCCGATCAGCAATCTCGGCCAAGTCACTCGAGATCCCAGGCCAAGTCCCGTGAGACTACGGAAGGCGACAATGCCCAAATCCTTATGGCCCATAGTCAACCACAATTTAAGCCATCTCCCCAAACAGGGCTCCTGCAGGGAAAATCACTTCTGGCCTCCTTGTCTGACAATAGTCTGACTACCTTTGCTGCTTTCAAGAAAGATTGTTTCCAGTTTGCTTCAGTCTTCCCTGTCCTGCCTGGCATCATCTGGTATTTCTGAAATATTCTTTCTTAAACATGTGCTTTCACCTTCTGCTTAATATTTACTTATTTCTCAATAATTCTAGTGAGAAGGTTGTATTGCTACCTCTGCTTGATTTATTGGGGAAATGAGGTTCACACACATGGATGACAGAAATACAGTGTTAGCAAGTGTGATGTTGGCTCTTCATCCAATCTGATTAAAAAAAATGCTGTTCTCAGGCAGAAGAGTGCTTGTATTTATTGAACCCTACCACGTGACAGATAACACATGCCAGATGCTGTATATAATGTGTGCTCTCTAAATTAATTAATGCTATAAAAATAAACCCCCAAATGTATGATAGCACAAACACAATAGAAGTTTGTCACTTAACACTAATTCTCAAATGGCATGCCTAATGAGTGGGGTAGCTCTTCTCCAATGAGTGATTGAAGGCCCAGCCTCCTTCCATCTTGCAGCTCCGTCATGCAGCTTCCCAAGTTGCGTTATCCGAAAAGGAAAGAACATAGAAGTGTGTCCCTGAAAGCCTTTTTTTTTTTTTAACCCCCTCAGCCATGCCTGGAATTGGGCTGCTTTACTGTGTCACTTGTGCTCACAGGGGATGGCTAAGAACTAATCACAGGCGCATTCCCAGACACAAATCCTTGGCACTAGCTGGGAAGCTCACTGAAATGTCTTTGTGCTGTAGAAGGAAGTTAAACATTGGGGAACAGCTGATTGTCTCTGCTCTACAGTCTAACCATTATTATGCCCCATTTTACAGATGAGAAAACTGAGATGTAATGCCCAAGTTCATATAACTAGTAAATACTGAGCTAGAATTTAAGCTCAGACATGCCTGACACCAAAGTTTATAATAATTCCACTACAACAAATTGAACCACACACAAAAAAAATAAAATTTAGTCAAAAACATAGAGTAAATATCATCAGTCATTTTCCCCAGGACTCAACTTGGAGAATTAGTTTTAATAGACCCCTAAATCAAAACTAACCCTGGAACTTAGCAAACAGAGCTGTTTGCCTCCTTTAAGAACAGTGGCAGTGATGCTACCCAGTTTTGCACATGGTGAAACTGAGGGTTAGTGAGGTTAAGTGCATTGCTTAAAATCACATAGGTAAGTGAGCAGCAGGCAGGAGGAGAACCTAGTCATCTCACTCCAAGTCAAGGGCTGTTATGGTTTAGATATGATGTCCCTCAGAAACTCATGTGTAAAACAATGCAAGAAGGTTTGGAGGAGAAGTGATTGGGTTATAGCTTAAGCCAATCAGTGAATTAAACCCTACTGGGATTAACTGAGTGGTAACTGGAAGCTGATGGGGTGTGGCTGGAGGAAGTGATTCATGGGGGCATGGCTATGGGGTATATATTTTGTATTTGGAGAGTGAAATCTCTCTCTGCTTTCTGATCACCATGATGTGAGCTGCTTCCCTCTGCCACACTCTCCTGCCATGATGTTCAGCCTCACCTCAAGCCCCAAGAAATGGAGCCAGCCTTCTATGGACTAAGATCTTTGAAACCATGAGCCCACCAATAAACCTTTTCTCCTCTACAATTGTTCTGGCTGGGTCATTTAGTCACAGCAGTGAAAAAAAGCTGACTAAAATAAAGACGTAATCCTCAGCCCTCAGACCCTCTCACCCTGGTAGAGCTTTTTACATCACAGCAGGAAATGCAATCAGAAACCATCATACTCTCCATGCAGCACCTGATACCTATTACCTGAATCTAGGAGGATGGGTGTTTTCTTTCCCCAAAATGGCTCAAAAGTGAGGAGATTGAAGATTCAACAGTGTAAAGGTCAGGAGGGTCTCCATCAGTTCATGGGAAAACAAAGCTCCTTGAAGGCAAGGACAATGTCCTATTTTATTTATATCCTCAAAGGCTGATATAGCACCTAAAAATCTAATGACTACAATAATTACCTATTGGATGGATGAATATTTGAATGACTAAATGAATGTGTTCTCCATTTTCCCACCAAGCACTAGTAATCAAGATGATTTGAAAGCAGAGAAGGGGAATAAAACATAAGTCTCTCCTGTTTATCTACTAGCTTTTTTCTATAACAGCATTATTTTCTTTTTACAAAGTTCCATAGATTCAGTTGATAAACCCAATTTGTGATCACAATTGTCATATTGAGCTTCCATGTAAGTTCAGTATTATTTCTAGCCATTGTAAGAATAATGCTTAACTTTTCACAATCTTCTCAGAATTAATATTGTACCTTTTTATGAAAAATGTAAAACCACTGCAACTGTGTAAGTTCATGTAGCACTCTCCCCGTGACTTAGGCTGAAGTTATCATTTGTATACATCGACAGGCTATCAACCCTACCAGATAATGCTATAATTTATGGTTTAAGTGTCACTTACATTTGAAAAAAAAGTGAGAAATTAAAAAATAATATTTTATATTTAACCCAGACTTTACCCTTTTTGATGCTCTTCGTTCCTTTGGGAAGATCTACTTTTTCATCCAGGGTTGTTTCCTTTGAGTCTAAAGAGCTTCCTTTAGCATTTGTTGGAGTTTGGCCTGAGGAGCTCAGATAGCTTTTTCTTCTATCTAGATATGCCACTGTGCTAGTTCATTCTTGAATAATGGTTTGACTGAACATAAATTCTAAGTGGATAGATCTTTTTTTTTTCTTTCATAATTTTGAAAATGCCCTTCCATTATTTTCTGCTCTCCACTGAATCACTGTATATCTATATATTATGTATCTTTTCTCACAAGATTTTCTCTCCATCTTTTGTTTTTTCAGCAGTTTGACTATGATGTACCAAGGCATGATTTTCCATAGATAGACAGACAGATAGATCAATCCTGCTTGGGGTTTGCTAAGAATGGATAAATTTATGTCTTTCATCAAATTTGAAATATCCACAAAGACTGATTTTTACATGGTTGTTATTTTTTACTTTCATAATTTTATATTTCATTTCTTTTTCATATTTTCAGTATGCTTTTGCTTACTATTTCTTCAACTTTTCTACCCTATTTTCTCTCTCCTTTTGGAATTCTAATTAAACATATGTTAGACATTTTGATTTTGTCTGACAGTTATCTGAGGTTCCATTCACTTGTTTACTTTTATCCATTCTTAGGATTAAATACTTTTTATTGATCTGGCTTTAAGTTCACTGAATCTTTCTCTTTGTCATACCCATTCTGCTTTTAGGAGAATTCAGTAAAATTTAAAAAAAATGTTTTAATTTTTTTTTTAATTTTGAGAAAGGTCCTCCTAAGTTGCTTAGAGCCTCTCTAAGTTGCTGAGGCTGGCTTTGAACTTGTGATCCTCCTGCCTCAGCCTCCCGAGCTGTTGGGATTACAGGAACATGTCACCATGCCCAGATGAACTCAGCAAATTTTTACTCTAGATATTCTATTTTTCCAGTTCTCTTTGGTCCTTTTTAAAATTATTTCTCAACTGAGATTTTATCTTTTGTCATTCAATTTAACCATAGTTTTTCTTATGTTAATGAGTATATATGATAATTATTTTGAGACCCTTCTCTATTATTCCAACATTTGGAAAAGTAAGTACCAGTCTTGACTATGTTTTCTCTTGAAAATAGTTCACATCTTTCTGGCTCTTTCTGTTTGAAATATTTTTAGATTATAGTCCGGATGTTGTGAATGCTGTGTTATGGTTTCTCTGAATTCTGTTATATTCTGCGGAAGAGTGTTGAGCTGTTGTTGTCGATGTTGCTATAGCAGGCAATTAGGTTGATTGGACTCAAATTGCAAACTCTGTCTCTTGGGTACCAGCTCAAATCTCAGTTCAATTTTTCTATCTTTAGCTGAGCTTCTTGGATTCTTCCCCATACATGCTTGATGCAGAGGTCAACCAGAGATCAACCAGAGATTTGGGCAGAGTTTATATTTAGCAGCTGTGGTTGCCCAAAACTCTGTCATCTGGTTTTTCAGGCCAGAGGTACTGCCAGTTTCCTATAGTAGTTTTAGCTGACCAACATGGTGCTGGCTGCAGCTAATAGCCATAATAAATAGAAAACTTATCCCATCCTTTTCCCTTCTTCCACATCAATGCCCCTGAAGAATCTTCTGACTTTCATTCAATCTCCAGAACATTCAGGCACCTGTTCTTTTTTTACAATTTTGTCTAGAGTTTCTAGTTATTGTCTGCTTACAGAGGGTCAGTACAAAAGAAGCATACTTGGCCATACCTGAAATAGAACTTTCAATATATTGGGGGTGGGGGCAGCTGTTTCAACCAGACCATCTCTCATAATTCCCTGTCCTACTGTATTTCACAAAAGTTTCCAACGTTTTCAAAAGCAAAAGAGGCATGTTTGTGGAGGGAATGTGAAAAGACAGATTGCAACCATCAGTTCAGACATCACTGGGTCTTTAACACAAATGATTATGATATCTTTAATGTGTCAGCAAGCAATTATGGAGCGCCTACTATGTGCCAACCAGGAAATTTCCAACCAGGGGCCTTAACGAGTTGTATATGTTAAAGTTCTTCCCAACTCTGGTTGATATGAATATATAGATTATCCTACACCACCTTAATCATAATTATTAATATAGCTACTATTTTGAGTGCTGACTGTGTGCCAAGTACTGAATCTAATCATCCCAACAATTCAGCATTTTTTTTCATCTCTCTTTCATATCAGCAATAATCAAAACTGGAAAATAATCAGGTGCCAGAATCAGAAACCTGGGTTTAAATCTTAACTTTGACACTAGCTAAATGACCACCTCCTAAAGTCTATGATTAATGTCTATGAGCTTCAGTTAACTTACCTATAAACTGAACAAAGTTGCCATAATGATAAGAAATAACCACACCAAATAGAGAATCTTGTTCCTAATAGCTACTTATCTTCACAGATGAAAAACCTTAAAATTAGAATGTTCAAATAACTTGCTCATGATGAGGAAATTATTTTGCCATCTAATAATTGACAAACTGGTGCTGGGCACAGTGGTGCATGCCTGTAATCCCAGTGCTTGGGAGGCTGAGGCAGGAGGACCGCGAGTTCAAAGCCAGCCTCAGCAATGGCAAGGCACTTAGCAACTCAGTGAGACCCTGCTTCTAATAAAATACAAAAAAGGACTGGGGATGTAGCCCAGTGGTCAAGTGCCCCTGAGTTCAATCCCCCATACCAAAAAAATAATAATAATTTATAAAACTGAATTTTGACCCCATGTCTATGTTTGTATTTTAGAGTTGGCTGCATTCTCTTTATAATTACCACCAATTATTGAGTACCTACTGTGTCCAAGAACTATAGCAGGTGCTGTACATATCTCAAGCTGACTCTGAAAGTAATCAAAAACCTGGAAAGTCAAAATGTTCATATCAGACAAACTTTTCCCCTTTCAGAATCATCAGACTTGGACAGCTTACTATCCCAGAGTTAAGGTCTTCCCTTGGTGGAGCACTGTCCTTGATGGAGGTGCTGTCTGCCCCAGAGCACTCAAGAAGGATATCCTGGTAGAACTCTGTGAAGGGCTACCTGGTACCCACTGTAATCGAGAGCATAATTAGATGCCCTGGCCGGGCACAGTGGTGCACAGCTGTAATGCCAGTGGCTCAGGAGGCTAAGGCAGGAGGATCACCAGTTCAAAGCCAGTCTCAGCAAAAGCAAGGTACTAAGCAACTCAGTGAGACCCTGTCTCTAAATAAAATTTTAAAAAAGGGCTGGGGATGTGGCTCAGTGGTTGAGTGCCCCTGAGTTCAATCCCGAGTACCTCAAAAAATAAAAAAATTAAAAATTAGATGCCTTGATGGGATGAGGGGGGGGGATGAAATTTGGATAGAGGATTATTTAAGGCCCTTTCCAACCAATGACAGACAATAGCCCTTTGTTCCTTTCTGTATTTAAGAGAAAAATCAGGCTGGGTATTATTCACACATTTCATATCTTACTTTTCAATCAAATCCTGGGTTACAATAAAATTTCCTTTGTCAAATGTGTCATTAGTAGGTTCAGGATTTTTGAGGAATATATACAGACCTCCCATAACCACAAAGTGATCACTGAATTCACTTTAGTGCAATTATCTAATCTGTTGGCCAGATTCCATCTCTCTCTATATAGTATAAAATTATTGTTTCTGTTTATTATCCCATAATTGTTGACTTGTAGGTTGGCGTAAAATCTTTGTAATGTTGTCAGATCCACTATTGTATCTATTCATGCATTTATTTATTCAACAAATAATTACCAAGTGAGTGCCGAGGTTAGACCCAGAGGTTCAAGAGTTGTATGGCTATGTTTCCTGCTCCGTGTCACAGACTGACACTGCAGAAAAGGCCCTGGCTCTGGCCTCAGATCTGGACTCAAACTCTGGCTTCTTTATTCACCCAACAAAAGACTTTGGTTAAGTTACTTCATTGAGTCTCTCTCTCTCTCTCTCTCTCTCTCGTACCAGGGATTGAACCCAAGGGTGCTCAACTACTGAGCCACATCCTTTTTTATATTTTATTTAGAGACAGGGTCTCACTGAGTTGTTTAGGTCTTTACTAAGTTGCTGAGGCTGGCTTGCTTTGAACTCACCATCTTCCTGCCTCAGCCTCCTAAGCCGCCTGAGTCTCAATTTGTACACCTAGAAAGTGGGAATAATTTATCTGACATCTCTGGTGGGGTCCTATAAGGATCAAATTAAATTATGAAGGCAAAAGCATTAAAATTATAAAATTACATATAAATGTAGGCTATCCCTATTATAATTAATCTGACCTATCATTTGTGTTTTTTACTAATTGTTTCTTCCACTATGCATTCTTAGTAATTTCCATGAACAGACAGTTGTTCCTATTATTGTAGCACATAAGCAATGCATATTACATAGAATCTTTGCACAGAGCAATAGCAGGGAAATGAGGAAAGGAATTATTTGAAGATAGCATATTTTTTCCTAATAATTTCATGTGTTTTATTTATCAAATAAAGAAGGCAGGCAGCATTATTGGAGCTCATAAGATAATCACAAATACAGATCCCAGCCATTTAATTATTGATCAGAGTTAGTAAAGATGAATTACAAGGTGCTGTAGAAGAGTAAAGAGCCTAGAAGAAAGGAGGAAGTTCTCATTGAAAAAATCATCCCTGACCTGAGCTCTCTGAAGGATAAACAGTAGTTAGCCAAGCCAGGGGGGAGTCAGGAGGAGTGTTCTCACAGACAGAAGTGTGTTTGAAATAATAGAACCAAAGGATAGCATGGGCAATGTTAGGGGTCACCGTAAGTCCAAGATGTCAGGATTAGAGAGAACCAGGATCAGAATCAGAGATGATGAAAGTCAGAGAGGAATCAGAGATACCTGGTGAGACTGGTAGAGGTCAAATCACACAGGATCTTCTAGAACATGAAAAGAACGTGGGTTAGTAAAAAGCCATTGGAGGATTTTTTTTTTTTTAAGAAAGAAAAATATGATATTTCTATTTTTATAACATAATTTCAACAATGGGATTGGAAACAGATATAAGGGGGTGAGAGTAAATGTAAGAAATCCAGTTAAGAAACTACTGCAATGGAGCCAGGTACAGTGGCGCACACCTATAATCCCAGCAGCTCGGGAGGCTGAGACAGGAGGATGATGAGTTCAAAGCCAGCCTCAGCAATGGCAAGACACTTAGCAACTCAGTGAGACCCTATCTCTAAATAAAATATAAAATAGGGCTGGGGATGTGGCTTAGTGGTTGAGTGCCCCTGAGTTCCATCCCTGGTGCCAAAAGAAAATAAACTACTGCAATGGTCCAAGGAAGAAACAATGCTGTCTTATACCAAGCTGGTAACAAAGAAATAGAAGTATCTGGATCTAAAAATAGTTTAAAAGTATAAATGACTCAAGAGAGAATGACTGGATTGCAGCAATGAGGGAAAGAGAACTCAAGAATGATTCCAGGTTTCTAGTTTGAGAAACTGGGTTTTCAATGATGATACTGACTGATTAGTATCAAAAGCTATAGAAGGGCCAGGTTTGAGGAGAAGATAAGGAGGTGAGTTTTGAAGATGGTAAGTTTGAGATGCCTGTAGCAGAAACAGCTCATCTCTCTTTCAATAATCATTCTGAGGAACTGGCAGATGAGAGGAAGGTGGTCAACCTGACTAGCCAGTTAGATAAGCTTCATCCCTATCATTTGCCTCAGATCATTTTAATAGATTTAGTTAATGTCTTATCACTGGATTTGTTATTGTTTGGGATATAAGGTATCCCCTGTGTTAATGCATAAATATTCAGAGGTGAAATGATTGGATTATGAGAGCGTTGACCTAATCTCAGTCCATCCTAGTTTGAATGGACTGACTAGGTGGTAACTATAGGCAGGTGGGGCGTGGCTGGAGGAGGTGGGTCACTTGGGGCCTGCCCTGGAAGGATTCATCTTCCCTGTGGCCCTTCCCTGCCCTTCCCACCTACATTCCCCACCCCTCCCCTCTCTGCTTCTGGGCTGCCATGAATGGAGGAGTAGCACTCCTCCTGCACTCCCTTCCACCATGATGTTCTGTCTCATCTTGAGCCCAGGCAATGGAGTCAGTCAACCATGGACTGAACTTTTGAAACCATAGGCAAAATAAACTTTTCCTCCTCTAAATTTTTCTTGTTGAATATTTTGGTCACACAGATGAAGAGCTAACACAGGCTTGATAAAATCTACATCCTTCTGCCTTTCATTTTCACAATAAAATTGAGTTTTGGTTACCTTGAAAATACCACATTCCCCAGTGTAGCTTGCAACTAGGTAAGGCCACATGGGTGGGGCGTGTAAGTGCCACTTACTACTGGGTCACTTTATTACAAAGAAGCTGGTTGTCCTCAGCTTTTTCCCCACTTCATACATGCCAGAACATGGTGTATTAGGGACATCTTTCTCCATATGGAAAAGGACAATATCATGCATGATGAAGTAACAAGATAGAAAACATCTAATTCCCTGAACAACTTCATGGACACCCCCCTCCTTTCCTCCCTGGGATGCCCAGAAACTCTGGACTATGGTGTGGAAGAAAAGTAAATCTCCCATCTTATTTGACCTATTCTATTTTGTATTTTCTTGGTTACAGCAAAGTAGCCTACTGGAGTTTTCTAGTAGAAAGTTAGAGAGAAAAACTCAGGAGAGTTGGGCAGTCTGCAGCACATTAAAGACCAAGGAAGCTGTGACAAATGGGTAAGATGGCCTAAGCGAGAAAGAAAATAGTGAGAAATCAGACACTTGGTCAAAACCCAGAGGACCCCAATAAAAGGGACGGGTACCAAACCCTAAGCTAACAAAGCAAACTGAGAAGTGACAAGAAAGGTTAGCAGAGCCCAGGAGAACGTGATGTTCCAGAAGGGAGCCATCAACTGTGGGGTAGGGGCATACGAGTTGAGCATCTGTTGGCTTGAATGTCTTGGAGTTCATCAGTGGCCTTGGGGAGCAATTTCAGTGCATAGAAGAGAGCAGAAGCCATACCCAAGTGGGCTGAGACAACTGAACTGATGAGCAGGCCACGCCACTCAGAAAGGTAGCCAGATGGGCTGTGAGTGTTGCTCAGTGATAGAGCTCTTGCCTAGCATGCATGAGGCCCTGAGTTCAAATCCTAGTACCCCAAAAAACAACAACTACAAAAAAGCAGTAAAATTAGCTAGAAAGAGACAGGAAGAGGGAGTTTATCTAGAGATTAAGGCATAGGCAATATTTTTTTTTTAATTTTTAATTTTTATAATTTTTAATATGTACAACTCATAGTGCATATATTTAGTATCTTTTTACATACAACTGATTGTATACAAAGTATATTCGTACAATTTAGGTCTTCAATCACGCATTAAGGAAAATGATATCCGTCTCATTCAACCACCTTTTCCCCCCCCCTCCCTCCCCTCTTGCTCCCTCCCTTACCCTCCCTTCCCTTGACCATTCTAGTGTTCCTCTAATCCTCCTATGTACCCCATCCAACAATACTTTGAAATAGCCTCCTTATATAAGAGAGAACATTTGGTACTTGGATTTTTGAGACTAACTTCACTTAGCATTATGTCTTCCAACTTCATCCATTTACCTGCAAATGCCATTAATTTATTTTCTTTTATTGCTGAGTAAAATTCCATTGTGCGTACATACCACATTTTCTTAATCCACTCATTTACTGAGGGACATCTAGGTTGATTCCACAACCTAGCTATTGTGAATTGTGCAGCTACAAACATTGAGATAGCTGTGTCACTGTAATATGCTGTTTTTAAGTCCTTTGGGAATAGACCCAAGAGTGGGATGGCTGGGTCATAGGATGGTCCCATTCCCAGTTTTCCAAGAAATCTCCATACTGCTTTCCATAACGGTTGCACCATTTTGCAGTCCCACCAGCAATGTATGAGTGTGCCTTTTTCTCCACATCCTCTCCAACATTTATTGTTGCTTGTGTTCTTGATGGCTGCCATTCTGACTGGAGTGAAGTGAAATCTTAGAGTAGTTTTGATTTGCATTTCTCTAATTGCCAGCGATGTTGAACATTTTTTCATGTATTTGTTGATTAATCGTGTATCTTCTTCTGAGAGGTGTCTTCTCAATTCCTTAGCCCATTTATTGATTGGGTTATTTGTTTTTTTTTAGTGTAAAGTTTTTTGAGTTCTTTATATATTCTAGAGATTAGTGCTCTATCTGATGTGCATGTATTAAATATTTGTTCCCAATTAGTTGGCTCTCTATTCACCTCACTGATTGTTTCTTTTGCTGAAAAGAAGCTTTTTAGTTTAAATCTATCCCATTCATTAATTCTTGGTAGTAATTCTTGTGCTACAGGGTTCTTATTAAGGAACTTGGGGCCTAATCCAACATGTTGGAAATTGGAGCTTACTTTTTCTTCTATTAGGTGTATTGTCTCTGGTCTAATTCCTAGGTCTTTGATCCACTTTGAATTGAGTTTTGTGCATGGTGAGAGATAAAGGTTTAATTTCATTTTGTTGCATATGGATTTCCAGTTTTCCCAGCACCATTTGTTGAAGAGGCTATCCTTTCTCCACTGTACATTTTTGGCACCTTTGTCTAATATAAGATAGCTGTAATTAAATGTATTAGTCTCTGTATCCTCAATTCTGTACCATTGGTCCACCAGTCTGTTTTGGTGCCAATACCATGCTGTTTTTGTTACTATTGCTCTATAGTATAATTTAAAGTCTGGTATGGTGATGCCCCCTGTTTCACTTTTCTTGCTCAGGATTGCTTTGGCTATTCTGGGTCTCTTATTTTTCCAGATGAATTTCATGACTGCTATTTCTATTTCTTTGAAGAATGACATGGGGATTTTGATAGGAGGCAATATTTTTTATAAGATGGAGAGATTTGGACATATTTAAGCACTAAACAGGAAGGACAGCATGAATATAATCCAGACTTCTAGATCACAAGAAGTAGAGAAAGAATGGATGGTCTAGAGCCAAGTAGAGAAAATGGTCAGAGAACTGGGGAAAGGTGACTTCTCTTTTAAGAGAGTGGGAAGAGTGTATCCAGCAGTATCTCCATTCCACCAATCTGAGTCCAGGTGCAGCCCTTCTTTATCATCACTTTAGACAAGCTGGTTATCAAACCAATCAAGTGAGACTAATACAAGTTTTTGAACAAACATATATAGTAATGGTCTATCTTTCACAGAGCATTAAAAGCAATCTAATGTATAGATGCAGGGTGCTGAAACTGTCCACATTTTGTTATGAATTAATATGACTGTCAAAATACATGTAAATCCTAATTTGAAATTTGAATAAAGAGTCCCTTTAGGTGGGAATTTTATATAATTCTAATTTAAATATCCAGTACTTAATAAGTGCTCAATGAAGAGTTCAGGATTCAATTAAGTTGAAACTAGAGAATTTACAAACCCATTTTTCTTTTTAATCAAAGGATTCACCACCACTAAGTACCTTCAAATGGCCAACAAGCCTGGTGCATTTAAACTTTGAATATAAACTGAGATTCAAGCTTTGGATATACGTACACTTAACATTCTGAATTATTATCACAGAGCCAAGCCACTCCAGGGTTTTAGGGACATACAGTTGGCCATCTGTATCTACAAGTTCTGCAGCCATGGATTCAACTAACTGCGAACTGAAAATATTCAGGGGAAAAATTGTACTGAACACACACAGACTTTTTCCCCCTGTCCTTATTCCCTAAACAATGGAAATAACAACTATTTACATAGTGTTTATACTAGATTAAGTATTATAAATAATATCAAATGATTTAAAGCATAAGGAGGATGTGCATGGGTTATATACAGATACCGCACCACTTTACGTGAGGGACTTGAGCACCTGGAGATTTTTGTATCCTCAGAAGGTCCTGCATGGATGGACATACCTATTAAGTAAAATGAGGATCCCAGATCTTTTTAAACCAATGAGAAGAACTACTGGGAAAGACACCAGAAGCATAAAAAAAATTCTGAAATTTCCAAAGCTGGGGGTGAAGGAAAGGTTCAAAGAACCCTTGCCCAACCGGCCAGTCAGAAAAATCTTGTCCCAGTGCCTTGGGTCATTTTCATAGATTTACTTCATTCCTTATCAATCTCTGGAGGGTTGACAAAGTCCAGAGCCTACCTATTTATCTTGCACTGGAGTAAGCTTCTCATTGAGGCCAAAAAGTGATTGTGCACTGCCTGGTCCCTGGTGCCAGTTTTAAGTTCTAAAATTCACCCCAGCGTGTCCTTGGTTTCTGAATTATGAGTCTATTCACCCTCTTTGCCCTCTGTCAGAAGACGGAACTGAGACACACCAGCAGCTCCTGGAGAGCTGTGCTTCCCTATCCTGGGTCACTGCATGTAACCCTCAAGATCAAAGCTCCAAGAGCGACACCCCAGCCTTCAGTCTTCATCTGCCTTTAGAAACAGAGGAGACAAGGGACCTGCAGTGTAGAAACCGCACATTCTAGAAAGACACCACCCAGTCCCAACCTCTGCTTACAGGCTGAGACTGGGATCAGCTATCCTGACTCTAGAGACATTCAAATCAAGACATTGTCCTCTTCTCACAGGCTTGGTCCCAGACATTTCTACCTTTTCTACACTGCTCAGAAAGGAAAAGAGTATGCCCATCCTTATTCTTAGACTCTATTTTTTTTTTTCCTGAGATAAGAGTTCATTAGGGTCAGGATGCACCCCTGAGTGGCATGCACTTTCCGTTTTTCTATCCTATCCTCATATGTAAAAACTCCCAGAAGGTCATGGAGATAAAAAATTCACATTATGCCAGCTTACTTATTAGCATCTTCCAACCACCCTATCCCCATTCTAAAACATAAAAATAAATTATTCCCAAATATCTAACCTGCCTGACTCCCTTTTCCAATTTGCAAGTTCATTGTCTCAAAGCAATGCATCTAGGCCAATAAGATCCGCCCTATCCAAAGCCACACCTTGGAGATGGCCAAAGCCAGGGCAGTCCTTGAAAGTGGCCTCTGCCACTGGAAGCAAGAGTCACACCTCCAGGGCCCCTTTGTGCCTCCTTCAGACACTTGTACATATGTGTGAAGTCACACATAAACATACACACACAAATGCAAACACACACACACGCACACACATGTGGCAGCCTGGTGAGCCAAAACGAGCAAAAGGCCCATGCAGAAGAGGAGAAAATGTCCCCTTTATATCTACAGGCTGCCTCCAGCAAAAGCATTCCTAAATACGATAGGTTAAATATATTGCTGCCATTACACTCTACAAGAAACACATTCCATAAAAACGAAGGTGCTGTAAATTATACAAATATGATGCTAACAAGCCAGGAAACGCGCCGCTAATGAGGTCAGCTACAGAACTCCCGCAGCGCTGCAAATCATGTGCCAATCCTGCATCTGAGGTACAAGAACAGCATTGGGTCAGCATTTTCTGAGCGTGTTTGTAGCCTGCTGTTTGGTGTATGGTTACACAGGTAGATAAAAAGCCTCCTCGTCTCCCCCCACGCCACCCCCCCAACTTTGTTTATGTGTCAAATATCCAAGTCACCAGATGAGCATGCTCTGCATTAATGTACCTGACTATTATGCCTATTGTTCTCCTGCTCAGAGTGGAGAATTAGTCACTCAGATGTGTAAATATTGGTTACAGTTTTGAAGCATGCAAGCTTTGTGTTTCTATCAGCCCCATTCCTGGAGGAATTATGCATGCTGTTGGCACCGGGTTTTGTACACACTGTATTTGCTAAAGCTCTAAAAATCAAATAAACATGTTCTCGGCTCCTGAATTATTAGTCCATTCACCATCTTTCCCCGTTAGGGGGGGGAAACAATAAACACGCCGAAATGTGGCATTTAGGAACTGCAACAAGATTTCTGCTTGGCATTTACAAGTTAGAGAACAATCGAAACACCCTTCCCATGCCTTTGTCATGCAGCCTTCAGCACAGAGAGCCAAGACGTCTTTGAAACCGCTCTTGACCTCTTGGCAAGGAAGACCTTCACCTAGTGTGCAGGTGCAGGCCCTACTTCTGAACAGCTGTCAGACATGGGGATGAGGTGGGGAGGGGTCGAGAATCTAGCCCTGGAAGAAACCCATACTTCCCAAATTCAGAGGCCAGAACCACATCTTTAAGAGCAACCTGGCTTTCCCTCTGGGAGTTCTCTGGCTCCATTTGCAGCCCTCGGTTAGGAATAGGAGAATGTCAAGGTAGAGTTCAAGGGGCATTGTTCACAAAGGTGAGGTTCAGTCAGTGTGCCAAAGATCCCCCAGACTGTCAGCCATTTGGAAGAAGAGAAGGACTCCAGTTAAAGGCCAATCTCATAGTTTCTTGGCACTTTTTTTTTTCCATACCAGGATCCAGAGCAATTAAGGTTTAATGCCACTGAGAATGAGTGAATAGAAAAGAAGTTTAATGTGAGATGCTCAAAAGAATGCAAGTGAGCACTGAGCAGGTAAATAGGAACACAAAGATATCTTTTACCCCCCCCCCCCCAATGCTAAGCAAGGCATTCACGGTGGAGCTTAAGTTCAGAGCCAACATCAGGGGTGGGGGGTTGTTTTTTCCTGAACCTCCTGGCCTAGCCCTGCTCGCAGACACCTGTTTATACTCCATCTCGAAGGCTTTATTGAGTTTTTGTTCTCCCCAGTCTAGGGGCCCTGCCGTGGATCTATTTGTATACACATATCACAGGTTTTGGAAATAACTTTCAGCACATAAATGCCATTATTTCCAACAGAGTTGGTGTAAACCATATTTACTACCCAAACACTCAGCTAAAAATCGAGCTGCAAGGAAATGGTAGCAGCAGCAGCAGCAACAACAACAACAAAGAAATCGGTGACAGCTACAAACCACAACCACAAATCAAACAAATCCGTAAAGTGGCCTTGAGGTGGGAAGCACAAAGAAAAGGCAGAGCAAGATGGCAGGCGGCAGCAGAGCTCACAGATTTGAAAGAAAATTGAATTACTAATTCCCTCCTCTAAATTAAATACAGACTGCACGTGGGGAGCATACAGGGCTATAGAAAGGAACGGGAAGACACAGAGGGAGGGGGCACAGCAAGGAGTACTAGCTGTTCTCATACCATAAAAATCTCGACAGTCTACGTGTCGCAGACATGGGGATGCGAGGTCCGCACAGTGTGAGTGGGGCTGTCACCGACACTCAACAGCTACACACCATCCAACATCATCCAAACAAGAGGAAACGTTCCCCCAGGTCAAGACTCCCCCCTTGCCCTGCAAGCATAAATTGTGTTGCTTACTACTCCAGGTAAAAAATAAAAAAGATCAGGCCACAATATCACGCCACACTCACCCCAAGTGGGAGTTTCCACTCATTCACTTATTCTGTTTAATACCCACTAAGCACCTACTGTTTATTAAATAGCAAAAGCTATGGGTCTGATGCTGTATAGTACAGAGACATTATAAACTCATAGTGGAATAAGAAAGGTTCAATAAGAAACTACATAAGACATTACAGATCAATAGCAGAATAAGAAAGGTTAAATAAGAAAATGATAGGTAAATAGGAAAACAACAGTTCCTTATTTAAAAAAAAAAAAAAGTCAAAAAAGCAGTGTATGATTAGTGGCTAAAGCAGAGTGATATGGGCTGTTAAGAGAGACCATTGTGGGCTGGGGCAATCCAGGAAGATTTCAAGAAGGAGGTGAGCCTTAAAAGTATAAAAGACTGAGTTGAGCAGAAGAGAGAGGAGCAGGCTCAATGCAGGAAATTGGATGGGGCAGAGAGTGAGGTCAGGGGAGGCCAGGAAATAGGAACAAACATGGCATGTTTGGGAAGTGACCATTTGGACTGATGTGCAGATTCTTGCAAGGGAATAGAGGCAGGTAAACTTGGGAAGGTTGTTTGTTTCCTTCGAATATCAAGCAAACTAATAATGTTGATAGTCAAAAATTACCTGTAGCCTTCAATAGAAGGAAAGCCTATATTCATGTATGTGGCATTAATTTGCATAGAGGGTGAGTGAGTAGAGGCATTGGACTGTGTGGGGAGAGGATGGAGGCCTATTCTCCTACCTGTGCATTATCATGGTTAACAAGCATGCACTGGGGTCTTTTATGCCACTTTCCTCCTGGAAAACACTAAACCAGCACTGTAGCCTTACCAGCAGCTCTGCTTCCTCTAAGGCAAATGAGTGTGCCTGTGGGGGAGGGAGGGGGGGACAGAGGGAGAGAGAGACAGAGAGAGACAGAGAGATATGGTTCTTCCAGGCCAGGCAGAAGGTACTTGAACTCTGTGGGAAGGTCAGCTGTTTGTAATGGGGATGAGCTGAGAATCACCATAACCCAGAGCAGACAAAGTGTGAAATATGCATTTTTCTCTTTCATTTTACACCATTTTTACGAGACCTCTGTGTAGATGCAGAAAGCAAAGCCCTTGGCTCAAGCCCTGCGGGGTTGGCAGATTTATTACTGAATAAAAAAAAAAAAAAAAAATGAAAACAGTTCAGTTGTCTGGCCAGGTAAAAGGGATTATCTCTACTTGAAAGAAACCAGACAAAAAAGAATCTGCACTTCCATGGAGAGGGACCCAGCTCTGCCACAGCTGTGTGCCTTCCACTGTGGCTGAAATCAACCACTAGTTCTTAAAATGGCTCCAAATCCCACCTCCAGCCCAGCTACAGTAACCAAATTGTCCCTCTCACAGGAGCCCTGGCTGGCTCTCTTTGAAGTGAATCCTCTCAATGCCTGTCTCACTGTGGTGGAATTGCTGGCCCATTGCAAACTGATGATTCTTCCCCTGGTCACTGAGGAGCACCACCCCATCCCCTGGCTGGGACACATGGAGAGGCCTGGGTATGAAGCATCAAGGAGCACCAGAGTTCCAGGCTCCCAGAGAAACCCCAAGTCAAGAACACCCATCCAGGGCTCAAGCCATCCTTGGGTCAAATACTTTGCCCCATTCTTTACAACTAGCAACACTGTAAGAGAAGAAAAAAATGAGCTATTACAACTTATAAAATGCTCTTGACTTCCACTTTATCTCATTTGGCCAATCTTCCATTTTAACACAGTTTACTAAATTCTTACTATGTCAGGCAGCATACAAAGGGATAAAGATGCAGCCAGCCCCTCAGGACTCTCACAGACCAAAAGGGTGATGTTTTTAGTATGTTGGACTGCTTTTTCAGTCAGCTTTTTTGCTGCTGTGACTAAAGGATCTGACCAGAACAATTTTAAGGGAGGAAAAGTTTATTTGAGGGCTCACTGTTTCAGAGGTCTTAGTCCATAGACAGCCAGCTCCATTCCTCAGGGCTCTAGGTGAGGCTGAACATCATGGCAGAAGAGTGTGGCAGAGGGAAGCAGCTCACATCATGATCAGAAAGCAGAGAGAGAGAGAGAGAGTCCATTCTCCAGATTCAAATATATACCCAAAGCCACACCCCAATTCCCACCTCCTCCAGCCATACCCTACCACTTCAGTTACCACTCAGTTAATCCCTTTCAGGGGATTAAATCACTGATTGGGTTAAGACTTACAACCCAATCATTTCTTCTCTGAACCTTCTTGCATTATCTCACATGTGAGCTTTTGGGGGGATACCTCACATCCAAACCATAACAGCTGCTATACCAAAATACCTGAGACTAGGAAATGTATAGAGAACAGAAACTTTTGCTTACAGTTCTGGAAACTTGGAAGAGGCCAAGATCGAGGCACTGACAGACCCAGTGTCCAATTAGTTTTCCTCTTTGCATTAGAAGTGGTGCCTTCTGTGTTCTTACTGAGTCCCCATAGGGCCTAAAAAGCAAAAGGGCTCCCCCAGGCCTGTTTTATCAGTGCACTAGTCCTATTTACCTCCCAGAGGCCCAACCTCCTAATCCTATTGCACTGGGACTAGGTTTCAACATGTGGATTGGGGATAGGGGGATGGGGTAGTGGGGATTAAACTCTGGGGCACTCAACCACTGAGCCACATCCCAGCCCTATTTTGTATTTTATTTAGAGACAGGGTCTCACTGAGTTGCTTAGGGCCTTGCTTTTGCTAAGGCTGACTTTGAACTTGCGATCCTCCTGCCTCAGCCTCCCAAACCTCTGGGATTACAGGCGGGCACCTCCGTGCCCAGGTCAACATGTGAATTTCCAAAGGATACAAACATTCAGTCCATAGCAGCAAGCCTTTCCCAGCCCCTATTCAGGTAGGAGTTATTTTATTCCATTAGATGTTGACAAAAAAACTGGAACTCAAGGAAAATAAGTGCTAGTCCAAGGCCATAGAGCCAGTCAAGGAAAACTCTATCCCTGGCAGCCAGCTTGACTGGTCTAGATCCATAACCTGCAAGGTGCTCACCTCCACAGGCTCTTGGGTTCTCCAGAGCCTCCAATTCCTATCTTCCTCTCTCCTCAGTCATCCTTGGAACACAGCTTCCTCTCAGGTATCTTGTCCAGGTGCTGTTCCCATGTATCAAAGGCCACACACTCACCCAGGGTGAAACAGAAGACTCTTCTTGCTTCAGATTAACCCCTTTCTTGCTCCCGAGTATCTAAACCAATTGCCTTGATTCCAGCTTCTTGTCACTTGCCTGTGTTGACCATGGAGAGCTGGTTGGCTCTTCCCAGCCTTTGGCTGCTCCCTGAGCTTCACACACCTCCAGCTGGGGCTCTTTTCCCAAGACCACTGTGAACAAGAGAGCCTCAAACTGCTACCTTGCCTGCCTCCCAGCAGCCTCACCCCCAGCCCTTGCCTGTCCTGCATTGCCATCCTGGGTGACCTCCCCTCTTGGCCTCAGCCTTCATCTCCTTGCCCTCCATCCTGCACTGCAGTTCCTTAAGCAGTGGGGGATTAGTTTTTGCAAACCATTGTGAGGAGGAAAACAGCCAAGTACTTTCCATCTATAAGAAGGAAGTGATTTTAATTGAAAAACGAAATCACAGATTACATGCAAATCTTTGTTGGCAAATTTCAATTACCGCCAAATTAAATGCACAGCTAAGCTAAGCATCTTCGGGACACTACATTTAATGTTTCCCTGGGATGTGTCCACAGCAATCAGAGGCGGTATGATAGGTGTCCTCTGCAGAATGAGCCCCCAGGAAAGAACTCCAGGAGCTGAGGCTCTGGCTGCTGGTGCCCCCACATCTGGACCTTACTCAAAGTTATCTTGGTCAGCAAGTGGCCCCAGAGGACACAAAAAGAGAACTCTGACTGGATTTACCCCTCCAGTCTTTCAAAATCAGGCACCAGAAAGGAGAAAATTAGAAAATATTCTACTAGCAACAGTAGTGAAAATTACCAAAAAAAAAAAAAAAAAAAAAAGGCTTTGCCTAATATTTTACTAATGAGATAGCTAAGGCTCAGAATGTCCCTTGATTGAACTCAGGAAGCCAGCTGCAGAGCTGAGCCAAGAGCACAAGTAACATACACCCAGAACAATATTTTGTTCCTAAATCACCCAGCTAATCCTAGATCACCAGGTTGAGCCTATGGAACAGGGCCCACTTTCTCCAAGCCCGTATTCATCCTATTTGTTATTTTATTCTCATCTTCTACTGTATATCGGTGGCCTTAGGCTGCTCAGCACAGTTCACCCCACATGCCTTAGGTACTTACTATACACCAGGCACTTTGCTAGGCTCTGGGGCATACAACAAGACCAGAAACCCACCCACTCTTCCATTCCTCACAGTCAGGGTTCACATCCAGCAAATGCTGCATCTTGCTCTGAGAGTAGATGTGAGGATCACTGCATCTGAGATAGCTCAGTGGTAAAGCACTTGCCTCGCATGTGTGAGGCACTGGGTTCCATCCTCAGCACTGCATAAAAATAAATAAACATACTGTGTGTTCATTTACAACTAAAAATTTTTATAAAAAAGAAAGTCTTTCTAACCACACTGCAATGCCTAAAGGAAAGAATTCTGTGCAGGGGAATAATATTGGCCAAATTATATTGTTAGGTTGTGTGCATGTACAAGTATCTAACAACAAATCCCACCATTATGTTCAACTGGAATGCACCAACAAAAAAATATAGAAAATAAATAAATACCACCATCTGCCAAAAAAATAAAGAATTGTGACAATTAATGTATGCACCCCTACGCTCTGGGTCCAGCACACTGTAGAACCTCCCTTAATGTATATTCATAGGAAATAATACATATTTGAAGGGAAACTGTAATATCATGTTAGTTGTGCCTCCAAAGATGTGAAGTTCTGCCAGGTGTGGTGGCGCACACCTGTAATCCCAGTGGCTCAGGAGGCTGAGGCAGGAGGATCTCAAGTTCAAAGCCAGCCTCAGCAAAAGCGAGGCACTAAGCTTGCTTCTGAAGTTTTTCCTGCGGCTCCGTTGCTCCAAGCGCTTCAGGCAGCAACACATATTTGAAGGGAAACTGTAATATCATGTTAGTTGTGCCTCCAAAGATGTGAAGTTCTGCCAGGTGTGGTGGCGCACACCTGTAATCCCAGTGGCTCAGGAGGCTGAGGCAGGATCTCAAGTTCAAAGCCAGCCTCAGCAAAAGCGAGGCACTAAGCGACTCAATGAGACCTGGTCCCTAAATAAAATACAAAATAGGGCTGGGGACGTGGCTCAGTGGTCAAGTGTCCCTGAGTTCAATCCCCAGTACCCTCCACCCAAAAAAGATGTGAAGTTCTGCTCCAAATTAAGGGGTGCTCCTAGATGCCTTTCATTTAAATAGGAAGTTCCTCATCGCTAGCAGGTTATGTATTTCAAGGTTGACCAACACCCAAGTCTCTAAAACCCATCAAAGAAGAGTCCAATATATAGCATTGGCAGCCAGCACAGCCGTGCTTGGCCTAGGGGTTCCTCTGCTCTTGTCTAGTATCAAATCCCAGAACCTTCTGTACACCTAGGGATAGAAAGCATGAGAAGGATTTGTGATTTGTGGGCCTATTCCCAGAATGGAAATAGTTTCTTTAACCAGAACAGATGCCATAGCCAGGGTCCCCTCTTCAGAGTCTGGTGAGAGAAGCCAGGACAAGACTGACAGGCCTGGGCTGGTGGAGAGAAAGTCCCCCTCCACAGGGCCTGGGGCTGCCCAACTAGGGCTGCCTCTCACTCTGACTCCGCCTCTGCAGAGCATGTGGGTTCTCGTGGCCTTATCTGCCAGATAGCTCCGGAGGGGATGATTTATTAGGTGCAGAAAGCTCGCTGATAAATTTTACTGCAAGTCCCCGGCAGAAGACTGGGGGTAGCAACAGCCCAGCACAGGCAGCTCTAATGGAAAGTGCCGTCACCAAAGAGCAAAGCATTATTTATGACTGTCTGTAATGCCGTTCGGGGGAAATTCATCATCGCCTCCCTGCTCCGTGCATGCTGGGACAGCAGCACTGGGAAAGAGGGGGAGCGCAGGACAGGTGGGGAACAGTGAGAGCTTCCCTGGGACTCTGCCAGTGGAGAGCAAGGCCATATTTTCCCTGGGTCACCTAAGTCCCCTTGTCAAGCTCTGACCTACAAGTCCCCTCACTGCCCTGCTTCTCCCCCACACTCTCCTCGACCCCCTACCCCCACTCTCCACCACCAAAACAGAGAGAAGTGAGGAAAAGGTGGTTGTTTCCTTGTTCTCTGTATGGAGTGCAGACTCTTGCATGTCTGCACAGGTGAGGCCCATCCTGCCCAGAAGCAAAGGTCTAGAACAAATGACACTCTGGTCCCCATCAATCTCAGAGCAAGAAAGGAGATGTTCTCCCATTTCACAGCTGCTAAGGAAATGGAGGCTTGGAGCAAGACAGGGGCCCAGCTATGTCACCAGCAGTCAGGGGCAAAGGTCTGGGACCCCCTCTCCCTCCTGACACCCAGCATGGCCCTTGAGGTGGAGTCCCTCTAACCAGGTGTTCTGTGCCTATGCCACCCCCTCCCACCATATCAACAGATGAGGTCTCAATTCCTGTTATTCCTTTCCATATATATATGTAAATTAGTCAATAGACCAGCCTAGGTGTCATCAATGGATGAATAGGTAAAGTAAATGTGGTATATATACACAATGTACTCGTATTTAGCCCAAAGAAGAATGAAATTATGCCATTTGCAGAAAAATGGGTGGAACTTGAGACCATTATGTGAAGTGAAATAAGCCAAACTCAGAAGGTCAAGGGTCACATGTTTTCTTTCATATATGGAAACTAGAGAGGAAAAAGGAAAAGAAATGGGAGGTTGGAGGATCTCATGAAAATCAAAAGGAGATCAGTAGAATAAATAAATGGGACCATGGGGAGGCAAAAAGGGAAGGAAAGGGGAAATACTAGGGAATGATATTGGCCAAATTATGTTGTTTTATTGTGTGCATGTACAAATATGTAATAATTAATCCCACCATTATGTATGACTATAATACACCACTAAAAATGTTGAAAAAAAAAAAAAAAAATCGAGTAGTCATAGATTATTATGTGCCTTACACTTGAATTATTTATGTCTAAGTCTGTCTCTATTATCAAATTAAGTGCTCCTTGAGGGCAGGGTCTGTATCCTATTCATTTTTATATTCATCTCAGCAGTAAGCAAAGCTCCTGGCATGTAGGAGTCTTGATAAATGCTTGATAATAAAATTACATTGACAGACTTAAGATATACTGGGATGGTGGCCCCATGTGTTCTCAGGCATCTGTCATCATGCTGGTATTCATAGTATTGCAAAGAAGATCATCCCCACCCATGTGTCAATCAGCATGGTATAATGGAAAGAGCTCTGGATTAAGAGTCAGGAGGGTTGGGTTTTAGTGGGCAGCAACCCCGAACATTCTTTGAGTACACAGCATGGGCCAAGTCAGACTTCATCACTAGCACAATGAGTAAGCTTCTCCGTTGACTCCTGTACGTGATGGTGCTCCGGGGAATGAAGGAATAACAAAGTCAGTCCTTCCAACTAGCAAGACTTCTGTGGGAACATGAGCAGTGCATTCTGGGGAAGGTTCAACTTGTTCTCCATCCCAGGAACAAAGTACTTTGCACAGGTTAGCTCATTTAAATACCTTCGCAATAATTCTAGGGGGGTAGGTTCTATCGGTATGCTCACAATATGAATTTGAAAACATCGTGTCAACTCCTTCACTCACTGGTTGGGTGTCCCCTGAGTTGAGTCACTTTTGCCCTTGGGACTCCTATCTCATCAGCTAAATAAAGGAGTTAGACTAGATGCACATAAAGTCCCTTCGGCTTCAAATCCTTATGAATCTCATAGCCATGCTGTCACCCAAGTGGCCCAGGCAGTTCTAGCCCATGGAAGAGGTGGAGTGTGAATGGGTGATTGGCATTACTAAAAGCAATAATGTGCATTGAATTTTTGCTTAAGATCTGTGATGTTAATCCACCCCAACAAGAAATACGGAAGAATACAAGGCTAGAACTCACTATGACTATCTCCCCAAGAGAAGAGTCTAACAACTTCAGGACCAGAAAGAAGGCAGGTCAGAAGCCAGTGGGACAGCAGATGCCTCAGAAGACAAGTGTCCAGGGTTGCCCACCCTTTGACCATCCTGGACTGGTGAGGACAGTGGTAATGGTGCTGCCAACAAGGGTACGACACTCTCTTTGCTAGCTCCCTGGTTGACATCTGTTTTCTAAAACCATGACATGTTAGAGAACTTTATGGCCTCTGGTTGAGTGAATGTGTATGGAAACTGAGGATCAGAGTGGTGAAATGACTTGCCCAAGTAACAGTTACTCAGGGACAGAGCTCCCTAGAAACCAAAACTCCTGACCACTTGTGTTAGTCAGCTTTCTGTCACTGTAAAAAATACCTGAGACAAGCCATTTATAAAGAGGAAAGGTCTATTTTGCTTCACAGTTTCAGCGGTTTCAGTCTGTAATTGGTGTTGCCCTGGGGCCTGTGGTGGCATATCATGGCAGGAGCACATGGTAGAGCAAAGCCACTCATCTCATGGATGGGAAGCAAAAGGGAGGAAGAAGAAATGTCTTGGATTCCAAAAACACCTTTGAGGGCACATTCCAAGTGACCTGAAGACCTCACACTAATGCCCCACTTCTTAAAGGTTCCAACACCTCCCAATGGTGCCACAGATTGGGGAATAAGCCTCCAACACATGAGCCTTTGGGAAGCACTTAAAATCCAAAAACGAATACCACTGACAGTGCTCTTTCATGCATTGGGTGAGCGATCAGTCTAGTGGGCAGCAGATGGGTCCTGCTCCACACGCCCTTCCCAGTGCACACTCTACAGGGGGAACATCAAGATTGTTCCATGGAAAATCGCAGGTATAAGGACCTCATTGGTTGTCTTTTGGTTGTATTTTAAAAATAATGATAGCAAAAAAAAGAGCCCTTTAATCTTTCAAAAATATAAATTTGGGGCATAAGTTTCATCCTAATACACTTTAGCAAACTTATCCATTACAAAAATAAGCAAATAATAGGCTTAGTGCTCAACTTAATGAATTTCCATCATTATTACTATCACTATAAATTTCAAGGGGACGCAAATATTGTTCATATAATCAGTACTATGGTTTGAAGGTTTTTGTTCCTTCTGAAACTCAGGTTGAAACTTATTAATAGTGTTGGGAGGTGGGGCCTAATGGGAAGTGTTTAGGTCATAAGGGCTCTGCCCTCATGAATGAATTAATGCCACTATAAAAGGGGTTTTCCAGAGTGGGCTCACTATCTGTGGCCCTTCTGCTGTGTTTGTTCCTATTGTCTTTCCCCATCCACCATGTCAGGGTGTAGCTTAGAAGGCTCTCACCAGATCCTTGGTGCAGTGCCCAATCTTGGACTTCCCAGCCTCAGAACTATGAGAAATAAATTTCTTTTCTTTATAAATAACCCAATCTAAGGCATCCTATTATAGCAGCACAAAATAGACTAAGATGACCAAAAATTTCAAGACAATTTGTATTCTTGATCAACATAAACTACTTTCTCTCCTCTTAATTCCTCCCAAAACCAAACCCAAAAGATAATATGAAGGCATGTTAATTAATTCATCCTGAATTAATTAATTCATCCCCCATAAAGCATGATTCATGCTCATCCAAATGACCACCAATCCCTTTGGAAATGGTGACTTTATTTCCAATTTCCAAAGACTGCTGTTTTCTATTTTCTATTGCTTGGAATACCATGGAATGGAAGATAGTTCTACCATGAGAAATGAGTGGCATTTTTGGCCAACCATCCAAAGACAGAGACAAGGGTAAACAAAAAAATCCTTTTTATTTCTGTCTCTGGCTCCTAAACATGGTGGTTCAGTCTCAGACTATAAGACAATCACATAGAGAGTTTGGTAAACATGCTGATTTTCAGGCTCTAAGACCAGAAATTTGATTTAGTCTAAAATGAGACCTTGGAACCTGCATTATAAACAAGCCAGAGATTCACATGTATATCCTGTTTGAAAACCATTGATCCTTATAAGCTAATGGTAATTTTTTATGTATATTTTATTATATATATTTATTTATATGCATATTTTCTCTCTCTTTGAATCTAATATTTATACCATTAAATCACAAGAAGACTGAGTAAAAAGAGAACATATCTTCATGCTAGTCCCAGAGCTCCATGAGCAACTTCCAGTTATATTTTGAGATTCTTACAGCACTAGACGTTATAAAATTTCTCCCTGTTTTCAGTCTTTGGGTTTCATAAAAATGCTATGCAGTATTTAAGAGAGTAGTAAAGTTTTAAGACTTTAAACAGAAAATAGCAAATAGAATTTATCTGGTGTAATACAACTGACTGATTGGCAGGGCCTGCCTGGAACACCAAAGAACACACTGAGGAAAGCCCCAGTCAAAGGGAAGGTGTGCCAGGTTCAGTTAGTGATGTCTGGCATGGGCACAGTCAAGGACAAGGTCAGAAATGTCCCTTCCTTCCAGCTCCACTTCAAAGAATATTATCTCTAAGGAGACAAAGTATCATAATTGATTTTAAAATGGTATTCACATTTGAAGTTTTATTCACACTTCAGCTGAAACCTCCTTTTACATTCCTGTCATTTTCTTAACTAAAGATGCATTCCAGAATCTGTGTGCTCCTATTGCAGAGAAAGTATGAACTAAGACCAGAAAACTCTAAGAGGTGCTGGACTCGTGTAAACAAGGACAGATTGCAATGTAAATAAAGGAGTCTTTCT
Organism: Tamias sibiricus; assembly: GCA_025594165.1. Lineage (NCBI taxonomy): Eukaryota > Metazoa > Chordata > Mammalia > Rodentia > Sciuridae > Tamias > Tamias sibiricus. Next base: position 65,137,991 of record CM046661.1, on the reverse strand, counting down.
CATCTCGCTGCCTTACCTTGAACTCTTCCTGCTGGGCCTTTCTCTACCCTCTCGTGTGTTTTTATTGCAACCCTACCAATCATTTAAGGTCCAAATCAAGACCTATCTACCTCCAAATAAAAGACTTTACAAAACCTCTCAATACCAGTTATTCCCCCATAGTATCTAGGGACTTAGACATGCACTCTTGCCCACCTGTCTTGTCATCCGAGTTAGCCATGTGTTCCTCTACCTCTCGCCTTAGACTGGAGAGGAGGGACAGAGTTATACTCACTGTTATACCCTCACAGTACCCAGCAGGGTAAGTGACCCTTGTAAGCACTAAAATGAATTAAACTAAACGATATTTGGACTTTTTATTTGTTTGCTTTGTTTTTTATTTGCTTTTTGCTTTATTTTATAAAACTAGGTATGGGGTTTGGGTAACACAAAGACCTATGTGTTAAAAGCTTAGGCCCCATTTCATGGCACTTTAAAAAACTTTTTTAGTCATGTGTGGACACAATCTCTTTGTTTTGTTTACTTATTTTTATGTGGTGGTGAGGATCGAACCCAGTGCCTCACATGCAATTGAGCCACAAACCCAAAAAGCCCCATGGCACTTTTTGAAAGTTATGGGACATTTATAAGATGGGATTTAGTTGGAGGTCTTTCAGTTATACAGGGATGTTCCCCTAAAGGAGACTTGTCCCATCTTCTTCCTCTCTTTTGTGTCCCAGTCATGAGGTAAAAGGTTTGCTCCACCATACACTCCCCATCATGATGCCACAGCCCAAAAACAATGGACCAATCACAGACTGAAACCTCCAAAATTATGAGCCACAATATGCCTTTCTTCTTTTTAAGTTGATCATCTAAGGTATTTTGTTATAATAACAGAAAGCTAACTAATGCAGGGGCGAGTCATGCCAAGGAAAGTCTTCTTTGTGCTTTGTGTTCTCCCTGGTGTACCTGAGTGCAGGGAAACCTGTATGAAAAAAAAAAAATGTCCTAACCATCTATCTGCCAAGACTCTCCCCACCTACTTCTAGGGATAATGCAGGAGTGCCAGCTTCGAAGAGGGCAAGTTTGAAGTGGTGTGTCTTGGAAGAACTTATCGCTCTGTGGAATGTGAAGTATTTACTGCAAAGCAGACCTAGCAACTATCACAAAAGGAATGAATGACACACTTTTCTAATGTGTCACTGGCCTGGAAATGTGGTCAGCAGAGCAGCCAGACAGCCCAGTCTCTAGTCTCTCAGAAACCCTCGGAGCACCTGGGCTTTTTGTACATAGTTACATTTGCTGCCATCACTCTGCTCAGTCATTGGTCCAAATCCAGGAGCCCTTCTCTCCTCCCCAAGGCTAACCAGTGAGCAGGCAGGGGGAGGAGAGAAGGGGGCTAGGGGTTCACCAATGCATCAGGGCACAATCTGTGCCCTGTGCAGTTCCTTGTGAGGCTGGGTTTGCCTGCCAGCCTTCTGGAGGTTGTTCATTTCTTCCTGGCACTGTGCCCACAACCCAAGCGCTGTCCCAAATCAGCTGTAGTTCCTGGATAACAATGCCAGGGCTACCAGTAGGGCTCCCGTGGCACAATAGCTCAGGAGATGGATAGAACAAAGTTCACACACATAATTTGACTTTTTCTCTAAAAATCACTTCTTGTAAAATTACAGAATTATGAAGCTCATAGATATTGACAGGATCATTTATTCCAAGCTCTTCGTTTTATCTATCAGAAAACTGAGGGCTCGACATGCCAAATGATTTATCTGCTCCAGGGCCTCCATCTGGATAGTGGCAGAGAAGGAGCTACAGCCCAGGATGCCTGCTTTCAGGCCAGCATTATCTCTAACACAGGCTTCAAAATACACTAGTTACTAACCACTAGATTTTACTCAGTATAGGTGAGAGAATACATGATTTCTGACAAGACATTGATTATAATGATGAACCCATCCAAATGCTATTCTGTTTTCCCTCTTAGTTCTCAAAGTCATACCAGACAGACAGGTTTCTCCAGGAGAAAACAAGTAAACAAAGAAATGGAACCAACACTTGTTGCAGGCTTATGCCCCATCCATTGTGCTAGGCACTTCTATTTAGGTTATCATTTTTAATCTTCACAAAAGCCCAGAAAGGAGCCACTAATCCCCCTTTTGAAGATGGGTATGGGGGGGTCTCATGAAAATGGAGGGGAGACCAGTAGAGTAGAGGAGGAGACTAAGGGGCGGGAGAAGTGAAGAGAAAAGGAAGGTACTAGGCAAGAAACTGACCAAATTATATTGTTATATTGCGTGCATGTATGCATACGTAACAACAAACCCCACTATTATGTGTAATTATAACATATCAAAACAAAAAAAAATTAAAGACTCTTTTAATTAAGGAGGAAAATGAAATATCAGAAATATTTTGGGAATAGCTCAAGAATAAAAGTTTTTAAGTGTGAGAACAAGGATTTGAACCTTAGCTCCACTCCTAGGCCAGTGTCTTTCCACTGTTCTGTGATATTGCTCTCTTCCTCTCCCCCCACCCCCCCTTTCTCTCTCTCTCTCTCTCTCTCTAATTTGGGCTTTTTAAGGCCAATGTCAGGACCCAGGTGGTCAAGGCCATTTCTAAGGGTCCTGCCCCTGTTCCATAGCCCCACCCAATGGCAGGTGCCCCATGTGGAGTCCTCTGAGGTATCCAGCCTCTGGGTGGCTGTGAATTGTACTGGTGCAATCTCCTGTGCTCTAGGTAAAGAAAGCAGTATATGCAGAAGAAGGGGACAGAGGGCTTCCTCCTGGCCATCCCAAAGGGAGTCTCACACCAAGGCACAGAGAAGTCTGTACTCGATGTTCAGTTGTAACATGGTCCCCTCTCCCACTTACCAGCATGCTATGAGGACAAATGAGGTAATACACCTGAAGTGTTTTGAGAGCTTTCTAAGTGCTACATAAATATAACAATGGAGTCGCTGATGCTGGTAACAATAATAACAATGGTGAAGATGGGACTTTATCCATGGTCATAATTTAAGGGAATATTTAAAATGAGAAAAACCCCACCAAAATCAATCCACTGAACTTTATCTAGAAGAGAGGCTGCTAATGAAAATGTTATGGGAATGTGAACTCTTGGGAAATAACGATGATTTTCTTCTATTAAAAGGCTCATCAGATCCATTTCCAAAGAGCAGCTCAGTTATTTGTAGGCTCTTTTCCACTCGGCGCAACAAGTGCTCCATTTTAAAAGACGCAGCAGCTGCTCCTACTGGGTGCTGAAGCCCTAGATTTTGAAGATGCCACTAACCTGTGTTTCTAGACCTATTATCATATAGTTCCATTTATTGAAGGGGCTGACTCAAGCAAAACATGTGTCTTTGATATTCTTCTTTCTTTTCCTCTCACCCCATCCCCACCAGCAGCTGCTGTAGAGTTGAGTCATTGGTAATGGAACAGTAGTGGCTTGTGCTGCCTTTTACAGAGATGGGTAAGGTTGATGCCAAAGATAAACCTACCCAAGTATGAAAACCCAACAGAGTGGGCATTGAGGACCCTCTGCAGCAAAATGCCCCCATGTAGAATGGGTCTGAACCCTGGCTGTTCACATCACCCTGCACAGGGATATGGGGACAAGGAAATCACAACCTCAGACTAGCGGAAACCTAGGGAGGTACAAAGAGATATAGTAAAGGGAAACATAACTCTAAGCAAGTGTGAGGAAATAAGGAAACTGGCCAAGTGAGGGCAGAATCCAACCAGGCCCAAGGAGCAATTGGATCACCATCATCCTATACTTCAGTTTTGGCAATGGAATGGTAGTGGGGATAGACTAGTTGAATTATACTCAACCTTAGAATCTGGGGAGCCTCCAACTGTAAGAGCCTTTGATGAGGAAGTAGCTCTAAGATGGCGGCTGGCTGAGAGCTAAGAGGTGGTGCTTACTTGTTTGTCAGAAGCAAGGCTTTGTTTACTACAACTTACACCTGACCTTTCTGTGCTCGTGGACACTGCATGCTGCACCTGTAAGTTGAGCTTGTGAGACACGTGTATGCTTATTAAGAGAACTAATGCATCTGTGATGGGTAAAGAGTATTTAACCAGATGGTAGAGAGGAACTGGGCGGAATCAGAGAGAAGTTAGAGAAGGAGGGGAGAAGAAGAAGGAACAATAAAGGAACCACTCATTCCCAGTCTGCCTCTGATTTCTTTCCCGCGGTCTCGTTGCTGCAGGCGGCAACACCCAACCATGAGCTTTACCAGAGGAGAAGAAGATAACCATCAAAAGCATTTTCAAACTTGCTGATTCACCTTGATGCTGAGCTCTTAGAAACATCTCCAAAAAATACTAGGAAGAAGTGGACTCCCCAGATAGTGGAGGACTGGTTGGTATGGGCTGTAAAACAAACATGTCACCATCATTTTCTTTAAAAGATAGAATTTGCCACTAAAAAAGGCTGGACAAGAGGCCACCTGGAATAATGCTGGGCTATTCATATCGGAGTGCCCGTGCTCTGGGAACCACACAGACATGGATGGAAGAAACCCCAGTTGCTCCCAGGATGAACACAATTCACTGTTTCCTGCTCACAGCCAAGGCCAAGTCATGACAGGTAAATCTGCGGATCTACATCCAGGCTCTGATATATGTGCCATCTCCTGGTATTCATAGCAAGGGGAAAAAAAGGTTTTTAGAACATTTCTCTTTAGTTACCACCATGATTCAGCTCAAAAAAGTAGTGAACATTTGTCAACATTTTTTATGGGTTCTTAGTAAAAAGACCTTACACGGACAGTCATGGACCACTGTTTAGTCCATTTTATGTTGATATAACAGAGCTGAGAACATTATAAAGAAAACGGATTTATTTGGCTCAAGATTTTGGTGACTGGAAAGTCCAAACAACATGGCCCCGGTGTCTGGTGAGGGTCCCCTGGCTGCAGCACAGTATGATGGGAAAGTGGAAAGGGAACCATTCAAGTGCAGAGGGGCACGTGCACAGGCAAAGAAACAGGAGCTCAAAGAGGGGCCAGCCTTGCCCTTCATAAGAACACAATCCTGTGGAAACTAAACATGTCCTGAGAGAACCCTTTAGAGAGTGGCACCTCCATGACCTTCCACCAGGCCCTACTTCTTGCACATCCACCCCTTCTCCACTTCTCAATGTTGTCATGTTGAGGACCATGTTTCTAGCATGGTGTTATGGTTTGGATCTCAAATGTCCCCCAAAGGTCCATGTGCTAAATGATTGGTCATCACCTGTGTCACTCGTGGGAGAACCATTGAGAAGCATGGTCTACTGGGAGGAAGTTAGGTTATTGGGGGCATACCCTTGAATGGGGTTATTGGGATCACAACCCCTCCTCTTTCTCTTTTTGCTCCCCAGTCATCATGAGGTGAAAACACCTCCTTCACCATGCACTCTCACCAATGATGTGCCATGCCACCACAGACCCAAAGTAACAAGCCAAACAATAATGGACTGACACCTCTGAAACCAAGAACTGAAAGAAACCTTTCCTCCTTTAAGTTGATTTTGTCAGGTATTTTGTCAGAGTGACAGAAAGCTAACAGACACACCCATGAACCATTGGGGAACACACTCAAACTATATGCAAAGCACAGAGGTTACTTCCTGCCCTTCTAAGTTCAGGGTTCCAAAAGGATTCAGTAAAAACTTATTTCTCCCTCTGAGAGAGCAATGAACAACATATGTGCTTTTCCTGATGGTAATTTAAAACATGGTTTTTATATTAAAACATGGGTGAACTATGATAGAATATACAAAACATGAATAAGTTTTGAACATTACAAATACTAAACTTCAGACATTTGACACTTATGCTGTGATGTTTCAGGCCATGGCATCTCTGGGGCTCTGTGCCTACCCATCTCTGCCCTTACTTGATAAGGAGGGTTTACAAAGCACTGCTCTGAATTAAGTTCCCTCTTGGCCGTCCATTCTCTGGCAAAAGGATTCAATTTTGTTATCTGGAGGATAAAGTTTTTAAATCTTCAAAGTCTCAACATATTCTACAGAGATGTGGTCCTAGAGCTTTATCCCCAGAAGGCTTCAAGGACGAATGAGGTGCACTTCATTTAGAATGATTGAACCAGAATCTGCATATTGCAAGAGAATAAAAGCCCTGGCTTCCAAAAGGCTGTTAGCCTTGCTAATTTATAGTGTTTCCCCTGCCCTCTGCCAGGCTTTCTCTACCTAAAAGTGCACAATGATCAGTAGCTCCATTCCCTACCCTTCTTCTTCCTGTTCTCGTCATCTAAATAATGCTTCTCACTTCCACTCTCAGCCCATCCCAACAAGATACTAGGATTTGCTTCCAGATTAAAATGAGGCCATTCTTTGTCTCATTCATCATCACAGAAACCAAACTCTTTACAAAGGCATCTCCATGCAGGCACTACTGCCCCCCCCCCCCATCCTGCCAGTGAGGCCCTGTCGCCTTATTCAACGTCCCTTGTCCACTTAATGATAAGTTCAGTGCATGCAAGGCTGTCAAGGAATGGGAAAGACAGGGAATCACCGGCCACACGGGCTTCAAGTTTCAACCAGAAATGTAGCATTTCGACCTGACCGTCAAAAAGAATGCTTCCAAGCTGGGCGTGGTGGCGTACGCCTGTAATCCCAGCACTTTGGGAGGCTGAGGCAGGAGGATCGCGAGTTCAAAGCCAGCCTCAGTAATGGCGAGGCACTTAGCAACTCAGCGAGACCCCGTCTCTAAATAAAATACGAAAAAAGGGCTGGGGATGTGGCCCAGTGGTCAAGTGCCCCTGAGTTCAACCCTGGTACCACAAAAAAAAAAAAAAAAAAAAAAAAAAGAATGCTTCCATCCTTTAATCGGGCAGAGCAAAGCCGCCTGTGTTTTGGAAATACTGCCCACGTTCCTAACACTTCAACATGACAGCAGGAGGTGCCTCGTGTTTCCTCAGCACTTGGTACTTTGCTAAATGCAGTCTCTAGTCTAAAAACATATGAACCCAAGTCCAAGGACACTTCATTTACTTTTACTCAGGCCTATACCAGTGTGCCATTTTACCCTGTGTCTAAACAAAGGACTTCCTGAGAAGTTTGGATGTACAGATTAGAACATGACCTAAGTACCACCCTTGGGTGGTGTTCAGTCCATTCAGATCTTCACTGGGATTCTGACCATATTCTGAGATGTCCAGATCATCCTCAAGAAAAGCAGGGACTGCTGAGCATGGTAGAGCATGACTGTAATCCCAACAGCTGGGGAGGCTGAGGCAGGAGTGTCACCAGTTCAAAGCCAGCCTCAGCAACTTAGCAAGGACCTAAGTGACTTCATGAGACCCTATCTCTAAATAAAATACAAAAAGGGGCTGGGGTTGTGGCTCAGTGGTTATGCACCCCTGGGTTCAATCCTGGTACAAAAAAAAAAGAAAGAAAGAAAGAAAAGAAAAGAAAATCAGAGACTGTTGTTTGACCCAATATCCTTAATTCAGAAATACTTTTGAATAATCGGAAGGAGCAGCTTAAAAAGAATCCTCACTAATGTTTGGATTCACCACAATTACTGCAAGAGGAATTCAATCTCATTTCCAATGCTCTCAGATTAACACTGCTGTGATTTGCTTCTGAGATCAAATATTCTCAGTGTGGGGTACTAGGGATTGAACCCCGGGACACTTTATCACTGAGTTACATCCCCAATCCTTTTTTTTTTTTCATCCTTTCTTTCTTTGTTTTTAAACAGGGCCTCTCTAGGTTGCTAAGGCTGGCCTCAAACTTGCCATCCTACTGCCTTACCCTCCCAAGTCACTAGGATTACAAGCAAGCAACACCACAACCAGCGTGCTGAAGCATTTCGGTTACAGGTCACATCTTGTCTCTAAGAAGCTTAAGTTATTTTCAATATAGTCTTGAACCACAGATACCGCTGGGCTTAACCTTCTCCACAATGTATGTATCTAGACAATTCTGTTGTCCACAATCAGAAGAGCAAGCGTAAGTGAAGTTTTTCAAAGGACTTTTATTTATTCCCTGATTCAAAAATTCTCACAGGGTTCATATTATCTGCAGACACTTTATCTTTCTTTCTTTTTTTTTTTTTTTTTTTTTTTTTGGTACCAGGGATTGAACTCAGGGGCACTTGGCCACTGGACCACATCCCCAGCTCTTTTTGTATTTTATTTAAAAACGGTCTCACTGAGTTGCTAAGTGCCTCACCACTGCTGAGGCTGGCTTTAAACTCATGATCCTCCTGCCTCGGCCTCCCAAGTGCTGGGATTACAGGCATGCGCCACCGTGCCTGGCTCTAGACACCTATATCTTAAGAGCTTGCCTGTCCTGTTGATTCTCATGTTGGACAGCAGAATGAGCAGAGTCATATCTCCCATACATGAATACCTTTATTCACTTCATCACTTTTGCCATCTCCATTCCCCACACCATTCTAGCTAGACTCCCCCCTCTACTTACTCCCAAGTAAAGAACCACAGAGTAGGAATTGGGGGTAGGGGGGGGGGATTCCTCACTTTAGAAGACTTCTGCAAAATAATTTTGACTTCACTAGTTTCACCACCACAATGACTTTGGAACATAACCCCTACCTGAGATGTGACCTGGATATATCTCCAGAACACAGTACCATGCTTTTTAACCCTCTCCCAAATGCCATTGCCCACAAAGCATCAAGAAGACATTTCAGGACCCAAGAAGCTTATCTCTCCAGGTAGCTAAAAGTCAAGTCAATGCCATGTCCTCCATACACTCTGTTAGTCTACCTCAGTCTTCCTCTCTGCCAAATGGATCAATATGAATGGCAACCATGAGGAGACCCGGAGACAAATCATAGTGTCAAAGAGAGCCACAAATGAAGATGTACATTAGTGACCATTAAAAAGAGGGGAGGGGCTGGGGATATAGCTCAGTTGGTAGAGTGCTTACCTCGCATGCACAAAGCCTGGGTTCAATCCCCAGCACCACCAAAGAAATAAAAAATAAAAAGAGGGGAGTCCTGGAGAGGAGTAGGAGCTTGTCCAAGCCACTGAGCTGTCTGGGCAGAACTAGGAGCCACCTGTCCCCCACCTCCACTCCCAGTCTCCAGATTCTCAGACCAGAGCTCTTTGCCCCACGGGAAAACTCTTCCATACACTAATGACTCCTAGTCCCACCCCAGCTGGGGCTGTTCCCAGGGAGCAGGCAAAGCCTTGCCACTCGTCCCCTCCCTGGTAAGAAGAGGAATGGCACTTCTCATCCATGGGGTGGGGGTGGGGGCCCTTCAGCCACCTGGAGGCCCTGAGTCCTGCACCCCTCCCCCACCCCGTGTCCCCACTTCTGGGTAAAGGCCTCCACTCAGCATGTGTGTAACTCAGAGCCACATGACACTGAAATGCTAAGTGAAGAGCAATTAACTTTTGCTTCTGAAAACCCACTTTAGCTTTCCATAACTCTTTGGGGGCCATTTCAACTAAGCCAAACCTCCCGCACATTCTCCCTCAGCAATAAATTACCTTCCTGGCTTTAATTAGCTGCTGGAGTGCAAATCGGGGCTGGGTGCTGACGTGGCAGCTTTCCCCACGGGTCCCATTCTGTCAGGCTCCAGGAGAATGGCAGCTGCAGGAGCCGCTGGGCCTCCTGGGTGGTGAGGCAGCCCGCAGTGGACTCCTCACCTGCCCACAGGTGTGAAGGGAAGCCCAAAAGTCCAAGCCTCAGCAGGGTTAAATTTTTATGTCAATAAAATTAGTTGGAGGGGCCGTGGACCTCTGCGGCAGCTCCCCTGGTTGATGGACCCCCAGACCAGATGTTTCCCTCCTGCCAGACTCTCCTTTCTTCAAACTGCCCCCAACACACATTCATACGCCCCAGCCCCCAGGTACCCAATATCTTTATCTCCTTTATTCTTGCTATGGGAGAAATTACTGACAGAGCTTAACATATAAGCCTTCCCAGGAGACTTTGCTGTATAATTGTGAGCTAAGCTTGAATCAAAATGAGTAAATCTCTAAGAATGTGATTTTAGTCACATCTGTGGGCCGAAATGGTATTAGCTGGAAAAAGAAAAAAGTAAAAAATACCCTCAGAATCCCCAACATCACTCTAAACCCCCGAGTAAGACTTGAGGTACACCCAACGCTGTCTCCAGAGTGTGCCTCTCAGCCAGTCCCTACCGGGCACCCCAGGGCTTATAACAAAGCTGCTCCCCGAGATGAGCCCGAGTTACACTTGGGTCCAGCCATACTGTCTGGAACTCATGCATGTGAGTGTGCTGGGTTTGTAGAGGAGTGGGTGGGAAGTGCCCCAGACATCAGTGCATCCCCCAGCTTCATGTAGAGTCTGCACCATCTGGGGCACACGACAGCATCCACAGAGGCCTGAGTTCCAGCTGGGCCAGGGCCCCAGGGGCACCCCCACACTTCATCATGGGGAGCAGCCTCCCTCACCAGGGAGGGCCCTGGGAAAGGCCTAAGGATTCTCTCGGCTCAGTGAAAGATGCGTTTGCAAATGGCTTTTCCTCTGGCCCCAGCTTACACCTCCTCTAACAAGACAAGCAGTAACCTTCCAAATGCCAATTATGTGCTGCTTTCTTCCACCCTTCTTTTCTGGAGGAAAAAAAATTTTTTCCTAATAAAAAATCCAAACAGAAGCCCACAGCCAGGGCCTGCTTGTGGCGGGCCAGTGACAGACCACGGGTTCTGCACAGATCTCCCTCTGCTGAAGGGTGTGAGCGCGTGGCACTGGGCGCTCAGGCCCTGGAGCCCCAGCGAACCTCGGCGGTGATTTCCCTCCGCGCCTCCGCAATTACCAGGCAGCACTGTCAGCGCAAGGCGGGTGCGGCGCGGGCGGAGGCCGGCAGGCAGGTACCCCCGGCTGTCACCGCCGCCAGACAGGGCTGCGCAGCCAACCCACCCTGCCTGCCGGCGCCCGCCCCCGCCGTCTGCGTCTTCCCCAGCCTGTCACACACCCCGCGCTGTGAGAAGTGAGCAAGTCCCCTAGCCTAAAGACAGCAGCAGCATCTCTCCCTACGGCCTCAGTAGCCCAGTGCTAGAGAGGATCAGGAGTCCACCTTCCTAGTCTCATCTCTCCAGAGTTGGTGACCCCCAAAAGGGTTTTTGCAGCAAAAGTACTTAGAGAGCTACAGGGGCCTCCCAAAGGACCTGTGAGACAATTTTGAGCATTGGTCCCGACATGCGCAACTGAGGACTTGCGCAGATGGGGAATTTTGACCAGATTATTGGAGGCAAATCACTGTTGAGCTCCTGACCCAGCCAGCTACACACTGCTTCATTTTCCTTGCTTCTTTCAAAACTGCTCCAGGCTGAGATTCTAAGAGTGCCTCACAATTCCACCGCCTGCTCCCGAGCCATCCCCTATATTGAAATTTCTCCCAAGACCACAGGTAAAGAAAGCCCTAAACTCCGAAGGGTTTGGCATCGTTACAGCCACAGGGACTGAGTTCATGAGCCAATACCAAGCCCTCCAGGGCTGAGCTGATTCTCAGAACTACCACCTACTCAGTGATTGGAGTGAGAAATCCTTTCCTTGCAGGTTTTCCTGTGGAACAGCCAGCCTTTACTTCCCTGCCTGTCTGAGTAGATGCATGGAGCTGGTTTTGAGACCTTCCACGGGTGGAGAAAACCCACATCTATGCTCTTTCCGAGTGATCAATGGTTGCCTGTATTTGCTCTCTTAGATAATGCCCTCTACAGAGATAGCTATGAGGACAGGGCCTCTTGGAGTAGGGGTAACATAGTAACTCGCCTTCTTCCTTGCCACTCAGGCTAGAAATCAATACTCATGTGCAGTCACTGTTGCCCTGGTACCTTTGGAAAAACATCTCTGTTATATTCCCCTTAAATTCATCTAGAAGGCACCAATATGTGGCTTTGACTATATCCACAGAAAGCTGGGAGCCCATCCTGAAATGGATAAATCATTTGGGATTCCTAAAATTGGTGTGAGGTGGCAATACCAGACCTTAAACTATACTACAGAGCAACAGTAACAAAAACAGCATGGTATTGGCACCAAAATAGACACGTAGAACAATGGTACAAAAATGAAGACACAGAGACAAACCCACATAAATACAGTTATCTTATACTAGACAAAGGCACCAAAAACATACACTAAAGAAAAGATAGTCTATTCAACAAATTGTGCTGGGAAAACTGGAAATCTATATGTAGCAAAATGAAATTAAACCTCTATCTCTCACCCTGCACAAAAATCAACTCAAAGTGAATCAAAGGCTTAGGCACTACAACACAGACCCTGCACACCTAATAGAAGAAAAAGTAGGCCCAAATCTTCATCATATTGGCCCAGGATCTGACTTTCTTAACAAGACTCCTAAAGCACAAGAAGTAAAATCAAGAATCAATAAATGGGATGGATTCAAACTTAAAATCTTCTCAGCAAAGAAAACAATCAATAATATGAAGAGAGAGCCTACAGAATGGGAGAAAATCTTTACCATACTCACCTCAGATAGAGCACTAATCTCCAGGATATATAAAGAACTCAGAAAACTTAATGACAAAAAAAAAAAAAAACAATCAATAAATGGCCTAAGGAACTGAACAGACACTCCACAGAAGAAGAAATACAATGGATCAACAACCATCTGAAAAAAAAAATGTTCATCATCTCTAGCAATTATAGAAATGCAAATCAAAACTACTCTAAGATTTCATCTCACTCCTGTCAGAATGGCAATTATCAAAAATACAAGCAATAATAAGTGTTGGTGAGAATGTGGGGAAAAAGGTACACTCATATATTGCTGGTGGGACTGCAAATTGATGCAACCACTATGGAAAGCAGTATGGAGATGCCTCAGAAAACTTGGACTGGAACCATCATTTGACCCAGCTATCCCACTCCTCAGATTATACCCAAAAGACTTAAAATCAGTATATTACAGTGACATAGCCACATCAATGTTTATAGCAGCTCAATTCACAATAGCTAGAGTATGGAATCAACTTAGATGCCCTTCAACAGATAAATGCATAAAGAAAATGTGGCACATATACACAATGGAATATTACTCAACCTTAAAGAAGAATGAAATTATGGCATTACAGGTAAATGACTGGAACTAGAGAATATCATGCTAAGTGAAATAAGCCAATCCAAAAAAAAAAAAAAAACAAAGGCTGAATATTTTCTCTGATAAGCAGATGCTGATCCATAGTGGAGGAGGGGAGGGTTAAGGAAGAATGAAGGAATTTGGATTGTACAGAGGGGAGTGAGGGGAGTGGTGGGGTGGTGGGAAGGGGAAGGATGGTAGAATGAGACAGACATTAGTGCATATATATATATATATATGTATATATGATTATACTACTGGTGTGACTCTGCACCATGTACAACCAGAGGAATGAGAAGTTGTGCTCCATTTGTGTACAATGTGTCAAAATGCATTCTGTGTCATGTATCACTAATTAGAACAAATAAAAATATATATATTTATAATTTAAAAATCTATTCTGCTGTCATGTGTAACTAATTAGAATGAATTTTTAAAAAGAAAGTGGACCATACTGGCAAATTAATGGGGTAAAGGAGAAGAATGACAAATGAGGCAAGGTTCAATAACTCCCAGAGGGAAGGGACTGCCCTTATTGGTCTTCCTACTCCTAGTGCTAAGGAAGTCAGCTTACAGTGAGCACTCAATAAACATTTGCTAAATAAAAGAGAGACATGAATCAGACTACATGACAGCTTGCCTAGATTCTTCGGCACCAAAAAGACTTAGTATAAGCTGGGCGCGGTGGCGCACGCCTGTAATCCCAGCACTTGGGAGGCTGAGGCAGGAGGATCGCGAGTTCAAAGCCAGCCTCAGCAATGGCGAGGTGCTTAGCAACTCAGTGAGACCCTGTCTCTAAATAAAATACAAAAAAGGGCTGGGGATGTGGCCCAGTGGTCGAGTGCCCTGAGTTCAATCCCCAGTACCAAAAAAAAAAAAAAAAAAAAAAAAAGACTTAGTATATGTCCCCAACACCCTATTTAAGCATCAGTTCAAATACCATCGCCCCTGTGGATTGACTCCTAAGGAAAGAAGGAGGCAAAGGAGAAAGATGCTAAGAAAAGAGAGACCAAAGATAAAGAATGGCAAAAGAATACACCAAGTCAAGCAACATGCTTCTTCTCTCCACCTATAGCAAGGACTCTGGCAGCTCATGTTCAAGCAGCTCTAAGAAGTCATCATAGGTTTCAAAATTTGCAAAACTGCTACTAGAAGAAGGGAAGAGAGAGAGAAATGATGTACTCACACTGGTCGCTAAGCTACGAAAGAACTAACAAACATATAACCTTTCATTTGCATGTGGCAGCATCCTCCCCTGAAAAGTTATGGAGATGTAGATAACTAAGTGCCAGCTCCTATCCATGGCAAGGAAGAACATATATCAGATTCATTAATTACGATCCAATTTGTGCTTACACTGTGAAAGATGATCATTTACCATCAAAGAGATGCCCATCCCTTAGTAAAGCCACCGAGACTCTCAGGAAGTGCTCAAGGGTTTGAAATTCTGTATTTGAATTTCACACATGCTTTTTACCACTGGGACCAAAACTCAATCAACACTTAATAGTGCTGATGCCAATACTCAAGCCACAGGGGTCTTCGCTCCTTCACAAGAGAGCCACAGACAGGGCCTGGTTAATAAATTCACTAATTTGTTCTTTGGATTTATGTGTGTGTGTATGTGTGTGTGTGTGTGTGTGTGTGTACACCACATGCATAGGCTACTTTTTTTTTTTTTTTTTTTTTTGCATAAAGTTGAGGTAGCAATAAAAGAACCCAGGCCAGGAAGGAAAAGGCGACAACCAACCTCATCTGTCCCAAATGTCTGAGGCCCAAGTGAAGCCCAGCTGCCCAGGAGTGGAACCCATGCCTTCACTTCCATCTCAAAGCCAAACCAGCATGAAGATGTGGCTTAGAGACCAGGCTCCTCTTCAGGAGGAAGCCCAGGTCTTTGGTCCATCTCCAGATAAGGTTGGAGTCAAAAGACAGGGCTCAGAGGTTACCACCCTTTCCTTCAGAAGCTCTTCAGCAGGACCTTAATTCCATCCCTAGTTCTTGTTCTAGAATTCAGGCTGAACCAGAGAAAGGCAGCGTTTCCTGAGTCGGCATACTAGGTGCTAAATGAAAGTACACTGGATGGTACTGGTGCCATAGAGTGGAATGCAATGGGCTGCAACAGAAGGAAGATAGTTTAGAAAAACCCTGCTGCCAGGCTGGGTCCATAGCTTAGTGGCAGAGTGCTTGCCTAGAATGCATGAGGCACTGGGTTCGGTCCTCAGCACCACATAAAAATAAACAAATAAAATAAAGACACTCTGTCCATCTACAACTACAAAAATAAAATAAAATAAATGCTGTCTTCCAAAGAGAACTTTCCTTTCCTCAAGCGTCCCCACTGGAAGCAGAGGACTTTCCACACAGTCTACAGCATACTATAGCATAGAGCTCAGGCAATAGGGCAAAGCATAAATGATATATAGCCCCACCTGTGGCATATAGCATAGTCTATAGCATATAGCCTCGTCTAAGACATACAGCATAGTCTATGAAATATAGCATAGTCTATGGCATATAGCCTACTTCACGGCATATAGACCAGTCAAATGCATATAGTATAACCTATGGCATATAGCATAATCTATAGCTTATATTATAGTTGAAGGCATATAGCATAGTCTAAGGTATATACCACAGTCTATAGCATATGGCGTAATCTAAAGCATAAAACATATTCTATAGCATATAACAATAGTCTATAGCATATAACGTAGTCTATACCATTTTTAGTACAGCATATACCACAGCATACAGTATGGTCTATAACATATAGTGTAAATGCCATATAGTAGTCTATATCTCTCAGCATATATGGCACTGCCTATATCATGAATATAGCATGGTTGGTAGCATATAGTATGATTGGTAGCAGACAGCGTATATAGCGCAGCATATAGCATACATGTAGGATAGTCAATAGCATACTGCATATATAGGATAGCATATACCACACATACAACATGGTCAATAGCATACAAGTAGTCTATAGCCTACTTGACTATAGACCAAGGTCTAATCAAATTTTCACAAACAGCCAAATATAATATTGAACTCTCTCACAAGCTAATGAGGTGCTTCTATCTCCATTTTATACATGAGGAAACTTTGGCCCAGAAAGTTTAAGTAGCTTCCTCAAGATCACCCAGCTAGCAAGGGGCAGAGAACGAATTCAAACTTAGCCCTCTGTTAAAAAATTAGGTGCAGGCAGGAAAAAGTACTTCTTTTTTTAATATTTATTTATTTGCTTTAGTTGTACACAATGTAATGTATTTATGTTTACGTGGTGCTGAGGATTGATCCCGGGCCGCGCACTTGCTAGGCTAGCACTCTACCACTGAGCCACAACCCCAGCCCCAGTCACTTCCTCCTGTTCGCAGAGGACCCATGAGAGACACAAATGCAACACCACCATCTTGAATTGCTGACAGAGGAGTTTCCTTTCTGCAATTTCTCTTGCTCTGATATCAAGCTCTGAGCTGTCCTTGTCTCCCTCACAAGGAAACAAGGGCAGGTATAACTGCATCCAGCAGAAAGGAAAACTGAGACACAGAGACATGTGATACTGGGAGAAGACAGTGGTCAAACCCAGATTATAACTTGAGTCATCGTCCCGTATCTCCAAGTCACCCCCAACTCCAAGACATTGCCCTGCTCTCTCCCCTGCCCATCTGTGTGCATTCCCTGGGGGATGATGGACAGCCCCAGACCTCACGGGTCAAGCCTTTCAGATAGAATTTTTGACACCAGTTGCCTTAGAGTGGGCAGGCAGGACAAGGAGGGTGACAAGGTTGAAGGACACTCTGTTTCCAAAAATGGAGCTAGAAAAGACCAGAAGAGTGCTCCAGAGACAACAGGCACCAGATTCAACTGGAGAGAAGGAGCTCAAAATACCACATCCAGAGAGTCAAAGTTTCCACTCAGGATCCACAAGACACCCCCCTTCACCCCACGTGTAAATTGCCCACATACTTCCAAACAGCTTCCAGACCCCCACCCTGGCTTCACAGCCTAGACCCTAAGGCAATTTCTGAAAGGGACTGCTGTGCCTAGGCTGGTCTCTTTCTCCCCCACCCTCCTCCCAACTCCCACCAGGCTTCATTCCAAAATTTCTCTAAGAAAAAGCGAGAAGCGTAATTTCAGCTTCCTGATCTGTGTGAATTCTACAACGTGACCCTCTGCCTCCAAGGGTCTCCTCTTGGCACATATATTCTGAGTCAAAACCCTTGTCCTCCTTCCACCCTGATATCTAACTCACCTGCCCCATCCCAGACACTGGGCTCGGCATTTCCAGGAATAAAAAGAAGAAGAAAAAGTCATTGTCCTGGAGAGATTTAGAGTCTATGAAATTAAGACGTTTCATCCTGCCACTACAAGCACAGATAGACCATTAACAATCCCATGCCTCAGTTGCCCCTCTGAGTCCTGTGCAAACCATGTAATCATCTCTCCTGAAGGCCAGATGGCAGGACCTGACCACTCCTGGGGGTGATGACAGCATGCACTGTATACCTACGCTATGCCCAGGCTCTGAGCAAGAATTCTGACAAATACTCTTCAAGAGAGGCATTGTTGGGAGAAGATGAGGGAAAGAGAAAGGACTAGAAATTGAAATGGAGAAAACTGTGTTATATGCATTTATAAGTATGTCAAAATGAGCCTCACCATTATGTATAATGATAATGCACTAATATTTTTTTAAAAATAAAAAAGAGGTATTATTATCTCCATGAGAAAATTGTGCCTCAGAGATGTCAAAAATACCTCCCCATCCTCCAGCCAGTAAGGGCAGAAATGGGACTGAAATGACACATCCAAATGCAATGGAATCACCCTTGAGTAGAGTGGAGAGTTGAATCACAAAAATAATTGAATAAACTGTCAGGACCAATTTCCACAGCATTTACTGAACACATGCAAAAAAACAATGTTTAGATTGATGGTGTAAATGGGGACAACCTCTTTGGAGAGCGATGTGGCAATATCGATCAAAATTCTAAATGCACTAATCCTGCGTGCCAGAGGTTTCATTTATATGAATTTATCCAACTGTACAAGGATGCTCACTGAAGCACTGTTTGTAATAGAAACAAGCTGGAATCAACCTAAGTGTCCATCAATAGGTAATAGGTTAAATAAACTGGTTCATCCATAAAATGAAATATTAAAATTATGCATGCATTAAAAAGAATGAGGTAGGGCTGTGGGCACCAACATGAATGCATGTCCATAAAAGGTTCTTCCATAAGAAAAGCAAGCTGAAAAAAAAAGAAAGAAAAAAGAAAAGCAAGTTGCAATATTATAAACATAGTATGTTCCTGCTTATGCTAAAAAACATTGGGTAATATAATACACAGTACAACTATACCCCAAAAGATCTGGAAGTCACACATGGAGCTATTAATAATAGCTACCACTAAATAGTGGGTGAGGAACAGGAGACTTTTCTGAATATTTGAGCTGCTTTTATAGAGCCTATATTACTTTCAATGTTTCAGTGACACTGACACAAGTCATCATGTGTCTCCTGTTGGAAAGCAATCCTTCAGAGGTAGAAGTAACTAAGATGAGAAACCAAGAGTGTCAATGTGGACCTGCCCTCAAGGAATTTGATGTCCTCTGTAGTGACCTTGGTAGCAATACAATTCTTTAGTACTTGCATTTCATACTTACCTGGCCCATTCTTCAAGAGCAGAAGCACCTGAAGGAAACTAGAAAGATCCTAGTGGGCTCTGATATCAGAAGACTTACATCCAGATATGGCTTCAGGACTCTGGGAAGGTCACAGATTCTCTTGGAGCCCAAGCTCCCTCATCTCCAAAATGGGTACAATGCTACTAGCATCCACCGCACAGGATGGCTGTGTGAGTGCATTAGAACAAAGAATGTAAAAGCACTTATTAAAGGCCAGTTTGGAAAGTGACAAAAGAAACTGAAGTCATCCATGATTGGCATCTGCCACTGCAGAAGATGGGTGGGTCATCCAAGGAAAACAGCCCCATCCCAACCCTGACATGACTCTCACCCCTTCAGCATTAACTTGGCAAAGTGATGGAAACCACCAAGTGCTCAAAATTCTCCAAAGAACATCACCCACCTCTTGGGGAATAGAGGTCTGGGATTCTGTGGCCAAGGAAAATGACCCTGCTTCCAAGTGCCCTCCAACAATGAGCCTCCTGTGACACTTTCTAAATCCCCAAGTAAATATCGGTTCATCGGTCTGTTGATTAAAATCACTGATGGTGGACCCGATGGCTGTCTGGGGACCCAGCAAGCTGAAACAGCAGAGATGACCAAGGAACCCTTCAACCACGAGCCTCCCATGATCCCTTAACTAACCCTTCCCTCACACCCTCTCCTTTCCTTTCTTCTCCCTCATTTTTCCTATCAGTGCCTCCCCACATCAACAAAAATTCTCTGCCTTAAGAATACCCCTGGGGGCTGGGGATATAGCTCAGCTGGTAGATTGAGTTCAATCCCCAGCACCAAAAAAAAAAAAAGCGAAGAAAAGAAAAAACACCCCCTGGGCTGGGGAAAATAATCATTAACTTAATAGGCTGGTGTAATTACATGAAATAACGATGTTCATAGTAAGAATATAGACTTTGGAAAAAGAAAACTGAGTTTGAATTCTAACTCCACTGCATACTAGCAAAGTAATCTTAGGTCATGAAACCTCAGTTTCCTTAGTAAAGTAGGGGTTGATCATAAAACAATTCACACAGTTGTTGAAGGATATTTACAGGAAGCTGCTGCCCATACAAGTGTAAGTTCCTACCACAGGCAGATGGGTGTCATTAAGCCACCATGTTAAGGTGACCATCTCAACTTGCACAGAGATGCCAGATGAAGGGAAATGAAGCTCAGGAGGCTAACCCATTTCCCCCAGAGTCACTCAGATGGTTAAGGGGACCCTTGAAGTGCACTTTTCTGACACTGAGCCCAGTGTTCTCCCCACCATGTTAGGGTGGGGGCGGGGAGGGTTTTGTTACCAGGCTCTGTTGTCAGGCTAGGTGCCAGCAAGGTCAAGTGCATGGGTCTTACCAGACTCACCACCATCCCAATTTCTATCTCAAGGAAAGGCAATGAGCATGCATAAACCCTAGAAGTACCTGCGGCTGGAGAGCTAGCTTGAGTCTGAAGAAAAATGTAGTAAGACAAAGAAGAGTGGAGCTGAGCCAAGAGAGGTCCCAAGTACTCGCTGGAGGAACAATCAGAGGCCTTTTACCCCAGCAACACTGAGGTTACAGGCAACTCTCTGAAAATTCCCAAATCCTTCTGCCACCTCACCCACCTGTGCAATCCATCTATAAACACTTATTGAGCACTTACTCTAGAAAAAAGGGACAGAGCTGGGCCTCTGGAGCTCAAAAAAATGAGCTCATTACATTCTTACTACCTTCTAGGCATAGTTGCTTATCCTCCTTAGGAATTTGTTTTCTCTGCAAGAATGTGTAACCATTTTGGGGGGGAGAGAAGGTGCAAATGCATAGAAATGTAATTAATCCCACAGTAGGAGGGGACTAAGATCCCAATACAGGTGTCAGAAATGAAAGCTTTAAGCCCCAGAAGGAAAGAGAGAGTTCAACAGTCTGCAAAAGCAGCAAAAGACCTTCGGTGTGGGTTTGAATGCAAAAGAATTCTAAAGCTCTGGCAAGGTGGAGTTAAAGCAGATTTTCATCCCGCAGGTTGTGCTTTAATTGGCTGTGTTATTATCTGAATTTTTAATTACATAATAGAACATTATAGAAAACATCAGATTGCATCAATTCTAGCAAAGGCATGCACACAGAAAAGAAAACCCCACACATACACGGTTATATCCATGGGTACTGGCCCACCATGAAAGGTACATTTCTTGCTGTGGGTGGTGGCCCAAGTCTGAAATAAGCTGAACTAGAATGATGAAAACAAATGACCCTGGAGAAGAGGTGCCTTGTTTAGAAGAAAGGAGTGAACAACTGTAAGGGCTAGAGAGGAAGGCGAGCAACCAGGAAAGAGCCCTAGACGCCCCCTGCTGGAGTCAGAGCTGCCTCCCTGGCTGCAGTGAGCTCTCGCAGCTTTGCAACCATTGCCCACCCCCAATGGGAATTTGTTAGGGTTTAGATGTGGGGCATCCCAAAGCTCATGTGTAATGAGCTTCTTGCAATGCAAGAAGGCTTAGAGGTGAAATGACTGGGTTAGGAGAGCCTTAACCTAATCGGTGCATTAATCAGTGATAGGGATTAACTGGGGGATAACTGTGGGCAAGTAGGGTGTGGCTGCAGGAGGTGGCTTGTGGGGCGTGCCCTTGGGGTTTCTATTTTGAAGGTGGCGAGGAGAGTCTCTCTGGCGCCACGTCTCTTGGCTGCTTTTCTTCACCACACTCTTCCACCGTGATGTTCTGCCTCACCCGTTGACCCCAAAGAATGGAGTCAGCCATCTATGGACTGGGACTTCTGAAATCATGAGCCCTCAAATACACTTTTCCTCCTCTAAAATGGTTCTTGTCAGGTCTTTTGGTCACACCAACAACAACAAAAAAAAAAAAAAAAAAAATTAAAACAGAATCCTTCCCTTCTGAAATCAGCAGGGACTAGCCAGTCCACAGCCAGGACTGGTGGCCACAGCATCTCTGATCTCCCACAGCAGCTGGCATTACACACCAAATGTTTCATTCTTTAAGCGCTTTGTGAGGCCAGGTAAAAGGAACCCTAGACCTGGAGTGACTGTATGACTTTGGGAAAATCATGTAGCCTCTCTGAGCCTCAGTTTCTTCATCTGACAATAATGAATGTTAACTGAATGCAGATATTGCTTGTCCTTCTTATAACACTGTAAACTTTTCTCAAGAGAAAACCCATCTCTACTAATTTTGTAAACTACCTTCCCTCTTGGTACTGTGAATGGTGCTGCACACTTAATATTACTGCTCAACTTGGAAGCTGTGCTGGTGAAAAAGAAGAAGGAGGAGGAGGAGGAGGAGGAGGAGGAGGAGAAGAAGGAGAAGAAGAAGAAGAAGGGAACACTTGCACACTGCTAGTGGGAATGTCAATCAGTACAGGTATCATGGAAAACTGTATGGAGGTTCCTCAAAAAATTAAAAATAGAACTATCATAGATCCCTCAATCTCATTACTGGGTATATATATCCAAAGGAAAGGAAATCAGTATGTCAAAGAGACATCTGCACTCCTGTTTATTGCAGCATGATTAACACTAATAAAAAATAGAAAGCAACTAAAGTGTCCATCAACTGATGAACAGAAAAAGAAAATGTGGTACATACATATGATGGAATACTAGTCAGCCATAAAAAAGAACAAAACCCTGTCATTTGGGACAACGTGGAAAGCACCAGAGATCACTAGGTTAAAGTAAATAAGCCAGGCACAGAAAAACATATACCACATGATCTCACTCATGTGTATAATCTAAAAAAGTTAGAAGTTGAAAGTAGAATGGTGGTTACCAGAGGATGAGGGGGATGGGGCATAACTGATCAATGAGTTCTGAGTTACAGCTCAATAGGAGTAAGAAGCT
Source organism: Tamias sibiricus (assembly GCA_025594165.1). Classification (NCBI taxonomy): domain Eukaryota; kingdom Metazoa; phylum Chordata; class Mammalia; order Rodentia; family Sciuridae; genus Tamias; species Tamias sibiricus. The sequence goes on along the minus strand of CM046661.1, from coordinate 65,115,436 downwards.
CCAGTTGCATGTTAGGGTTGCTACAGAAAACAATGATGTACTATACACTTCAAAAACTAGAAGAAGGGATTTTGAAAGTCTTCAACATAAAGAAACAATAAATATTTTAGGAGGTAGATATGTTTAACATAATTTAAGCATCGCACAATGTATGGATAAAAAGAAGAAAATGAGAATGGAACCCTTGTACAGTGTTAGTGGAAATGTCAATCAGTACAGATATCATGGAAAACTATATGGAGTTTTCTCAAAAAAACTATAGAACCACTAACAAATGCATTTTTGGAATGTATGAAGTTCTTTAAAATTCACTCTTCTGAATTTGGGGGTGGTGGTATACACCTGTGGTCCCAGCTACTGCTGAGGCTGAGGTGGAAGGATCCCTTGAGCTCAGGAGTTCAGGGCCAACCTGGGAGACACAGCAGCACCCCAATTCAAATAAAAAAATAAAATAAACCAACTCTTCCAGGAGTCATTGCAGGTGGAACTGACCTGCAAAGATCTGTATATAAAGAGTTTTCCCCTGATCAAGGTCAGGAATCCATATCAAGCAGCTGATCCCCCCTACAAAGGAGTTGCCAGACAGTGGTACCAGTTAATGCGGCTTTGGTCCAACAGTGAACTGTAGGGGCAATAAGTACTGAACCCTTTCTAGTCATTCACAATGCTCTCCTAGACCCAAAGTCAAGCCAACCTTTGAGATAAAAAGCTTAACCAACCTGTTTACAAAAATGAATCTAAGCAGAAAGGCCAAGGTAGTCCAACTCTTTCCTTTCTTCCTACAAAGAGTGTCTAAGGACTCCTGAGCAAAGCCTTAATACAAATCTTGGAGGTATTAAAGAGGAGGATAGAATTTTATCCAGCCCTTTCACACCTGAAAACCTTACCCAGATGGCTAAGGAGCACATTTAATGAGACAAGGAATCTAGAAGCTCAAATAAAGGGAACCTCACTGCAGGAAAGGCCTTGAGCATGGGAGGAGTGGTAAGATAGTGCTTTACAAAAAGAGTAGCACCCGCAAGCCTCCAAGGTGGCGGAGAACTTGTCAGCAGGAAGCACCAAGAGGGTGGTCACTGGGGCAGAGAAACCATGGGGGAGTCGCAGCGGTATGAGCAGAGTCCTAGGGCAGGGCTGGGGAGGAGGGGTTGTATCTCATGCCAGCAAAGGTGAGTGGACTCGATCTCATGGGTGATGAGAAAGCAGATCCACCCCATGCCCAGTTCCACCTGGAGAAGAAAGCCAGCAAGAATCACCCTGCAAGGGTGAGCGTCCCAGAGAAACGCCACCTGCCCCAGGAAGCTCCTGCTCAACGTGTGCATGAAGCCACGTCCAGACCTGCTGCCTGGAGCTCAGCTGAGGGCCACACACACACCTCCAGGAGAAATGCCCCAGCTCTGCATTAGGAATTCCTTCTCCAGCCAGGGCTGGGCCACTTCTGCCTTCCTCTCCAGATTCCAGCTGTCCTGCTTAGGAGGCTCAGCCCATGCCTAGCCAGATGTGTCACATCTACCCTGGCTTTTCCTTGAGTTAGGCCCACATGTGAATGGCACATAATAATTTGCAAAACTTGTCACAGAGATTGTCTCATTTAATCCTCAAGAGCCCCAGGAGGCTGGCTGGGGAAAGGAGACTCAGCAATCTGGGGCTCACAGCTGGAGGCATCTGTTCCGACTCCACACATCTTCCTCCAGCCTAGCCCTGGTTACTTCACGTCTCCATGAGCCTACATTCCCACCAGTACAATGGATTAGATAACATGTACCTCTGCACAGCGATAGTGTAATAAACACAAAGCTCTTAGACTTGTGTCTGACACGACGAAGCAGGCCCTCAGTAGGTGCTGGTTCCCATCATCCTTAGCCTCCTCATCCCATTAGCACCATTTTATGGTTCTATTATGGTAAGCCAATGGAAAGAAATAAGGTCTGTTTAATAGGAAGCAACCACAATTTGGCTTCTGAACCCACAGTGTGAAGTTTTTCATAAGAGTACCTTGGTCCCGGGGAAATAAGTCGCAGGGAGGGAAATATTTTTGATAATGGAACACTTGCAAATGTTCCCACAGCCAAACTGCGAGAAAGCAATCCATCTGTGGCCCTTTTCCAGCCTCTGTGATTCCCAACGCCCTGGCCTATTTCTTCTGTGTGTCACTACCTAAAATAAAAATGCAGAGGCTACAGATCAGACTGGCAAAGGCCTTTGAGATAAATAAGCCCAGTCCTCTCATTTTAAAAATGCAGAATCTGATACCTGCAGAGGAAAGCAGTGAAGTCAGGTCAGATGGAGGAGAAGGAGCCATCAGGGCCTAAGTCCAGCTCTCCTGCCTCCCAGTCTTTTTGTCTGGCTTTGATGCTGCTGTTTTTGTTGTTGTTGTTGTTGTTGTTGTTGTTGTTGTTTTGGTCTGTTTTGTGTTGTTTTTTCTACACTTTCTTAATAGTCCTCTATTTTCTGGTGTCAAGAAGATATCCCAGTGAGATCATTTTTAAACGTAGAGACCAAAAGGCCAAAAACTCGCAAGATTGTGGAGGACGCCAACAGCACCAGGGGACACAGGTGTGCTTCTTACTCCTTTCCTCTTGAGCTGCGACCCTTGTTTGCTGAGGCTGCTCCCAGATCTCTGCCCTTCAAAAGGGCCTAATCAGTGGGCCTAAATGTGTAGGGAGGAAGGTTCTAGATAGTGCCTGCTGCCTGGGTGGCTACAGGGTGACAGCAGAAATCTGAAAACCACTCTGTCAAGACACCCCTCCAAGGAGCAACAGGGGTTCTGGGCCCCCCCTGTGGGTTGGGGGGTATCCTCTGCTTCCAGGCCCAACTCTTCCATCAGGCCTAAAATTGCTAAACCAGCTCTCCTTGGGGAAGGTAGAGCAGCATGGCAGTACAATAATCTCTCATTATTGGCTCTGCCATTCATTCTCTCTCTCCCTCCCCCCGCCAACACACACAAACACACAACTTATATTTTACAGTGGTTTCCCTTTATTTCAAAGTCCAACCTCCTCTCCTTTCCTTGGTGTAGCCTATGAGATTCTCCTTCAACCCTGCTTCCTTCCCTGATTTCTCCCCTCACTCTTGCTCTATCAACACTGAACTATCTGAAGTGCCCTTGTCTAGTATCTTAGAGTTCTCGTCCAGGCCCTTCTCCCCAACCCCCACCAAGAACTCCTCTTTCAGGCATTCCTGCTGAGTTCCTAGTCATCTCCAAGACCTTTCTGGGTAATCATCTGTATTGAAAAGACACCCTCCCCTCCTTCTCCACCTGGAACACTTCCACCCGCCCTTGAAGACCCCTCTTAAATGCCTGTTCTCTGTGAGGATGATCTTTGTTCTGCTGTGGCACTTTAATGATCCTCTATTACAGTTGCAGGGACCAAGTTCTCCAAGCCAAGATGCAGGACACAATGTTTCATGAGCACAAATATAATTAAGGAAAGATCATGAGACAAAACATTTGAAAATGGGACTAAAACCTAAGACCAGAGCTCCAGTGGCACACTCAGTACACATACTTACACAGAAAACCAAGACCTAGGTTCACCAGAATAGAGAACTGTTCAGACTTGATCAAATTATTTCCTCTCGATCATTCCCCCATTATTAATATTTAATGTGATCTTGCTCTTTGTATGTCCAGTGCCTACTGCAGGACCCCATATATTTGACCTATTGATAGGTCAATTGGTTGCTTTTACATTTTAGCATCATTACTAGTGGGTACAGATAGTACCAATCATTGTTGACTTGGTTTAAAAAGAAAAAAGGGAAGAAGGAAGGAAGGAAGGAAGGAAGGAAGGAAGGGAGGGAGGAAGGAAATTTGGTAGGCAATCACACTTCCTTTCTTACTTTACACCATCCTAGGAGAATATGGTGCTTTAGACTTTTATATACAGTTATACACCACATAACAAAGTTGGTGTTGAAAACAGCACAGCGTACCTGTAAGACTACATCACTTCCTGAGGTGGTTGCTGTAGCCATCTTAGTGTGTATAAATACACTCTAACCTGTTTGCTCAATGACAAAAACAATCACCCAACGAAGCGTTCCTCAGATTGTATCCCTATCACTGATGGTGCACAGCTGTAATATGAAGTCCTCCATACCTGCCCTACACACTCCACAGGATCGTGGTGAGAGAGGCCATGACAGGCCAGCACAGTCAAGTTCTGTGCCAAGCAAAGAGCTGTCTGCAGAGGAAAACCAGAGACATGTCCCTGGTGCACACTCCCTCCATGGCCAGAACTGGAAGGCTGAAGGGAGCATGACGAGGGGACACCCCCTCCCAGAGTGAATGTCCTCTGAGAAGCCTGGCATCAGCATCCCCCCACTCCAGCCCATCCCCTCCACCCCTCCCATTACGGGTTTGAAAAGTACTGGGAAAGCTCCTGCTTAGGCTCCTTTTAATTAGCACACACAAAAAAAGAACCACCCCTGGGTTTTGTCTGTTGTACTTTCATTCCCGGGTCTGTTTGTACTTATTCAGAAATTACATAATTAAAAAAATATATAATATTAGGTAAATGTGCACATCAGCCTGTCAAGCTGCCTGGGCCAGCCTTCACTTGGGGAACACAGTGACAGCCCCTTTATTTCTCTTACTTGTTTTTAAGCACAAAATATGTCACACCTGGAAGTAATTAGCATAATTTTTACTAATTTATAGCTAATTACACAATTACTTTTCTACGAAAGGTTCTGGAAAGACACTTGAAGTAAGTTTCACTAAATCTAGCGGCAAGAAATTGCTTGAAAACATTTTGTTAGCTTCAAACATTTAGGAGGAGGGAGGGGGAATCCTCCAATAAAGTAATTCTTTCCTATTTGAGAGTGTTCAAATATGACAGGGATATAATTTCTCCGGTAATTTACAGAGCAGAATGTCTAAATGTCTCGCTAATCCAACACAACCAGAAGCCACACAAGGGAAGAGCTCCAAAGGAACTGTTGTTAGAGGGGCCCACGATGGTACCCAGCAGACACGGCTCTTTTTTTTTTTTTTTTAATATTTATTTGTTTTAGTTGTACACAATGCCTTTATTTTTACATGGTGCTGAGGATTGAACCCGGCTGTGCTCGTACAAGGCGAGCGTTCTACCGCTGAGCCACAACCCCAACCCAGAGCTCTTGATTGCAGTTGGTTTCTCAGCAGGAAAAAAAAAAAGAGAGAGAGAGAGAGAGACTGCCAACAACAGCTCTTCCTCTAGGAGTAAACCAGTCTCCTGACAGAATGTGACCCGTGGCAGGTGTCTTGCTCAATTCCTGAGAAAATATGAGCTCAGAAAGTCCACGATGGATGCAAACCTTTGGAGCCAATTGACTCTCGACATGAAGTTCCAGGATGTCAGGATCTGAGTGAATTACATTTTTTATAATGTTGCAAACAGAAACAAAAAATAGTCCTCGATTCAATTCATTCAACTAACATTTTTTAAGTCCCTGCTTGGTGCCTTAGTATTCCATGGGAAGATTTATAAAAGGAATAATTCCTGATGTCCTTAGTCATGCAGACAAGGAGGGGGTGAAAAAGTCAATCAAACAGCACGTGTTTATTGAAAATTGGTTTAGGCAGAGGGAGAAACTGAAAAAAAGAACCAGATGCAGTCTCTGTCTACAGGAAGCTGACAGTCTAGAGACCGGAGCACACGCAGAAAGCACGTTGCGTAGCATGACATTGGCTCAGGGCCCAGCAGCATCAACTGGACAGCATGGACTAAAAGTGCTGCTAAAACAGGAAGACGGTGATGGGAAGCCAATGACCAAAGAAGAAATGATGGAGCCCTGCCTCTAAATGTTGTGTTGGCGGGGATAGCCACATTGTTCTGGTGAAAGCAAAAGTGGTCATGTCCCTGGAGAAGGACCATGGGGTGCAGGAAAGGTGATGACGGGTAAAGTATCCTACACTCCCTAGGAAAAGGAGATGAAGGGGAGGCCCACGGAACTCTGAATTCCAGGCTGCATTTATCCCAGAGCTGGATTTTTGGTGATAGTCAATAGAAGAGAGGAAAACAAGGCCATTGGACCTGGAGGAGAATTCGAGGTCTTCAGAATTGTTTGAGAGGGCAGAAACTCATGCAGTCACAACAGAGGCAACAGCACCCAGCAAGGCAAACGCTGATTCTTGGGGGGATGAAAAAAACTTAACTGTTGCAATGATTTGTGGCCCTCCTAAAGGTCACGGCATATATATCTCTGGTATTAAAACTTCACGTTGGGGGTGATCAGGGGAAACTGTCTAAAAACTCACCTGTTCATCTCACTCCTGTCAGAATGGCAATCATCAAGAACATAGGCAACAATAAATGTTGGCGAGGATGTAGGGGAAAAGGTACACTCATACATTGCTGGTGGCACTGCAAATTGGTGCAACCACTATGGAAAGCAGTATGGAGATTCCTCAGAAAACTGGGAATGGAACCACCATTTGACCCAGCTATCCCACTCCTTGGTTTATACCCAAAGGACTTAAAATCAGCATACTACAGTGACACGGCCACATCAATGTTTATAGCAGCTCAATTCACAATAGCTAGACTATGGAACCAACTTAGGTGTCCCTCAGTAGATGAATGGATAAAGAATATGTGGTATATATACTCAATGGAATATTATTCAGCTTTAAAGAAGGGTGAAATTAGGGCATTTGCCAGTAAATGGTTGGAGTTGAAGAATATCATGCTAAGTGAAATAAGCCAATCCCACAAAACCAAAGGCTAAATATTTTCTCTAATATGTGGATGCTAATTCACAATAAGGCAGGAGGCACTAGAGAAAAATAGCATTAGATTAGGTAGAGGGAAGTGAAGGGAGGGGAAGGAGGGGATGTGGAGATGGGAAAGATAGTAGAATGAAACAGGCATTATTACTGTATGTATATATGTGACTACATGACCAATATGATTCTGCAACATGTACACTTTGAAAAATGAGAAATTATATCCCATCTATGTATGATATCTCACAGTGCATAAATGCATACTACTGTCATGTATAACTAATTAAAACAAATTTAAAAATTAATTTTAAAAAAGTCACCTGTGGCAGGTGGAAGTTAGTGGGGGAGGGAAGGAGGACAAAGTCAAGGATGAAAATCAAGGTTGAGAAACACAGGGTTCTAGGAAACTTCTCCACCAAGTTCCTAGAAGGGTGGACCTCATCTTCCAAGTGGTCCAGCGGTCTTCTCCTCATCTTAGGATGAAGCACTCCTTCATCGCAACAACTTTAGTACCTAAGCTTGCCTGTCCTGTTCCAGGTGTCCCTGTAGTAAAATTGACTGGTTTGCAAGTCGGCCATGCCTCCTGCGTTATGAGTTGCCTGAGGACAGAAGCTAAGTGACGTGTTTCCACACCGCTGCCTCCTGGTGCCCATCACGTGGCAGCAGGCACATAAGAAATATGAAAAAAAAAAAAAAAAATGGAGCTGAGCTGTCCTGCAATCTCAGGTCTTGCTGCAAGGGCCCCGTGTAGGTGGGAGTGAGAGACCTGGCAGGTGTCCAGTTTCTGCCAGGCTCACCTCAAGGCTACTGAGACATTTTGGCAAAGGAAGATCCTCTGCCTCCCATGGGAGAGTAATGTTAATAGCTCACACTTGGCATATTTCTTTTCACTTTTTCAAATTACTTTCACAGCTGCTGTCATTTGACCCTTGCAGAAAGCCTATGAGGCAGGTAGAGGAAGTCATTAACAGCCACGCCATGCAGGCTTCCCGGTTTAGCCAACAGGTAGGCGCTGAGCACCTGTGGCCTCAGTACTGCAGCGTTCTGCAAGATATAGGGGAACAGGATGGAAAGGGCCTGCCCTCGCCTGACTTAGATCTCCTGAAGAAGAAATGAATAAAGAGCGAGAAAGTTATCACCCTAATAAATGTTGGGGATTAAAGGGAATAAAAGAAGAGTTGTGGGAGAGAGAGAGAAAGATGTCTTACACTGTGTGCTCCAGAAAGTCCTAAGGAGAGGACAGACTCAGTGCCATGTGCAGAATGAGCAGGAGTTAGTCAGAGGAAGGGACAGATAGAATCTGAGACCCATGGGGCTACATCATTGGACCTGTATCCCACCTCCACCTCCTATTTTTTAAGTAGAGAGAGACTTAGATTCCATGAAAAGATGTGGTAAATGCACACATACACACACACACACACACACACACACACACACACACACATAATCTGTTAACTCCAAAGACAGCACCAGACAGGCAGACAGGCAGTCAGAACTTACAGCCAAAGCACCTTAAGGACAACTGCAGAAAAGGCTGGGCCAGTCCAGGAGGTACCTGCTCGCCTGCAGCTCTGGCAAGCGCCCTGGGCAGGGCAGGGAAGCCAGCTCTCGGAGCTGCGCACCACACCCCCTCCCAGGATTACGTGGCCAACTTGTCTGCCCCTGTGAACAGTGTTTATTATTCAACAGGGCATGATGAGACTGTTCTGAGATTTCAAAGTCAGCTGGTGGTTTCATTAGAAGCAATCAAGGAAGCTTTGGACAATTAGTGGGAAGGTTTTGACAGAGAGAATGTGCATAGTCCTGGTAGCTCTCACTAGCACACAAGTCAGAGCTTTTTTTTTTTTTCCCCCCTGCCACTGAAATTTGAATATTCATTTTCTCCTAAACAGCATCTCCTGCGACTCTGGTCAGCTGTTTCCTCCCTCCATCAGCAGATTCTTTGAATCCCTCCACCTCAGAAATTCTCCTTGACCCTCAATGAAAACAGTTGCCTTTTAACTCCACAGTCCATTACTGCATATTGGCCTTCACCCTAAACCTGAGCTTGATCGTAGCTACAAATGAGCTCAAAAAGTGGCCACGGGTGGCATCTGCATCCCCTGGTCCACCTGTAAGTGGATGGATAAAGGACTACATGTTTGACTTATGGCCCACTAGGTGCCTTGGAGATCTGTGCACTTCACAAACATTTTCTCTACTCCCTACTGGACATCTATGAGAAAATTATGATAAATCCCCATTTTACAAGTAAAGAAACTGAGACTACATTTCTGTATCTAGGAAGATCCTGAAGCCATTAAGCAGCAGAGCTAAGATTCAAACCCTGGTTCATCGGACTCAAAATCTGGCATCTTTGCAAACCAGGTGATGCTTCTCTCTCCTCTCAGCCTCCACACCTCAGTATACCAGCTGTGGAAAGGAACACGTCCAACAGGAACAAACTTGGCCACCCAGCACATGCTCAAGGGCAAGGTAAAGGTCTCCTGAAGCCATAGCAGGGCTGCAGAGCAAGAAGCTTACAGAAGCATCTCACATCACTTAGGAAAGGCTATTTACAATCAGGGCTTCTGTGCGGGACAGCTGGTGGTCACAGCTGGGGCTGGAAGCTGCATCCACTCACTGTCAGCCAGGATTCACGCAGGAGAGCATCCTTTTTTATTCCAAAACAAGATCCCTGAGACTGTAGCATCACAGCTTACAACAGGATGGGCCACCCCAAAAAACCACCTCATTTGAGGGTTCCTCCTCATAAAGTTGAGAAAGGCTCTATCAACTTGGGCACAGAGACACTATGCTCTCTATGACCTTAACTTCACCATAGTATTGACCCCTATATAAGTAAGTTGATTACTGGGATTGCCTGATTTTTCTCATACAACATATGCATGCAGTAGAAGGCACAATAAATTTAAAATCAGGGCTGGGGGTATGGCTGAGTGGCAAAGTGCTTGCCTAGCATATGCAAGAGCCTGAGTTCCACCTTCAGCACTGCAAAAAACAGACAAGACCAAAAAAAAAATTAAAAAAAAAAAAAAAAGTGAAACCAGAGTGCTAGTCCTGACCCTGACCAAACTGACAGTGATACCTTTGGCAAGTCACTTCTCCTCTGGGCCTTGGTTCTCCATCTGACCAATGAGGAGCCTGGCATAATGATAGTTTGGGGCTTCCAGCTCTGGAATTCTGTCATCATCACAGGCTGCCCTGGAATGTTCTTTCCCTCTGACGCAATATTGGAATAGGTTATCAGAGGGGTAGGAGATGACAGAGACAGCAACAACAGGCAGACAGAGGACAAGGGCACAGCCAGATGGACAGAGACAGATTGAAGTAGGGAAGCTACCTAGCCAGAGAAAGAAAGAACAGTCTGGTGGTGTGGAGAGAAAATGAGAGCCCCTGATGTAAGCAGACTCTTGCCAGTATTGCTGGAAACAAATAGTGACAGATTGCTAACATGTTACAGTGAAAATTACCAACACGATGAGACTTCTGCACCATAACCAGCACCTCTTGTTATCCCATTAACGGAACTGAAGAGACCAAATTGCTAATCGGAGAAAACGTTCACATTGTGTTACATCTCTCCCGTTCTTTGTGGAACATACCACCCAAGGACAAGCCAGGAAACACCTAGAAATCTCCCAAGAGCCAATTCACCTCAGACGGAATTGGGGAAAACCCTGGAACGTCCCTCCCTCTTCCACCACATCCAAGAACACCTGTACCTACCTCTAGCACCTCCCCCTCCACTGCTCAAGTGTCTGTTCATTGCTGAGCTGGGCTGGGAAGAGCTGTCAGTCATTTTACAGAACTGCAGCCAGTGACCTTTACAAAGTACACAAGGTATGCTGGCAAGGCCAGTGGGGAGGAAGGGACGAGTGGACAGGGGTGTGTCGGAGTGTGTAGAATGCCGGATTCCAGGTCACTTCCGTTTGCTCCTACAACAAACCAACACTTGAGAACTCGAGAGGACATCTATTCACCACACCACGTGGCCTTGCCCACTGTAGCAAAGCCAGAAAGAACCCTGATTCTTAATTCCATCAGCCACCGAGTTCAGGCTGTCTTCCATGTCCTGAGAGAGGTAAGGAACGGAACACATCTGGCTTGGGGAAGTGTCTGCCCAGGCATTTGAAGAGGATCTTTCCTCTTTGGGCCGGATTTCCTTTTCCATCGACCCTCATCCAGAAGAACAGGATTAAGAATTTACTTTCTACTCATTTCTCGCTCAGAAAAAACCTCCAGTTGCCTAGACCCCTTCATGCTTTATCCCAGCTTTGGCCCTATGATACTCACTGAGTATCCCAAGACCCTGTTACCACCCCAGAGAGTGGGCCAGCTGCGGGTTGTACGCCCTGGTAGTCACTCAGAAAAGTAATTGGCCAAAGATTGTTCTGAGTAATTGAATGGCAAAGGCTTTTGTATACCAAACAGGGACTTGTCTTTGTCAAGGGAAAAAAAAAAAAAAAAAAAAAGTCTTTACAAAGTACCCAAGTGCTGGGTGTCAGACAGGACAAGTTTTTTAATCATGTTAAAATGATTTATTTAAACGTCAAGCCATGTCACCTCACTTCCTTTCATTTTTCAAACTGTTTGTATTTTTTCTGGATGATAAATTTATCTTCAGACAGCCTCAATATGACTAATTAACTTTGAAATATAAGAACCAGATGTGTGAGTTGGAGAGCGTTCTGAACTAATGCCAGACGGGCTGGTGGGTTTTTTCCTTCTTCTTCTTCCCTGCCTTCCCCCTCCTCTCCCCCTACCCCCAACTCTCCTCCCTGCTGGCCGCCCTGAAATTACGAAGCAGAGAAACATTGCGGAAATGAGAACACAGGGCTCCAGCTAGCAGTGGGCACCCATTGCTCATGCTCGGGTCTCCGCTCATCGCCTCTCAGGACCCAGAGCTCCCCCTGTGAAAGAGACCCTGGTGTGTGGAACCAGGGAGCCGCAGAGCCGTCTTTGGAGGAGGGGCTGGGAAAATTCCCCTCGCCTGCTCCTACTTTAATAAACTTCCTAATGTGGCGCAGGGAGCTGCCAGAATGCATTTGCCACATGAAAGTCAGTTACCCTGCACTATGGCATGAAGCGATTTCTTTTAAAGAAAGTTCTCCCTGTGACATGCTCCTCAGATCTGCCTCCTCCCCGTTCCCTTTTGATGAACTACACAGGAGAGAGCAAAGGCAGGGTGAAGGGCCCGCAAGTGAGCCTCTCAGCTCTCCACACTGGATACTTCTCAGCAAAGCCCCTCTGGGAAGCTGGAAACCACACATGTGTGAGTGGCCATGTGTGCATATGTGCATGTCTACATATGTCTTTTTGTGTATGTCTATCTTTGTATGCATATGGGTAGGTGTTTGTGCCTGTGTCTGTCTGCATATGTGGGTATTTGTGTCTGTGTGTCTGTGTGTGTGTGTGCGCCTGTGTGTCTTTGTGTGAGTGTGTGTTTTCATTTTGGGGGACACGATAATAACTCCAAATAATTAGATAATAGCTAAAAAAAAAAAAAAAGATTCACTTCTTCGGGACTCATGTAGCTAAATAAAAGAGACCAGAGTGAAAAATTTGAACTCAATGCCTCAGTTTCCCCGTGCAGCAACTCTAGTCTGACCACTGGATCTCTCTACCAGAAGTAGGTTGAGGTTACGTGAGATCACAAGTATGAAAGTGCTTTGAGCGCTTTGAGAGACATGATCTACATCCTAAGGGATTATTAGAATAATTACCACGATTATTCCATCATCATGACCATTATCATTATCATACCTCTTGATGTCTGAGATTTTTCACCTGGGATAATCTCACACACTTGTTAGGTCAGTCGGGCTGCTCACCGAGCCACACCCCAACAGAACCCTAAACGGCAGCAGACTTGACTCTTCTCCCTCTCAGGAATAATGCCAGCAGAGCTGCCTTCTGGGCCCTAGGAGAGGAAAATCCCCCCCCCCCCACTTCACACCTTAGACTCTGCTGCCAGCACAGAATGACTCAGCCACCAGCAACCCTGAGCCTGGTGTTGTCCAGGGGACAAGAGAAGGGCTCTGTCCTCATAGATAATAAGGCAGTGAGAGGTTTGGGGAAGCCCTTTCCTCACCTTTCCTTCCTGCCTCTCTATAAAGAAGTTTTGCTCCAGGATCTGGGGACAGGCAAGAATGTATCAGGTAGGTAAGATTCTCCAAAATATAATGGAGGGGCGGGGGTGTTCAGGTGTTCAGTTCCTTGGGAGCCTCATGTTTACCCTGCTCTGATCTTAAGCCCTCTCCATTCCCCCCAAATACTTCTTTGCCTTCAGCAGTGTGTCACCTGATTCCCAGCAAGGAAGTGTCACCCTTCAAAGAGGTATTTGCATTGTAGCGGGAGTTTCTGGAAATATATGAAGAAAAGGAGTTTCAATCACTCAAAGTCCAAAGGAATGAAAGGAAGTGGAGACAGCAAGCTCCTCTTCTCAGGTCAGACATGCCTCTGCCTGATGAGGATACCGTGCATCTCAGGGGCACGTGGATGTGTGTGGAGGGTGTGGTGGGAGGGTGCTGTTGAGGAGCTCAGGGTGCAACTACCCCTCCTCAGGCAAGGTGAGGAAGGACCCACAGATAGGAGTGGGAGCCTTAGTGAGCCTACACTGGGGAGCATGCACCAGTCTTCTCGAGTCCTTGCCCTCCTCTCTGAAGACAGGCAGTGTTAAACCCTGCAGAACTTCCTGGGAGTAGGAGAGTGATGTCAGAATATTGAGAACTACAGCTTTACTTGGCTTCTCCCCCAACTTCCCTGGACAGACGACACACAGACAGGAAGGCAAAGAGTGTGATAATCCAACCCAAGTTTCCTTGGTCATAATTTTATCTCCGCTTCAGCACTACTAACCCCTACCCCCACCCCTCACCTGCCTCCCAGAGGCCACCTTTTTGAAATACTAAGTGTCCACGTTCACTGGGACCCCTGCAGTCTGTCCGCTGGAGGACACAGGCACCAGGTTCTTTCTATCACACTCCCCCTACCCCACCCAGGCAAGAAATTCAGATCATTTTCCAACTATTAATAACATTTCCTGCTATGTCAAACTAAGATAATTATGGAGCTCACCAAATCGCAGGATCTTTGACTAGCGGAAGGCTGGGGAACAGGAAGTCTGGAAAGTTCGGGAAGCACACAGAGTAGAACAGTGAGCCCTGGGTCTCCTGGGAGGCATGGGACTGTGCCCCCTGTCAGTCTGGGAGAACAGCAGGCCTGTCTCCACAGGGCTGCACCTGAGACCTGAGACCACCCCTTCCTCCCAGCTTCTTCCCCTCCCCAGTGGAACCAGGAGATTGCATTTACGGGCCAGAAGGCACCCCTAGTTCTGGCCACAGGAGCCCACCCTAGGACACTGCCAACTCCACAGACCCAAGCCAGCAATATTTTTAAAACCAGAAGATGTGGATTTGCTCCCGGTCCCCACACAACCATGCAAGTACCCCTCGCCTTCTGCCACTAAGTGAACATAACCAGCAAAGAAACTTGACACTATCCGACAGGAGCCATAGTTTGGGAGCTGTCAGACCTGATGTCTCCGAAACCTGGATCCCAAGGCCCGTCCCCTGTACAGCTTGAGATATTTAATAAAGTAAAGCCCTCAGGATCAAGGGGCTTCAATCCCCCCCATTCCTTTCTGTAGCTCGCGCTGGAGTGCTTTAAAGCCTGCCTTGCGTCTGTCTCTCTCTCCAGAAAGCCTTTCATGCCGCCGTGCCAGACTGACATTTTGACAAGTTGCCACGAGTGACATCTGATTTGTACAAATTTCAAGACTAATAAATCTACCTGTCAAAGCGGAAACTTTAAAAGGAGCTAAGCCCAGCGGGTATAGTTTAACAGAACTCAAGTTGATGAAACTGTAGGATGGAGAAATTATATCTGTCACAATCCACCCACATTAGTTCTGCAGAAATGTTGGCAACTGAAACAAACGTCTTTCACGGGTGTTACCGAAAAAAAAAATTAAAAATAAAAAAAAATTTAATCCAAAAAGGAGATTGTTAATACCCCGAGTAACAAGTAACAGTTCTATTTGTAAACTAACAAATTTTATTTATTTAATTTTTAATTTCATTGCAGATGTTAGAAGTGACTCTCCTCCTACCTCTTTAGCTGTCTCGCTGGAATCCGGACTTTCCATTCAAGCTGCGGCCCATCAATCACTCTGCGGCTCCCGGCTTGCTCACTCCTGGGGTGAATCCTAGGCGGTGGTGGCCTCCACATACAGGGTAAGGCAGACTCGCTGCCCACAGTCTTGCATCCTGGGGACCCCGAGGGCACCCCATTCCCCAGGGCAGACACAAAAGGCACTGAATCATTTCCCAGCAGCCCCACCTCCCAGTTTTGAGCTGGAGCCCCGTTCTGTATGCTGCTGTGCGATTTTTGTTTTGAGGTTGTGGACATTTATGGAGAAGTTGCAGGGGAAGGCAACTAAAGAGAGAGGTACTTAGGATCCTGGCTAACTTTTTATGTTTACCCTAACTTCCCTTCCTATCTCGGAGGAGTCTGCTTTTGTCCTGCATCATCGTGTCAGAGATGTTGGAGAAGTCAGAATTCACAGATCAGAAGAAGAAACTAGGTGAAGGACAAGTGGGCCTTTTCAGGATTCCTATATACTTAGAAAAATCAGTTTAAAAGCCTGCAACAAAGCCCCTTGCTGAATTAGCCATCCCTCCCCCACACCGTCCCCACCCCCAAGGTCAGAGAGGAGGGTGAAAGCTCTAGCTCTCAGTTTCAGCTTCTAGAAGTGGCCTCCTATTGCCCTTAGGGGTATAAGCTGTTCTCTGTTTGCAGCCTCAACAAGCCATAACCTCCAAATAATCATTGTTATTACTGCTACCTTTCCTCTTGGGGATTCAAAATGGGATCTCATTTGACCTCTTACTCATTCAGTTAAGAAGTAAGCCAGCAGGGACAAAAAGAATCTTTCTTCTCATGTTCAGTTAGAGATGAAGACTTGGGGTCACCCCCAGCAAGCTGACTCTGGAGTCCAACACTCCGGGGTGAGGATGAGGCCAAGCTAGGAGACCATGTGGTCCTTCCCCTCCCTCTCCACATAGCTGCTTACCCGCTTCAATTCTGGAACTTCTGCTTAATTTTCTTTTGGCTAGGTCAATATCTAGAAGTTAACACCTTTTCTATTTCTTGGCACACTCTGGGAGCTCAGTATGTGAGAGCAGAGTTAATAAGGATGATGCTCGTGACGATGACAATGAGGCTGAGGGGAACTGAAGAGGGTTTCAAACAACAATTGGGGATGAGCCCAGAGACCCAGAGCAGCCGTCTTGTAGGTTAGGGAACACAGTGCCAATCTCTCTGCAGCAAACTGGGGTTGCTACTAGTTGTACCAATTCAACTTCTTTTTTCCTGTCAATTAAATATTTGTTAAGCAGATTTCATGTCCAAGACACTCTGCTCAGCACTGTATGAATTATGGAGAAGTGTAAAACATGATCTTGTCCTAAAAGAGTTTACAGTCCATATGGGGTGTTGAAACAGTGATATAAACAAAGTAACACAGAACAAAATAGATCCCGATTGAGAACAAAGTGAGTTGAAGTACAAAAAGAAAGCCCGGGAAGAGAGAGAAAAGGACACCAGCCCCAGCCCCTGTTGCCAACTGGCCATGGAACCTGGCCGAGAACCGCCCTCTGTTAAATGAGATGGTTGACCAGATGACCCTGAGGCCTCTCCATGTTCTGTGGGTTTTTGAGAAGAGAAGCTGGGAGGTTTGACACTCAAAAGATCCTTATAAACTATGAACAGTTATGCAATTGCTAGTTGTTGTTACTGTCACCGTGGGCTGGGCTGAACGGGCCTGTCTTCACCAAGGGATCACATCATGATCCAGCACAGAACAGAGCCGATGAGGAGCAAATGAATGAACAAATAAATGAAAAAGCAAGCTGGGCCTCTGTCTTCAGAGGGAGGGAATTCAGTCCTACTCGGCTCTCGCTGTGCCTTTTGCTCCCACAGCTGAGCTGCAGCACCCAACAGCTCTCCACTCCAGCTTTAGTGGGGGGCTCCCCACTGCCCATGGGAAACAGGCAAGGCCAGCAGACAGCAGACCAGGAAGTGAGGACAGCAAGAGGCAACTCACGGGAAACACCAAAACGGCTTTTTCCAGACAGGATCGGGGCAAAACCACAAATGAGGACACCAGGCTTTGGAAGTGGGAGACCCTGGGACAGCTGGATAAAAACCCTGTGGCAGGACCTCAGGCCCCCAAGCCGCTCCCTCCCTGTCACAGCCCAGCCAGGCTCACCAAGCTTAAAACCACAAGGTCTGCGAGGCAGGTGAATGTATCAGCCTCTACAGACAGGTGCCTGGGGGAGAGTATACTGAAATTGTTTAAGAGGACCACGTATTAGACATGTAGAGGACCAAATGCTCCCGTCATGCAAGGATTCGGTGTGTAACATGAATTACCGCTAGCAGAGCCCCCAACCTATTTGATTCATATACTGGACTGCATCAGAGAAAATCTTTAGAGATGACACTTAGGAAACCAAAGCACAGAGAGGTTTGGTATCTGATCTACAATCACACAGCCAACCAGCAGAAGAAGATTTAGAAACTGCTGGGTTGAGTTTTCCTTTGAGACAGTTGCTTTTTCTTTCTTTCCCTCCACAGCAAGATGGTCCCTTCAGGGAATGCCTCAGTTATGCCAAATGTGACTAATAAAAAAGAAATTGTTTAAAGGGTTTTTCTTTTCCCTAAAATAAACATTTCACTCTATATTTTATGGGGTTGGTGTTTGCTAACCCTTAAAGTTCCTTGCCTAGCAAATTGGAGACTGTTTCCCTTATATAACAAGCTTCCTCATGATTGGAGGTGAGTCAAGTCTTGGGAGAGACACAGGCCCACGGCAAGGCCTAGCTAGCAGCCCCGAGCAGGTCCAGAGGGCTGAGGCCCAGACTGGGATCTGCAGCATCAGGGGACTGCCTTCCTCTTCGGAGGGAGGTGAGCTGCTTTGTCCCTGGACTCCACACTCCCTGGTGCACTTCCATAGCCCATTGCCTCCTGTCTGGGGCCCATTACCCACACGGCAGGAGAACTTCAGTTTGAAAGGAGAATAGAGGCCCATCTCTTTCTACTGCCTCCAGGCAGCTTTTGGGGTTTTACAAGCAAAGAGAAAAGGGAAGAAAAAAAAATCTTGAGCTGTTTTTCAAATGTTCTGGGTCTTGGCAAACCCCAAAATGCCTTTTGCCAAATGCTTTTTCCCTTAATTTTTAAACCTCGGGTGTATTTCCAGAACAATCCAATCCATCTGCTTCTGATTCATTTACACTTAACTCATTAGGAGGCTGTTGCGTAAGGAACAGTTTGACGTCCCCAAGATCCCGGGTGAGGGATTCTTCTTCCCCCTTTGAATCAGGGAGAGAGGCATCTTGCCAGCTGGGCATGGTACACGAACCCGAAAGAAATGGAAGCCTGGCTTGAAACTCCAAGTCCCCAGGATGAGAATAGGCCTCGCTGGTGTCCCCACCCATCATTCATCTCGTTCTGCTCTTCCCATCACATCATTATCACCATTATTGCTGCTATTGTCATTAAGCATATAATAAACGGCCACATATCCATGTTAAAGGCTTTGCCTGGTATTCCACTGTGTGTCATTCTTCATTTGCAGGCTCCAAACTCATCTGGTGAGGCACTTAACAAATACACCCAACCCAGTGCAAGCTACCAGCAGGGCCTTGAGGGAGCATCAGACACAGGACTTACATGGAAACACCAGTGCCACCCATTTTGCCTTCTGGGAGGACTGCGAGCCCTTCCAGGGAGCGTGAGGACAGAGCAGTCTCTGAGGGCAGAAAGCAAGGCTGGAACACATGAGGGTGGCCCAGAGGAACCCACAAAGGAATAGAACTTGCTTTCCAGGGGCATGAGGGCTGGCCAACCTAGGCCACAAACTTCTATTACACTCACAAGGACCAAGGAGATTGTTCTTTTCTCCTATCTTCCATTTCTTTATTATCCTCATGCTCAAAACCACATTTACTTTTTTAAAAAATACAAAGATCTGGCAAAGATAGATGATCCATACCCTTTGCTGAGAACCAAGGGACCCAAAAGGTAGATGAAATGGCCTTCCCTTGAGGACTGTGATTTTGTTGTTGTAGTTGTTTTTTGTTTTGCTTGAGGCTATGTCATTAGCAAGGCAGCTCTTGGTCAAATAAGCAGGGCAGAGGAACAGCCTAAGAGTAGTCTACTGAGGGAAGAGGACCATGGGCTCTACTGGTCAGGGGCGACTTCCTGGAGGGAGGCTGGTGTCAGTGGAGGCAGACCAGCAGACCAGTGCTTGACTAGACAGCGAGGAGGAGGCAAGGTTCTGGAGAAGGACACAAGGATGAGGCTCTGCAGCAGGAAGGAGCGTGGCATGCTTGGGGGCCATCAGCCTCCATGTGGAGGAACAAAGGCAAATGAGTGGAAAAGTAGGTTGTAGGTGATTCATCTGGAAAGCCTGGCCTTGATCCCAAAGGCAAGAGTGAGTCATTGGAGGGTTTTGAGCACAGAAGTGAGATGGAGACAGCAATGTTTTAGGAGAGCGAATCTAGTGCTAATGCACAGGGTGGACCGAGGTGAAGACAGACTGAGGGCAGGAGACCAGTTAGGAGTCTGTTGCAATCACTCAGGCATGTAATGACAGGGATCTCAAACAGGGTGGTGACAGTGACGGAGGGAGAGAAACGAATGCAGCAACGGGACCGGATGACTCAGTGGTGGAGGACCCTGAGCAAGGGGGAAGATGTCACAGAAACCCAGGAGTGTGTCGAGTGAGAGCCGAGTGCTTTCAACTCCAGATGACATTTATGGAGCAGTTAATACGCACCAGACGCTGTGCTAAGCACCTCACATGAACTATCTCGGTCTTCACCACAGAAGGGTGCGGCAGGTACCCTTATTGCCATGGGCTGAACGTTCCCCCAAAACTCACGCTGAAATTTAATTGCCATTGTAACGCTATTAACAGGTGGGACTTTTAAGAGGTGATTAGTTCATGTGCGGATTAAAGCTCCTGGGTTAGTTCTCTTGGGAGCGGGCTCCACACAAAAGAATAAGTTTGGTCTGATTTTCTCCCTCCTTCTCCCACACTCACTTGTCCTCCCACCTCTGCCTTCCACCAGGAGATGACCCTCACAAGTTGCCAGTGCTGCACTCTCAGACTTCCCAGCCTGCAACACCAAGAACCATAAATAACCTTCCATTGTAGGTACATGACCCAGTCTCGGGTATTCTGTTATAGCCACAGAAAACAGACAAGGACAATTATTAACTGTTTTTCTGATGAGGAAATGGAACTGAGATAGGTTTGTTTCTTTTCCCACAAACTCACATAGGGAGTGGGTGGGGACTTGAGCCTTTAAACACGCTGATTTGCTGTTTCGCTGCCACTAATTCCCAAGCCAAGCCTCCATTTCTCTCTTACTCATCTCCTCACTGACCCTCACATGCCCACATTCACTCACACCTACCAACCCTACCTACCTAAATCCAGATCAAGCCTCAACTCCTTCCAGAAATCTCCATCACCACATGAGCTTCGACGGATCTTCGCCTTTTCCCACCACCTCTGAGATTCACTGTCGTCATCACAGACATTAGCCTCTAATTACACAGCATTCTCTATTGACTCGGTCGGTTCCTCTGTTCACATGTTTCCTGGCTTTGGGGCTTGGCACTGGTGCCTAGTCGGAACCCCAGCCTTGCCCCTTAAGTAGTTATGTAGCCTTGGGCAAATTACTCAACCTCTTTAAGCCTGTTTCCTTAGCTGTCAGTTGGAGATAAAAGGGTTATTGTCAAGATTTGATGAGAACATGCCTGGCACATGAAAGGCACTCTGTGAATGGTATCTATCAAAATAATTAGAGTTGTTTTTATTAATAGTCCCATGACAGACAGTGTATGTCCAACGCTTTGGACATAGTAGGTACTCAAGGATCATTCCTTAATTGATTTCTTGATAATTTCAACAGTTAATAGACTTTTCCATATTCAGTACTAAGAGTCTTTAAATTATTACATTTATTTCAATGCTTTTAAAACAAGTGTGTGGAGTGAAGAGATCCTGCCGTGGCATGTTTAAGACAGGGGATCTCCAAAGCCAGGGTCGGAATTCAGAGGCAGAGCTGACACCCACAGCAGAGGGCCAGGCTCGCTCCGTCTCTCCCTGGGAAGGGGAATCACCGGCTCACCCCAACCTGGTAGATGGGACTCAGACCACAGTGATGGCTCTGCTAGTCCCAACAATATCAGGTCCCCAAAATATTGCCCTCTCACCTGGCTGGCCCCACCCAAGGCAGCCCCATGAAAGGAAGTTGGAGCTCATAACTGGAAGTCCATTCTGGACTGTGGGCATAGTTCAGTTAGAGTGCTTGCCGAGCGTTTTCAAGGCCCTAGGTTCCATTCCCAGCACTGCAAATAATAACAATGATAATGATAATAATAATAATAATAATAGGACATCTGTTCACATTTCCCCTTCAGTATTGGGTCTCATCCCCTGTCAGTCTCACGAAGCCCTCTCTGCATTCTTCTTGGTCACCTGAAAGGCCAGTACCCCAGGCCCCTTGGTACCCAGAGCAGGTCCCCAGCAAGACAACCAGGCTCTCTCTCTCCTCCTCCCATGGTCCCATCAAATCCAGCTCCCACCAGCTACCTCTAGAAGGTTACAATTCACAATGAGGTATTAATCCTGGAAAGCTTATTAAACACTTAAAGCAAATGAGGGAAGCGCCTTAAGCCTCCCCCCAAAATAAAATAAAAATGACCCATGTGGAAAAGAGTACAGAAGATGGATTTTTGCAGGGGAGGAGGAGCTGGTGTTTCAATGACTGGTAGCTAAAGCTAACACCCTCGTCTTGATTTTATTTCTTTTTTTAATATATACATGGGACTTCTGCATGGGACAAACATGGAAATGGAAACAAAAATGGGGGAGGGGGGCACAGTGGAAGTCTCTAGAAGTGAAGGGCCCAGGCAAGCAGTGGAGGAACTGCAAGCAACATGTTCAGGGACAGGAGCCAAGTGCAGCAAGAAGACATCCAGTTCCACACAGGCCTGGAGACCTTCCTGCAACTGGCACAGTGCACCTGACCCTTGGGAGCAAGGTCCTGGCTCAGCTGGGACTGGGTAGCCATTCCCTGTCCCCTTGCACAGCAGAATCGGGCGGGGCTGGAGGCTGGGAGAGGGGAGAGGAAAATGCAAGAGAATGGAAATGCAGCCTCAGCAGGGGGATGCGTCTCCGGGTAAGCAAGGGAGAGAGCGCCCTTGCAGAGGAGCCTCAACCCTCTTCCTTCAAGCAGGGCAGTGAGCGGGAGAACTCCCCCACCCCATAGCACCCTTGTCAGGTGCTGGAGCTGCTCTCAGAGGGACACAACTGACCCGCTGCTGGATCTGCCTCTACCCAAGTGCAGCCAGTAGTGGGGACAGCAGGGCCATTGGGCTCTATGAATGACTTATCACCCCTTGGTCCTGGCAATCAACTCTTGTTTATTTTTTTCCTTTTTAATGGGGATTCAGGGCCCCCCACTCTCACACAGGCACAGACTCCAAGGGAGGGTGGCAGGAGGAGTCAAACCCAAAGCTCATCTCAGGCTTTCAAACTGCACAGGCTGTGCTTGGGGAAAATGTCACCGCTTGGCTGAGAGCATGGGTGGCACTGGCAGGCAGGGAGAGGCAGAGAACGGGAACCGAATTTAGGAGTGACTGGAAGGTCGACAAGAAAGAAAAGCCAACGCACGGCATGTATATACATAGAAACAAGAAGCACTTGCGAGCCTGGCTCGGGCGCTCTCAGAGCACCCACTGTCGCTTCTGGGCTGGAAGAACTGGCAGTTCCAGGCTGTCTCCTGCTGGACGCGACCCACACCAGGCTCGCTCCTGCTCCCAGCCTTTGCTTCTGCTGATTTCCACACTTGCAATGTCACCACGGCCATCACAAACACACACACACACACACACACACACACACACACACACACAACCTATCCAGCCTTCAAGGCCGGCTCTAGTCTCCATCTGTGAGCAGACACCTTCCTGTCCAACAATATTGATCTTCCATCTTCTATCCATTTATGGCTCTTCCCCACGCCCCAGAATTTTCAACAATTTGAGCCAAACAAGATTTAGCCTTTGATCCTAATCTACCCTTGTATTGTTCCTAGAGGTTCAAGTACGTCTTGTTTCTCCCACTAAAAATGGCTTGTCCCTGAGTTTAAGAATGTGGCCATTTGCTCCCCCTGCACTGGCCTCTATGTCCAGCATGAGGAAAACACAGAAGGGCAAGGGCATGGGCTGACTCAATTTTGAACCCTGTTCTCCTGACTGGCCACCGAGGACTTGCATGACTGGAGAGAGTCCCCAGGCCCTGTGAAACAGCCACAAGTCCCTCCTCCTTCCTTCTCATGAGCAAAGGTTCTTTTCCATGTGTTTGTTTTTTGTCCCCCCCCCCGCAAAGCTGTTTTGCAGAGAGGCCCTTCTTTTCCAGTCTGGTTAAACCAAAACCTCTTTGCCTAATGCCTAATCATATCCAGTGGCCCAGAGTTGTTATTTGATATCAAAAGATGTCAAAAGCCTTATACTCAAAAAAAAAAAAAAAAAAAAGCCCACAACAACACATGGGGGGATTATACCAGAAGAATTTAACTCTCTTAACTGTGATAAAGTCTGGTTAGGGAGATTATAGCTGTTTACCTGAGAAGTAAATACTTCTGAGCTCTGACCAGGCCAGGAGTAAGGAAGGCTTGCCTGGTAATTCTATTATCTTACAGGAAGAAAAAGGAAAGGAGAAAAGCAAGAATAAGAGATGAGAAGTGATAATCTATGAAGTTGGGATCATTCTTGTGTTGTAGCACATGCTGGAAATAAATGCTAACCACTCTCACAAATCTCACCCAGAGATGACCCTCTCAGAAGGGCCACCTGCCTGCTGCCCCATAGAGGCAAGAGTCAAGGGGCATCCTAGAAGGGAACACAGGCAATAAATGTTCCAGGGGAAAAAAAAAATGGTGGAGACCAGGAGGTTCCAGAAAGAGAAATGGGTAATACAGAAAGGTTGTCTTGTCTCCTCTCTTCCAGAATATGTGTGTAAACACAGACACACACACACACACACACACACACACACACACACACGTACGCACATACATGTCATGGTTTGGATGTGAGATGTCTCCCAAAAGCTCATGTGTGAGACAATGCAAGAAGGTTTACAGGAGAAATGATTGGATTGTGAAAACCTTAACCCAATCAGTGAATTAATCCCCTGGTGGGGATTAACTGAGTGGTAACTGAAGGTGGGTAGGGTGTGGCTGGAGGAGGTGAGTCATTGGGGTTATGACTTTGGGGTATATATTTTGTACCTGGCAAGTAGACTCTCTGCTTTCTGATCATCATGTGAGCTGCTTCCCCCTGCCACACTCTTCTGCCATGATGTCCTCCTCATCTCGAGCCCCAAGGAATGGAGCTGGCTGTCTATGGACTGAGACCTCTGAAACCATAAGCTCCCAAATAAACTTTCCTCCCCAAAATTCCTCTCATCAGATCTTTTAGTTACAGCAGTGAAAAAGCTGACTAAAACACACCTGTATACATAAATATACACACACATGCCCACATATGTATTTCTTAGACTCCAATAATCTCATAACCAGAGCAAATTTTTAAAGTATCAAGCAGAAGGATTCTCAATGGTGGCCAAGATGATAGGATGGTGAAAGAGCATATTGCCCAGAAAAGAGGGTAGAAGTAGAGAGGAATGTAGAGTTTAAAAACAAATGTTTTATTATTTACTTTGTAAAATTAAAAATAACATATTGCTTTTGGATTATCAATTGCAGTAAGTAAAGCCCAACAAAATTTCCTTAGTTGATACAGCATGAACTCCTAAAAAATGTTTAGATAATACTGATTCTTGTCCATCTTCCCATTTCACAGATTAGGAAACTGAGGTCCAGAGAAAGAAAGTGACTTACACAAGATCATTCTGCAGGTTTTTTTTTTTTAGCAAGTTGGGGAAACAAACAAAATCACAGATCATTATGTTATAACAGAATTACTCTTTTTTTATTTATTTATTTATTTATTTTGGTACCGGGGATTGAACTCAGGGGCACTCAACCACTGAGCCACATCCCCAGCCCTTTTTTTTGTATTTTATTTAGAGACAGTGTCTCACTTAGTTGCTAAGTGTCTCATCATTGCTGAGGCTGGCTTTGAACTTGCAATCCTCCTGTCTCAGTCTCCCAAGTGCTGGGATTACAGTCGTGTGCCACCACACCTGGCCAGAATTACTCTTGTTGCCCCAAGTTTTATCCCTGGGCACCTGGCATGCCAAAGAGCTTCACCAGAGAGCATTACTCCTAGGCTCAGCCTGGGGCTTTGGCCGAATGAACTATGTCCTCAGCACAATGGAGAGTCAGAGTCCTTCTTAGGAAGTGCTGTGATGTCATGAGAAAAAGCATGGGCTTCCAACATTCAGAGTAGATTTGTGCCTCCTCAGCTTACTAGCTGGATGAGTAAGAAAACTACTTAAATTTTCTGAGCCTCTGTGTCCTCATCTGTGAACGGGGTGCCCACATGGCATGATTACCTCACAGAACTGTTGTAAGGAATGAATGAGATCACGAAACAGAAATGTTTGGTGTTTAGAAGACATTCCATTACTTTTAGTTTCTCCAACATCATTTCTCAGTTACTAAAACTATAGAATACCAAAGAGACCTCCTAAAGTCATTCAATGCTCATCTTGTGGTGAAGAAGACAGGACCAACAATGAGAGTCCCAGGAGAACCCTCTGTTCCCAGTGATGTGTGCATGGTGTGGCAGCGACTGCCTGGAGTCTGCCACTGCACTGGGAACCTGCCCCTCCAGGACACTCTCCCTCACCTACCCACTCCAAGCCTGCAGGAAAATTGCAAAACCTGTGTCTTCCCTTTTAGAGGTTTCCTGCTGGTGGCCCTTTCAGAGCCCTTCTTAAGAGAAGTTGTCATGGTGGCCTAACAACCTTAAATGATTCTGTTCTAAAGAAAAAATGAGAACTTGAGGTGAAACATAAGGGGCATTTCTCTGATGAGTCCTAGGTGGGAAATAATGGAGAACTGAATTCATTTTCTATTGTTGCCACCGCAAATCTAGTGGCTTAAAACAACACAGTCCAGTATCTGGGAGGTCCCAGTCTGAAATGGTTCTCATAGGTCTAAACTCAAGTTGTGGGCAGGGCCAAGTTCAAGAATCTGTTCCCTTGCCTTTTTCAGCTGCCAGAAGCTGCCCGTGTTCATTGGCTCATGGGCCCTTCCATCTTCAAGGTCAGTGAGGGCCAGTCAAGTCTTTCCTACACAATGTCACTGACTCTGAGTCTCTAGTCTCCTTGCAGGGATCCCTGTGACTGCATTGGGCCCTTGAGATAATCTGGGTAATCTTCCCCTTGCAAAGGTAGCTAATTGGCAGCCTGAATTCCATCTGCATTCTTAATCCCTCCTCACCACAGAAACACACACACACACACACACACACACACACACACACACACACGTTACCATATAGCATAACATATTTGCAGATTCAAGAAATTAGCACATGAGCATCTTTGAAGAACTATTATTGTGCTTACCCAGTACTCAAACCTCCTTCTCAATTTTTTCCCTGTTATTGAAGGAGACATTGCTGGCTGATCAGAGCACACATTTCTGCCTCAGATCCAGGCTCAAATTCCTGTTGAACACAGTGCTTCGCAGTCTGAATGAATCAATTTGACTTGGCTTAGATGCAAAATCTGCTTGCTGGCCTTGACAACACTCAGTGAACTCTAGACTGGGACCAGGTTTGTCTATGAAATATTCATCCTCGCAGGCCATCTCAAAGTGTTGGTGTCATCCCAGCCAAAGGCAGAGAGTGGGAGAATGCCACTCTTCTATCTCATTTCTGTTATCAAAACAGCTTCACTGGCTAAGTGGTCCCTCCCAATCCTCCCACTGGGACCATTGTTAATAGCAGGAATTTTCCTGGTCGATTGTTCTTGGGATTTTCTGTCTGAGCACTAAGTTGTCCCACTTGTTTAGGATTTGTGCAGATACCTACTTCTCAGTCTGCTCAGCGCTGCCCACACAGTCCTTACTCCTCAGAGACAAGGACATGCTCTTCCCCCTGAGGCATCCCTCATGGCTGGCCTCAGGAGAGGGAGCCGCACTGCCAACTGAGTCTGCCCATCAAACTGGTTGAAAAATTGTATCTGTCTCCCTTATCTTCAGAGGGTTTAATCCAAATGTCCCTGACAACTGGTGAATGGTCCTAAGCTCGATCATGCCTGGCTAGAAGAAGGAAATGGGTATACTTGTCCATATGGGCCATGCCCCTGGCAGATAAACAAAGAAGGAATAAACAAAGGTCATAATAAAGGGGACAACATGGCTGTGTCACTCAAAAAAAAAAAAAAAATCCTTGCTCTTATGCTAACTGGATAAAGAGTTGGGACAAGTCACTTCAAGCCCCCATGAGCTTTCATTTCATCTAGTCTAAAAAAAGAATGTTAGGCCAAATTAGTTCTAGGATTTCTTTAAAACCTTGGAGCAAACAGTGTCAGCTTTCACAGCCTGGAGTGATTCCAAAAAAGAGTAAAGAGACTGTCAGAGAACAGAGTTATGGGTTCTGGGGACATTCAGCCAAGAAAAGAGAAGACGGGAGGCCCATGATGGTCCTCCCAGGCCTTGTCCCAGGAGCATATGATCCAATGAATGACAATGACATGACTTTCATTGACTCACTCAGGGCATCAGCCCCCTATGAGTACCTCCCAATGTTCCTTAGTGCCGAGGGGGTGCCCCCATGTCTCCTCAAGACACACACAGTTCATTTCCCGATCACCCGCCATTTTGCTTCCTCCCCCATGGTTTGGGGCAGGTTCCCTGCAAGATAATGGGCACTGCCATCTTGGGCTAGGTGCTGCCATCCCTGCCATCTCAGAGGTGCTGCAGGCCTGGGATACCCAAGAACTACAGGTTCCATGGAAATCATGTCATGACTTCAGCTAGCACTTTAGCAGTCACTGGGGAATAAGTTCAGGGACTTGACTTGGGAGTAGGATACAAAAGGGAGAGAAATCCTCTTTTTCCTCTCCATAGGCCTCCCAAGAAGTCCAACAGGGGCTGAAGTGTGGGGTGAATCCAATCGTGAGCCATTCACAAGGACGTGCTCAGAATTGCTCCTTTCTGCTGCAATCCAAGCTTGGTTTACAGGTCAGGTGTTTGTGCCTGGTTCCTTCTTCCTTCAAGATGATATCTTTCCCAGGAGGCTCCACGGCATGTGCTACACACAGGCTCCTAACAGGCCCACGCTGCAGTTCACCAGGCCTGCTCAGACATGTCCAGGCCAGGCCTGGGCTCAAGCTGGGACTCCCTGCACACTTAATATGTAATAGCCTGCCAAGGAACAGAGGCACTGTGTTTACGCGGCCCAGCTACCAGAAGACCAGTCAGAGGAAGCTACAAAGAAACAGAGATTGTTTTCCTTATATGTGAAGCCAAAAATCTAATAGATCTGTCTGTACTAGAGTGAAATTCCTCAGGGGGTCATGAGTACCCTGTAATGTGAACCACTAAACCATTTAGTGACATGCCCAAGTGCCAGACATCCAGCCCTGGAAATCTGTATGTCTAACATTGTTCACTGATGGGAAAGTACTGCTTGAATTGTCCTGGAATAAAAATCCCAGGGTTAGCCACCAGCCTTATCGCCCAGACAGAATGACAACCCCAATTCCCCCTCAGAGTCCAGTTGTTAAAAATGGCTGAGACCCTCCTGGATCGCAGATGAAAGAGTGGGGTGCGGTGGCCAGGACCCTATGCAACTTACAGACTATTTCCATGTGATTGGGCCCAAAGAAGACATGTTGAATATGATAACATGCTTTGGAGTCAAGTTTGTCAGGAGAAGAGATGATTCAGGGAGCATGGTAGCTACACTCAAAAGTACTAAGAGCTGCCTGAAGCAGAAGTGCATTCAAGTCCTCAGGTTCAGGAAGTAAAAGCGCACGTGGGATCTGAGTCAAAGCACTTGGACTTGAGCTACACTGCCCCTCCCGTGCAAACTCTCTCGGCCTCCGTTTCCTCAACTGTAAAATCACCCAATGACACATCACAAGGTCATTGTGACAAATCAAGATAATCATTTGATAGTGCATTGTGAACTGTAATTGGTGTCCCCAAGCTGAGCTCTTCAAGTGCATCTTGTTCAGCTCCCTACACCCAGCTCCTGCACCCCACCTGCTGTATATCATGCCAGTATTCAATAAATGGCCATTGAATGAACTTGATGTTTGTCCAGAGGACAGAAGGCAATCGATAGTTAAAGGTCTTAAGGAAGGTAAATCTGTCTTTAACTTAGAGAAGTTCTATCTCCCAGCCAGAGGAGTTCACCAGGCTCATTCAGAGGTAGAGAACTCTCTTCCATGGTGGAGTTCAATCCCAGAGCCTTGGCTGATGCCAGAGATGCTCTAGAATGAATTCTCCTCATAGCACATGAGAAATAGAGAGTAAAGAATCCACACCAGGGAATAGACTCTTCACTGAAACTCTGCCTTGCTTGCCAGCCCAGAAGCCCACCCCACACATGAGCACCTTAGCACCAACAATTCAAGCCAAGGCCTCACCACAATCACAAAGCATTATATGCCAGGCACCTTTGGGACACCCACCAACAACAGCAAATATAACATCTGCTCACACAAGTTAACCAGAAAACCATACTATCTCCCTAGACCTCTGAAACCAACATGCTATAATGGTGGGACTCTTCACTTAAGCAACCACCCCAGATAAGCACCAGATTCATTCATACATTCAAGTATTACATGAGCACATAATCTATGACAGGCACTGTACTGGAAGGTAGGGAGGTGAGGACAGGAGCTGAATCAGGGATAGCAGCGAGAGAAGGGTATAGCAGTTGACAAAACAGATTTGTTCTTTCTCAGGGACCTGTAAATCCACCAGGGTTCTATGGTTTGATTGCCCACTCCAAAAATCACATTGAGATTTAACTGACACTGTGAGAGTACGGGGTGGTAGGACTTTCAAGAGGTGATCAGGTCATGAGGCTGGTGACTGGATTAGGTTGTTATCACAGGAGTAGGTTAATTGTCAGGAGTGGCTTTGTTACAGAAGCAAGTTCAGTCTTCTCAGAGCCCTTGCTCCTGCCCTCTCACACTCATGCACTCTTTTGCCATGAGATGCCCTCTGTTGTGTTATGATGCACCATGAAGCCCTCACCAGTCTCTGCCAGCATCTTGATAATAGACTTCCCAATCTCCAAAAGCATGAAAAATAAATTTCTGTATTTTTTAAATTACCCAACCTGTTATAGTAATACAAAACAGACTAAGATACAGGGACACAAGCATTATTATGTAATAAATAAAGTACATAATTTAAAACTATGATAAGTATTAAGAAAGAAAAGAAGGGGGATATTGAAGGGCCAGCACAGGGGGCCACAGTCAAGAAAAGGCTTCTCTGAGGATGCAGCCTTCGTGCTGAGACCTGAAGGCTGAGTCCATGTCAACCAGCTGGAGAGCAGCGGGTGGCTATTCTGGTGGTGCAAGGTGGTCCAAAGGTGAAAGAAGGCATGTGCGGTTTGAAATTGTGAGCAGGCAGGGGCTCCTCTAACTTATCCTAAATGCAACAGATAACCAGCAAAGAAGGATGAGCGCAGATGTATGCCTTTAAAAGATCACCTAGAAGATGGGATTGGAAGGGACCCTCCAGGAGCACAGGCCTTTGAAGTTATATTGTTGTCTAGCAGAGGGGGGTGGCTGGTGGTGACTTGCACAAACATGGAGTAGTGGCACAAAAGTCCTAACAAAAATCAATTCCACTTGATCTCCCACCTACAGGAAGAGGTAAAAGAGCAAGGGAGAAAACAATCCTGTGTGCTCAGGGAAAATTATGGGAATAAATTTAAAGCAATCCTAAAGTCTTACAGCATCTGAAGACATATAATTAAAATAAAAGGATAGATCTTAAGCACAGAACGTTCACATAGCCTCAAGCCACTACTTAAAGAAAAAAAGAATAGAAGGAAACACACCACTATGTTAACAGCCATTATCTGGAGCGTTTTACTTCCATCTTTGTGTTTCTATTTGCCAAGTAGCTTGCCATTATTTACATGTTTCTTCTGTAATCAGGAAAAAATATCCATAAGTTAATTTTTTTTTATTATTTATTTACTTATTCAAATCTCGTTGCTATCTCCTGTTCTGGGTGTGTCGATGGGAAAGATTTAAAGGTATCCACTGGAACTTCATCTTCCCGTGCAGACTGATATCCTTCCCCAGGGAATCAAGGCAGAGGCACCACAACACGGTGACAGCAGAGTCACACTCTCAGCAAGTCCTTTCCCTTGGACAAAATCACAGACCTGTCCTCGCTTTCCTCCGCTTCCCTGGTGACAGACAGAGTTCCTCTGTGTAGCCTAACAGGGCCTCGTGGCCACACCCTCTCAGAGAAATGGCTCCCTTCTGAGCCATCTTGTCCCTGGCTCCTGAGCTGCTGCCCATTGGACCAGTGGTACCCATCTGAGTCTAGTTAAGTGCACTGGGTTTTCTCTCAAGAATGTAGAATTGAGACAATTAGACTAAGTTGGAGAATGATGATAGTATTTACACAAATTATATGGTCCTGTAGCACTGAGACACACGTGATGTATAGCATGCCAAAGGCATAAAAAAGTATAGCTAACTATCCCCCCCCTACCCCAGGAACCCAAGAAGGGAACGGTACAGGAACCAAGAGGTAGGTAAGAGACCTACCTCATGGCTCCATGGCAGGCAAAGAAAGCAGCTTCAGCCCTGGGTTACACTTCCATTCCCCAGATGGTCTCTCTCTTAGTTGTCTGTGAGAAGGGCTTTTGTCTCTTCTCAATAAATCTTGTTTGCCTGAAATTGGGGAGTTTTTCTTCCTTATAACCAAAGAGCTTCAACTAAGAATTTTCCTTCTACAGATGTTTCAGTGTTGCAGAAGCAATACATTCAGTAGAAACCTAACTTTGAATTTTGACCTTTTCCCAAGCTAGTGATAGGCACTTTAATCCTCCCT
This sequence comes from Tamias sibiricus, assembly GCA_025594165.1. Classification (NCBI taxonomy): domain Eukaryota; kingdom Metazoa; phylum Chordata; class Mammalia; order Rodentia; family Sciuridae; genus Tamias; species Tamias sibiricus. Next base: position 65,083,621 of record CM046661.1, on the reverse strand, counting down.
CACCAGCTCCCAGGCAGCTGTGCAATCGTGAGAGAGAACATTCTACACTATACAGCAGACTGTGTTGCTAAGAGTGGAGGGTGGAGCTGGGTACCGTGGCACACACCTGTAATCCCAGCATCTCCGCAGGCTGAGACAGGAGGATCGCCAGTTCAAAACCAGCCTCAGCAACAGTGAGGAGCTAAGCAACTCAGTGAGACCCTGTCTCTAAATTAAATACAAAATAGGGCTGGAAGATGTGGCTCAGTGGTTGAGTGCCCCTGAGTTCAATTCCCATACCAGTGGAAGATGGATAGATTGGGTATAGTAAATGCATTTTCAATTTAACAATATTTTCAACTTAGGATGGATTTATTATCTGCATTCAACTAACAACCCAACTTATTATCTGTCTACAGATAATCCACCCTGCTGAAAATCAAGCCCTCCACCCACGCCATGGGCTAGAGTCTCTTCCCCATCCCCAGGGCTCCCTCCATCCAAAGGTCCCACCACCCTGCCAGGTCAAGCCAAGCTCCAGCTCCAAGCTCGTGCAGCATGTGCACTCTACAAATGAAACAAACCAAGATCCCCTGCAACCCCCTTCAAGGACCATGGTGCATCACCCTCAGGAAGCACACAATGTCCTGTGACCTCTCGATCTGCCCACAGGCAGAGGTTTGCTCCTTGGGGAGAAGCCCCTGCAGGAGGGCCAATGGCCTAGCTGCCACTGCCTCAAGCCAGAAGAGAGAGGGAGTTTGACAGCTCCAAGGTAAAGCCTCTTTTTATTAAGACAACACAGCAAACTTTTTTAACCACAGCTGACATCACTCTAATAAATCACCATCATGTCTTGTGGGATAGAAAAAGCCAAAACACTGTCACATTTGATTTTGCTGGCTACTCGCGTCCCGAGAACAAACCATGTGTTTTTAATCAACAACACTTTGTTTTGCATTTCTCAGACCCCAATACTCTTTAAATAGTTGCTTTTACCAGAGGGCTATTTTAAACCCAGGGCCAGCTTATTTGCAGAGGACATTAAGAAACAGAACACCATGTTACCGGCTCCGCAGGCTTATCCCCAGCACTTTCTCTTCTGTGATGATTATGCATTATGAGGTCGTATCTGTCTATTTCAGAGGGGGGCTTTCCTCTCCCCTCTTTGGGAATTTAATTAGATGTCTTCCCAGAAAGTTGGCGTTTTTTTGGTTTCTCTAACAGGCAACCCGACTGGGTTATGGGAAAACAGCAAACTCCCAGCCAAAGGAAACAGAGAGAGTCACATCTGGAACTAGGATTCCAAAGGAGGTGGCAGAGGAGGGGGACTGTTGGAGGGGAAAGAAGCAATAAAACAAGATTTCCGGAATGGCACATGTCAATTTCTGCATGAAAACAGGCCCCAGACCTCTCCGAGGCGGATGTGCTCAGGCAAGCCAAAGGAGGCTTGCACGGTGTTCCTTTTTATTTTGCTGGGAATGGGTGGCACCTCCAGGCAAGAATAAGCTGTGTGCAGGAAGCTGTCAGTGAAAGGGGCCACTTGCCTGACTGCTGGATACGCCAGGACCTTGACAATGATTGACAGCTGGGTTCATCTTGTCCAGACATCTGTCTCTAACAACACCTGACTTGACAAAGACAACAAAAGGGACCGAGACACAAGATCCCAATCGAAACTAGAAAAAAACTCCATACTATTTGCTGAACAGTTCACTTAAGCCCCGTTGAACAATGCAGTCAAAAATGTAGGCATGGCTACTGTGTGATTCTGGTGCCAACTGCCACCCCTCGGCCAAATGGCAAGATTTTGATTACATGGTGTTTCTTCCTTGAGTGACTACTGAAATCAGCTCAGGGTTTTCCTCGGTGGTGGCCCTGATCTTTCAGCCTTTGCTGATCAGCTCATGCTACACAGGGTAGCTCATAACACTCAGACCTGTTGGACATCAGACTCATCCTTTCTAGGGCCTTTGCAGATCGTTCACCTGCAAAGGACTCTCCCCCATGCGAAGTTCATTCTTTAATGAAGAGTCTTCAGCTATATGCTCTGGTTATTCCTTTTCCTTCTTAATATGCCATAAATTCATGAAATATGGCATTAGCCAGAAACTACTCCATGAAAAACTCACTCTGACAATGTCCACTACAAAAGTGCCTGCCCTCAGAGGCATGTTCTACAACTGTGCTTTATGTAATTGTATATTGTATGTTATATGTACATAACTAATTTATATACATCCCTGTCATTTGGGGAGGGGAGAATCCTCTAGGCTGAGTGCTGTCTGGAAGACCCTCTCCCATTATCAGAAGCCATTTGATCCACAGTCAGTTCTCTCCCCCTCCAACAAATGCATCCCCGGGGTTTAGCTGTTCATCTGTAGCCTCACTGGGTTTTGCTGCACTAGCACTCCAGGTATGAGGGTTCCATTTGATCATGTAAGTATATTGGCAGTGACCATTTACAAGCCCAGGCTAGGGATTACTTTTCCAATTGAGTATTACAAATAGGTGTTCAAACTTGTGACCTGGGTCCTTAATGTTCTGTGGCAAATGCTTTCATTTATTTCATTACCTACTAGAATAAACTAGGAAGCCTGGAAAGATAATGAAATGTTGGAAAATGTCTTCTGATTGCTATTTTATAGATATTCAAGACTAGATTCAGAAGGAGGTAAGTGTAAGTGTGTGTGTGTGTGTTGCAGCTTCCAGGATTGACACGGGGCAGTCACACCTTTAAGCAAGCCCCAATTGCCTCTCAGGTGTCTGCATCCACTGGCTTCCCAGGGTCTCCCATCCACAGCCATGACCCCCTCCAGGTGCATGGAGGCATAGGGTCAGGAAAGCATAGAGACTTGTTACTCAAAGTGTGGTCCATAAAATTGTGGTATTTGCTTGCCAGTTAAAAATGTAGAAATTCTTCTACCCCATACCTACTAACTCAGCCTGCATTGCCGTAAGATCCCTAACTGATGTGTATGAGCCCTATTTGAGAAGCATTAGTATTTCTTAACCCTACATAATATAATCCATGAGGACTGTTATAACACTATTGATGCCAATATTTAACTTCAGACCAACAAAATCAGAATCTCTAGAGGTGGGGCTTAGGCATTAGAATTTTACCTATCCCAGTCATTTCAATATCCAGCCAGGGTGAAGACAATTAGCCCTAAAAGGATAATCATTTATTGATCATCTACTATGTGCCACACACTGGTTGGGAATTTTAAAGAGGTTTTCTATATTTTTTACCACAACCCTAGAAGGGTAGGCACTGTTCTCTCTACATCAGAGATAGCAGATCTTATATCCCAAAGGTCTCATGCCTGAGTAGGCATTTGAACCCAAAGCCTTGAGCTCCAGGCACCACCCATTCAGTCTGCAAATGACAGCTGTGTCCCCACACTGGAGGGCTACTTACAAACAGGGGCAAAAAGCCATGAAGCTCCAGGAAGCCCAGAGTGGAGGAATGCAATGCTCTACTTATAAACCAGCAAACCAGTATGGAAAGGGGACAGTAGAGTGGCAAAAGACATGAGAGTGTTGCCACTGTCCCGATAGGGACCCACTGGACTGTGTCCTGCCAGGAAAGGCCACTGCAGCAGCCCATGGTCTAAAACACCAGCTACCCAGGGGGAGCTTCCCAGGGCTCCTGCCTCGTGGCATCCAGAAAAGCCAGGTCAGTCAGGTGAAGGATTTCAGCCAGGTTTAATGGGACATTTATTAGCAAAACGTACTTGTTAGTAAACAATAATTATAGGAGAGCAAGTGCCCTAGGGGGAGCAGGTAACATGAGACCCCTTTTTTCTAATGCCCTCCATGTGCAAACCCCGTTTGAAATTAAAACATCCCTGCTGTCAACACGAATGTTTAAAGAGACCTGGATTTCTGTAATATAAGCAGTAATTCTAATGCCTACTGTTAATTGAAGGCTTCATCATTTACAGGGTGCTTTCACATACACTAATGCATTTAATCCTCACAACGAGCCTGTGAGGCAAGTATTTTTCTTCATCTCATTTTTAGATGAGGAAGCTGAAGCTCTGGGGATATGAGGTGGCAGGTCCAAGGTCACGCAGCTTGTGACTGAGTCACAGAGCTGGAATTTGAATTCAGGCCTTCAAGGCTGATGCCATTCGTGCTGGGGTACAGTGGTCTCTCAGACCACCATATGTATCATCAAAACCCCGATCCTGCCAGAAAACTTGCCCTTCACTTCTGGAATTCTCTTTGCTAATGTCATTGGAGTCTGTGTTCCTAACAACCTACATCCTGTGTCCTGGCTGAATTCTTGGGAGAATTCTTATTGTTTCACTGTATGTTCCTTTTCTGACACCTAAGGTGGTTATGAGCAGCTCTTTAGCAGCCTGAAAGGAAAACAATCAACTGTGGGCAAAACTTGAAGTTTACCCCTAAGCACACAGACACAGACACACACACACACACACACACACACACACACACACACACACACACACACAGTTTCATTAAAATACTGTGTTTCAATATCCTGTGTTTCAGGGTAATGATTTGAGTTGCCCCTAAATTTAGTGGAGGGGAGGGATAGGGGGAAGAGCCCTAAGCAAAAGTTATCATGAATGTTTCAAATATGGCTACAAAGTTACAAACGTCATCACCACCTTGCAGAAGATTAAGGAATCTGGGAACAAATTAGCCTGGTGTAGACAGTGACTTAAGGAGAGGAGTCTCAGGGAGGAGTCAGAGAAGCCAAGCAACTTTAAATCCTGTAAAGTTTTTTCAATCAAGTTACACTATTATTTGAAATTGGCAGGACACCAATGGATTTAGTCCAAAGACATAATTTATGACTTTTTTTTTCGGTTTTCTTTTTTAAGGGCATTAGGGTTTTAGTTCCTTTTTTCCTTCTTCTTGAAGGTTTTTTTTTTTTTTTTTTTTTTTTTTTTTTTTGGCAATATGTCGCTTTCTTTTCTCAAATCTGTTTCCATCCAACAAGTATAAAATGGAGCCAGTTTGAAGGGGCCCTGAACCTCTCTCTCCTCACACCCGCAGAAAGAGCTTGCTCTTGCGTTAAACTAGCCAGCCCTCTAGCCACGAGCCACATAGCACAATTCTGTGCAGTAGTTTTCTTCTCCAACTGGTCCTCCTTAAAAGTTCAGTTATTCCCTCGTGCAGGGGGGTGAGGTGGGGGCTGAATCACCCCAAGATTATGGGTGAACTTTCCCCCACAAATGGCGTCCCTCCATTCCACGTTCCCTGGCAAACCTCTCTCAGGGCCTTTGTTCCCACAGGCCTCACATCTCCAGGAGCCCCATGTCCTTTGTAGTTCCCCCTGCCCTTCCCTGCTTCCCCCACACCCCACCCTGACCCTCCCAGGCCTGCTGAGGGCCGCTCTCCCTGGCCGCCCTGCTTCCTTCTCAGGAGCAGGCCTCCAGTGCCCTGGGAGTACGCACATTCATGCAACTCCCCTCCCACAGGCCCTGAGAAATCCTGGAGATCAAAGAGCTCGGCAGCAGGGCCAGGTGTCCGTCCTCTGCCACAGGCCACGATTAATCAAACCGCCCAACTCACAGGGAGATCAAACCCGGCACCCCGCCAGCTGTTGGTTAAAGCTGGCCTTCAAGTTGCCCTCATTAAATTGCCTTCCCCTCTTTCTTGCTGACTCCTGTCCCGTGACCATCTATCTCTTGGATCTTTCTCTGGGAGCTTTCTTCCTCTCTACCAATCTTTCAGTTTCTGTTTTCCTCCATTGCTTTCCTTCTCCCTGTCTTCCCCCCACCCACAGACACCCCTTCCTCTGTCTACCATCTCTCTCCCCATGTTCCTCCCATTAACTCTCTTCCACTCATTCAAAATTCCATGGCCCTCAGACTTGCCTGGAGACTCCCTCCTAGACCCTCCTGCTCAGCCTCTGAGGTTCCAAGAAGGAAGTGGTGTGGGGCTGCTGTGTGCCAGCTGCAGGGTGGGAGGCCACAGGGGCGCTGGGAGAGTGGATTTCTCCAGTCCAGTCAGGGGAGTTCACGGAAGCTGACCTGAATTCTCGCCTAGCCCTCTGCAGCAAACCCAGGCTTCCCTCATGCACTCCAGCACACGCACATAGGTACACCATGTCTGGGCTACTGTTTGCGTCCTGTTTTCCAAAGGCCTCTAAGCCCACAGAGGGAGCTTCTCATTGTAGCACTGATTGTGGGACCAGCTGTTCCGCCTCACCTTGGTACAGATTATAAACTCTCACCGGCAGAATCAGTTTCACCTGGAACAGGAAACAGGGAGTAATCTAGGTATGGGAAAAGGTCCTTTCTTTCTTTTTTTTTTAGTTGCCAATGGACCTTTGTTTTATTTATTTATATGTTGTGCCAAGAATCGAACCCAGTGCCTCACACATGCCAGGCAAGCACGCTACCATGAGCCACAACCCCCAGCCCCTGAAAGGTCCTTTCTTTTCCTATCATCTCTACCCAGGAAGAGGAAGGATGGAAACATTGGATCCTGACTTCTTGCTCAGCTGATGTTTTGAGAATATTTACTCCAGTTGTCAAAGAATTGTTTTTACACACTTTTTCTTACAACAAACACTGGCAAATAAAAAAAAAAAAAAAAAAGAAAGAAGGAAAAGAAAAGAAAACACAGGCTGCAGAGTAACTGTCCTCTTTCTCAGTCTCGCTCTATATACATCTATGTATTTTTTTAACTTGTTTTTCATTTTAGTGGTTCTAAGGCGCACAGGCGTGAGAAAACACAGATGGAGAGGAGCAGACAACGTTGTCGCTGTGCGCAGAAGACATCACACCATGTTATAGATTTTCAGAAGTCTTGGAAGACCTCAGGATGCAGAGTGGGTTTTTTTGGTTTCGGTTTGGGTCTTTTTTTTTTTTTTTTAACCCCCCTTTCCTCCTTTACAGAGTTGGAAGTATCTCCTCCTTTCCTTTCCCCTCTCTCGGTTCTATTTCTATGCCTCTGGCATCACCTGCTGCTGCTGGGAACACAGAGTCCCTTGGCCCCCGTGGCTGGGTCACTGGGCTGCCCCGGGTTTGACCCCACCTCTACCTGCGTATGTTTCCCCAGCTGTGGAGAGGCGAGCCGGTGGGAGGAGAAGCCATCCATCAACTCCAGCGGCACAGGCCTGAATGAGGGCGGGAAGGGTCAGGGATGGTGCACACTTGAGCACGGCGCAGGGGGCGAGGGGGGCTACAAATTGTTGAGATATCAGTGCTGGGTTTGATGGATGGTGCAGAATGAGGGGCAAGATGCTGTCCCCCAAGCCCGCTCTGGCACCAGGACACAGCCTGAGCTCCTGGTCTCCACTGTCTTCCTCCCAGTCCACCCCCACCGACCCCCTTCTCCCTGGCGTTCTTTTTGCTGCCTGCTCACAGCCCATCCGTCAAACTATGCCCCGAAGCTGACCTTTTGCAGAGAACAGCCAGCCTGAGAGAACCATTTCTTGCTGAAACACCTCACCAAGGAGTTTTATTAATGCTGGCAGGCCCAGCAGTAAATGGTGTGGCACAGCTACCTCACCGGCTCCTCTGCCTGCCTCCTCGCCCATGAATTTTTTCAGCCTTAAGCAAGAAGGAAGAGTGTGGGGCCAGATTGCTGTAGCAGAGTTCCTGGTTTTCTTGCTCAGAGCCAAACCCACTTCTGCCCCAGGTAGGCCCCGCGGGGTCTCGTGGTCACCTGTGGAGTTGCGGGTGCTTGTCTCTCTGAGATTCATGGGTCTATAAGGTTCCACCTTCACCTCTTAAAAGTAATGACAGGGTTTCAGGAGAGGCACTCTGGCCTCCTGCTGAGAAAAAGCTAAAACTTGACTGAAAAGGCCAGAGAATCTTTGCTGGCAGCATGAGCTGTAGTAGGGAGGACAAGTGCTCAGGGACTCGGCAGGGGAGGGACGCGTAGTTGGGCAGTTTCTAGCTGGCCTGGGGACCTGTCCCTCTCGCTGGGGTTTCTTTTTCAGAGACCACACAGGTTGCCGGTCGTGCCATTGCAGCAGCACAATAGAGAGAAGGGACGGACGTGTTGGGGCGAACAGTGATGGGAGATGTTTAATAGAATTACTCTTAGGCTTCGAGTTAATGAATCACAACTGCAAGAAATCATGATAATCCAGTAGGCATTAGTGACAGATTAGCTTCAAAGCTGCCATAAAAGTGCCATAATGCTTACCTAACGGCATGATTAATTCTCCAGTACATAATGGCTCTATGGAGGAACCAGGCACCAGCAGAGGCTTGATGGAAAGCCACACAGAGACCCCAGGGCGCCAAGGGCACCCCCACCCTGCCCAGCCTGTGTGGCTTCCGCTCTGCCTGGAGGCAACTCCCCAGATTGTGGTAGACAAAGCAGCAACTCGGCTGTACCCAGAGCTGCCTCCCAGGGCTGTGCCCTCGCTGAGCGGCAGCTATCCCAGTGGACTAGGAAGTGGCACCACCCCAAGACAGGCACTTCCTATGACTAAGACTCATGCCTGAGGAGCCCCATCCCAGTCCCCTCCTCGAAAGATTACTGTGGAAAGATCTAGAAAGAGTGCTGGACCAGAGCACTCTTTCTCACTCTACTCCTCACTTAGCTGTGTGCCCTAGCAAGTTACATAACCGTTCTGAGTTCAGACAGCCAAGCTCTGCTCCTATATCCTTAACCACCAGATTGCCTCCCTATAATGGTACCTAATATGTAGCAATCACTAAATTGTGCTCCAGGCATAATACAAATCTCTTTATATGTATTATTCCATTTACTGCCCCCAACAATCCTCTGAGATAGTTATGGCCACTATCTTCACTTTACAGATAGGGAAAGTGAGGCTTGGACCAGGAAGTAACTAGCCCACAGTCAATCTAGGATTGACAGGCAGGATTCTCTAGCTCCTTTCTTCTCTACCAGCCCTCTAAGACCACCAGTCCAACCTCAGGGGAAATCCCCCGTGAGGTACTGAACATCACCTTCTAGAGGAAGCTACGAGGAAGACGTGTAGCAGTTCTCAATTCCCTGCCCTATCTACCATGCAGTGGGAAAACCGTGACCAGGAAGGCAGGAGATCTGGACTTCATGTTCACCTTGACCTTCATCTTCACCTTGTGGGTCCTGTTCTGATGGCATTAACTGGGGCACTTAACTTCTGTAGGTCTCTGTTCAACTTCTCTTCTGGACAAAAGGAATAATAATAATAATACACCTTGTCACCACAGGGAGCTGAGCGTCTTGACCCCTGGAGGGGTCCCTCTTTTCACAACTCCCTCTAGAGCCCAGGCCTCTTTCGTGACGCAGACCCACACGCTGCTCCAGAGGCTCACACTGTGGCCTGCCGATCTTCCCATAAATATGGAGGCAATTAGCACAAAGCCCAGGTCCAAAGGGAATTCTCAGAGCCATGTTCATCTTCATAATGTTGAAGAAAAACCCCTCAGGAGGCCTGAGTCACTGCTGAGGCGGGCGGCTGCTTCTGGTCTGATTAACTAGGGCTCCCTGAGAGGCACGCAACGCTCCCTCCAGCAGCCTCCCGCCAGCCCATACCACTCCCAGGGCTCCCGCCTTGTGAGGCCTCCCGTCAGGCCTCTGCTGAGAAGCAGCAAAAAAGGAGATTTGGTTGCCTCCTGCCAAAGCATCAACATGTTTCAGACTTTCCCAAGAATCAAATGGCAGATATTTACTTCTACAGGCCAACATGGGAAAGGCCAAGGAGATTCACTTCATCCCTTTGCAACCCCTGAATCCCAAAATGGACCCAAGGTTCACACCACTTGTGGCAGCTATGTTGAGGCTCTGGGTAGTTTTTCTAAGGTGACTACCTTTGTCATGACCCACGCGTGTCTCGAAGACCCATTCCCTTGTCTGACTAACTGCCCAACATGTGTCAGAGCGGACCCTGTCACTGAAGCTACAAAGTCATCAAATTTCAATTTTGGAAGAGGCCTCCAAGAGATTTCTTCAGCCCCTTCTCAAATCTACCCCCATCTGCTATCAACTCCTCTTGAGTCAAATATATAGTTCTTATTTCAACGTGCTGTGCCCAGTGAAAGCTCAATAAATATTTATTGATGGTGGTGCCCATGATGAATTAACAGCCAAATCTATAAAAATTAAAGTTTCACACAAGGAGAGATCCTGGTGGGAAAGAAACTGCTACATAAAGTTTAACATTTTTCAAAATGACAAGTGTTCACACACAGGTGCATACACACACACACACACACACACACACACACACACACACAACCACATAGGCACACCATGTTCTCTACCCCAGCAGAGAATCATACTGGCAAATAAGAAAAGGCCTCCAGATGGAACACTCTTGCCTTCAGGTTGAGCATGAAGGGCATGCTCAGCTTCTCTGAGGTCAAGCAGCCCAGAGTCCCCTTCTGTCTTCTTCTAGTACCAAGGGCCTGTGAAATTCTTGTTCTAATGAAACAAAGTAGCACCACTGAATGGTTCCTCAGGTCTCCCAAGGAAGCTAAAGTGAATGCAGTCACATATACAAGTCTGCAGACACTAAAACTTCAAGAAGGACAGGTAGCTTATACTAGAGTTTTCAAAAGGATAGTTGCTTTGCTTTGGATCTGAAATGTTCCCCCAAAAGCCCATGTGTCCATGGACTAAGCCCATGGCTTAGTCCCCAGCTTGGCACTATTGGGAGGTGGTGGAAATTTTAAATATGGGGCCCACTTGGAGATCTTCTGGTCACAGGGGACATGGATTATTGGACCTCAGTCTCTTCTTCTTTTTCTCTGTTGCTTCCTGGCCAAGAGGTGAATGGATTGCTCTGCAGTGGTGTCCTGCCATGATGTTGTTATGGTTTGGCTCTTTCATGTGTTAGGCAATGCAAGAATGTTCAGAGGTGACACAATTAGATTATGAGAGCTATAACCTCACCAGTGGTTTGTTGTTTGCTCAGATTATATCTGAGCCTGATCTATATCCCAAGACTTCTCTCACACTGGAGGAAGTGATTTGAGCCTAGTTTTACATTAGTCTAAATTGTCCCAATGCAGTATGCAGCAGGGCTAGTGAGGGAGGATGGGGACAGAGCAGAAGTAGAAAGAAAAAAGCCATGAAAACCAAAGACAGAGTCTCAAGAGGACACTCCCATCCTACCCTTTCCCCACTTCAGTCCTTCAGGCAGTGTAGCATAAGTTTCCCCACAAGAAAGCTTAGGAAGGGAGCAGACTGGGAGCTGTAGAGTGGGTGTCCTGGGGCTGCTTGCCTCTCCCAGTTCTCTCCTGAACTCCAAATGGTCCTGCCTGTTCAGTACTTGTTCCTTGGTCAGTCCTCAGGAAACCTACTATGCTAGTGGTTGACCAGCAACCTGAAATAAGAAGACAGAAAAGTTGGGGTGGGGGGGAGTGGGATCTACTGACAACAAACACTTAGTAGCATGGCCCGGTGCTAGGCACCCTGCTAGGTAGAGTTTGTCCCTTGAGAAGGTCACAATATGTCCATGCATAGAAAAAGAACACCCACAGTCCTCTTGGCAATGCTCACTGGCCTCTTCCCAGCCCAGGCCTGTCCTTCCTGGCTCCTGAAGGCTGCTCATGATTCTGCTCTCATTTCTGGTGTGTGTTCCTGCCCAGAAGGGTGTCTGATCTTGTCATGGCCAGTGTTTTCCGCATAAGGGGACCTGGTACACTTTTATAGGAACCCAGTGGTTCCCTGGGGCCAGACTGTAATGCTGTCCAGATGCAGAAAAACAGAAGGGCCATTCAAAAACAACTGAAATATCAACACACTTTGAAAGCGGTCTGTTAGCACTTGTCATAAGCACAATAAACAAAACAATGAAACCATCAGAAAGTACCGTGAGACAGTCAGGCCTTAGGAACTTGGCTTTGATGACTTAGAAAAGCAAAGCGAGGGGGCAGAACCAGTTCCCACTTGGGCTGAGGTTTGTTTGTTCTGCTTACCTGAAGTCAGAGCTAACAATCCTCATTGGGATGAAACAACCTAGAAGTTTCTCCTCTGCAACTGGCCCCTGTGCAGAAGCAACACAGTCTTGGATAACTGGTCAGTTTCTGCATGTGGCCCATACAACACTCATTCTATAATGCCACTCTGCTGAAAGGCCCTGGCTTCTCTTGTGTTCCCCCAACAAATGAGGGAACCAACAAATGAGCTCATTTGCTGGAATGCTTACCTAGCTAGCCTGGAGGAAATGTGACCTGAACTGGTAGGAGGGGACAATGGGGCACAGTTTCAGTCACTTCCTCCTCAACAGTTAGATTCCCTATCCCCAGGTAAGTCAGAGGAGAAACCAAGAGTTTGTCAGTTCTTCCTGAGGCCCAGCTGCTGACGCATTTGTCCTGCCTTTGGAGGAAGAGGCTGGGAGAGAAATGTCACCCATCCACCTGGCAGACACTGCATGCAGGCTTCCAATTTGAGTTGTAGAGCTGGGGCAGGTGCTGTCCCCCCGGGTGAAATGAGGCCGCCTGCTTACCACAGTCACTCAAGGTTATTTCCCACTGTCTCCACAACTCAGGCTTTGCTTAATTCCTATAGTGGGTGCTGGCCAAGCCATCTATCAAATTACCTGCCAGTGATTAAAGTAAGCTTAGTCCGTTTGGGTGCAGTCCTCCTGCATTTTGATTCTAAGTCAAGTAAAATAGGGGATTAGCCAAAGGGGGTGGGGGAACCTGACATGGCTGTCTGCTGTGGGAGATGGGGTCATGGAAGCCGACATGACCAGCTGGTGACAACGGGGACTTGGAGGCCTGAGACTCAAGTTTCAGTGCTCTGCTTGGCTGTGGAATCCTGGGTTGGTCTCTCATATCCCCACTACTCGTACATAGATCCAGCCTGCCAGGCTACAAGGCTCAATGGGTAGATCAATCAGAAGATTCTGTTCTCCTTTCCAATTGAGAGAGAAAGAGAAGAAGAAGGAGGAGGAGGAGGAGGAGAAGGAGGAGGAGGAGAAGGAGAAGAGGAGGAGGAGGAGAAGGAGAAGAGGAGGAGGAGGAGGAACATATATTAGAACAAAGGAACTAAATATACACAGAGAACCCTTCCATATCTGCTCCAGGCCTGAAAACTGGAGGCTAGTCTGCCATAATCCTCCTCCTTCACTGAAAAACATATGCAATATCTGCCAGTAATGTCTGAATCCAGCAAATTCCCTGGAACAAATCAGTAGCAATTTAGCAACAATTGATAAAAATCCATTAAACACCTGTAATGGACCAAATTGCTGCCCTTTAACTACTTCACACATCTGGAAAGGTGGGAATAAGTTTGGAACCAAAGACTCAATTTTCCAGATGCCTTTTAATCTATTGTGGAGGTAGCCTCAGCATGGAAGGCCCACCCCCTCTCCACTTCTCCTAGCCAGGTGAGGACTGGAACAGCAAGAGCTCAGGAGGCTTTGGCTCCAACACCTTCCAGAGTGGCCACCTTTCCATCAGTCAGCAGAGCCTCCTGTGGTGTAGAAAGGACATGGATTTTTGGAGTCAGAGAAACCTGTGATTCAAATCCCATCTTTTGCAAGCACCAGCTGCCAGCCCAGTGAAAACTAGTTCGTTGTGACTACCCTGAGGACTAAAAGAGATGGTGGTTAGCAAGGACCAGTACACAACCCAGCACAGAGTATATACAATAAACACTAGTTGCTTCCTCCTCATTTCCACCCACATACAGCTGTCAATCAATCAATAGGCAAGTATTTGTTGGATGCAAATTGAGTGCTCAACACAATGGGAGTTCAAGAGGTACAGATAAATAAGCCAAAGTTACTGCCTGGGGAGAGCTCCCAGGACGATGAGGAAGACAGGGAGGCAATCTAGGCCTTCCCAAGCTTGGAGTTATCTACTTGGTACTGCTCTTACTTGACCAATACTTAACCCCTTCAGTCTTGGCTCCTCATCTGTAAAATGAGGAAAATGGCATCAATCTCATAAGCCTGTGGTAAGGATTAAATTAAATTAAATTAAATATTTACACACCCTTATCAGGTGTATAAATTCACTTATGAAATATGGATAATAAATCGACCTACCTTATAGGGAAGTTCTACAGATTAAATCTGTTAATGCACATAAAGCATTTCAAAAAGGATTATGTAAATGTTAGTTATTATTACCTTCTAGAACATAAATTCCTTGAGGGAAGGATTTTGGTCTGTTTTATGCACTGATAACGATTCCAATAGAACCGGGCCTGGCACACAGTTCATAAATATTAGTTGAGTGCATGAGCTGTTGAATGTTCTAGGAGAATGAGCAGAGGGGCAGGTGCCATTCCAAGAAGGCTTCCTGGAAGAGGTTATGCAGAAAGGTGAATAGGAGTTTTTAATGTTTTTAATGTTAAAGAGGTGAAAAGGAAAGAGCACAGGAGGGATGCCAGGCAGGAAAGAGCATGGTGTGACAGGAGACCTCAGGCAATCTAATAGGGGTAGACTAAAAGCTTCAAGTCTGGCAGAGTCAGGAGATGGAAGCTCTCCCAGATCATCCACTGATTGATTTTCATGGGACCAAATACAACCTGGAAAATACACCACCCAAGCAACAAGCAACGTAGTAGTTGACAAAAACAACTTCCATCAGCCCCTCCTACAGCCTCCAGGTCACTGGGCCTGATCCCAAGAGAGCACCAGAAATAGCATTTCCCATGAGCCCTTTGCTTCTGGGGAATGTGCCATCACATGGGACCCTTACCCATCTGTCTGCAAGATTTCCAGCCCACTTGGAGAACCAGGCAACCATGCCTGTGAACTCTGACCCCATCAATCCCAGCAGGGGCTGGGGAAGCATTTACATCTTCAAAGGTCCTGGTAAATGTTAGCCAACAGCCTCCTCCCAACCCCCATCCCTCACCTCCTCCCCCTCTGGGCCACCAGGGGTCAGGGACCAGGGTCACACCTGGCCAGGCCCAGCCCAGGCGCAGATTCTGCCCTGCATGTCATTCAGAGTCATCCCACTCTGGACCCCACTCACGCCCACTTGGACTTCTTCCCCTCCACACACCCCTGGGCCCAGGGCCAGGGGGAAATGTGGGCCAACAGAGAAGGGGGCCTGTAAGAAAGGCACCTTCTAAGATGCCTTTAGAGAAATGGGGGCTCAGGTCAGCCACCCTGGAAGGTGCCCTGGGTTCTGGATTCAGGTAGAGAGCAGGATTCTAAACCAGGGTCAGCTCAGGACTGCCTGGTCAAGCAGGTCTCGATGACCTCTTCCTGACCCCAGTAAGCTCCTGTTGTCTTTCTGATCTCTTGGAGGCCGGGAGGCCTGTTAACTTTTACCAGCCTCCTTTGACATGGAGTGCTAATAGGAACCTGGGAGGGAGGTTCATACAAGTGTCAGGGCTCAGGCAATACCCCCAGTATCACCCCCTCCACCCAGCCCAGGAGCCCCAGCCAGCACACCCCGCTCCTTCACTCCAGGTCACAGGAGGTGTGAGGGGCAAGGCTCTGGGCCCAGAAAAGCAGAGCAGGAGCCCAGGCCCTGGGGATCTGCCACCACACTGCCATTGGTTTTGGTCCTACCTCAGACTTCAATTTCCCCTACAAATGGCTCCCAGGACATTATGGCCTCAGCTCACAGCCGTGAGCAGGGACAGGCCTGCCATTTTGCAGATGAGCATAGCAGCATATTTCTACAGAGTCAGGCCTCACCAGGGCAGAGCCAGGACTGGAACCCATGGAGTGATGCCAATGCCTAGCTATGCTCCTCTGGACACTGTTACCCAGCCAGTGCTGGCAAAATGTGGTAAGAATGAATACTGGTAGCACTGTCCTGTGAGCCACCCAACCCTGCCTGCTTTCAGCCTGCTCTTGAGCGAAGTTCTTCCAATGGCTCCTACCTGAAGGGGAGCAGGCCCAGAGACCTGAGCCTGGATGGAGACCTCAGCTCTCCCAATAATAAGCTGTGTGGCTTGGAGAGATCATGTGCCCTTCCTGGGCCTCAGTCTCCACACTTGCAAAACAGAGTGGGGAGAAGGTATCTAAGATCACCTTAATTCTGATTCCAAGGTTTCATTGCCTTCAGTTTCTTCCACTCCTAACCTCTTTTTAAAATCCTGCCTGATTCTCCTCTTTTGCTCTTACCACAGAACTTTATAGCCAGGGGACAGCATCCAGCCTAATTCCTTTATTTAAAAAAAAATAAGATAGCTGGAATCCAGAATCATGAATTAGCTGAGTGACCTTGAGAAAGATGCCTCAAGGCAGAGCCAGGCCTGGCATGCTAGTCTCCTGGTAATTTATGTTGTGCCAGCTTTGGCTCAGAATGCCCCAGAGAACCCTACCTCCTCCCAAAGTATAAACCAAATCCTCCCCTGGCTCTCAGGACCTGCCTGCCCACAGACCTGTGTTCTTCCTGCCCGCTGAAGACCACCTCGCTCTTTTGTCAGATTCACTCACTCACCAAAAGGTTCCAGGATCAGTCTGGCCCTCAGCCCATCCTCAAGAAAGCCCCTGTAAAGCTCACCCCAAGTTCTCCACTCTCCCAAAGCCTCCTCTCCAGAGGCCTCCTGTCCATACGCCCAGCTCCCTGACCATTTCCTGAGTCCAGCCTGCTTAGTTCAGCTTTTCCCTACTCTTGAATATATCCCACTCCAGCCCTGCCTTCTCTACACACACCAATATTCAGAGCTGGGCGCAGACCCTGGCAGCCTGGCATTGAATCCATGCCCTACCACTCACTGGCCATATATCCTCAGGCAAACTACTTAACCCCTCCCCCTGTACTTGGGTTCCTTCTTGTGAAAAGGAGGGATAACAGAGTTCCCACCTCAGCCATTGATAGCATTAGCATTATGAATACATACAACTATTTCAAACAGTGCCTGACAGGTGCCTATGGTATTCTCCATGTCCATATTCTTCCTTATTGGACTATAGGTTTCTCTGAGTGCAAATAAAAGAACATATTTGGGGGGGAAAGAACTTGAGATTTTTAAGTGTTTAATATACCAGATTTTAAAAACTTGTTATAAAAATCAATGTAAAAATTTTTTTAAATGATGCATTTCTTGGTACCTTCTAGAACAGTGGCTGATGTGGTCCAATGAGGCATTCAACAATGGATGGATAGGTATATAAGAACCCCAGTGCCAGCAGCAACGCAACATTGGGATGGACCAGCTTGTGATGGGAATGCTGTACAGGATCTCGGAACCAGCACTTTTTCTCCCACCAGGGCATTCCCCAAACCATGATGATTCCCCTTAAACTTCTAAAATGCTCCTTCCCATCTCCCACCTCCAGCAGAATCCCTTAAATTCTGTTGGTCCACCTGCTTTGCTTTGGTGTCCCAGCCAGCCCCCTCACCCTTCCCTCTGCAGACAAAAGGCTTTTGGGTGATTGATGATGACAGTGACCCGCCACTGACCCTCCCAACCTGGGTCCTGCTGCTGCCCATGAGCCCCTCAGCACAGCAGCCTTCACTGCCGTTTGAAATGCCGACTCTCTGCCCCATGGGGCTGCTGGTTTTCCTCCACTGTGAAGTGGAATCTTTGATGTGTATCCTACTGGGTTGTCGCCAAATATCTGAGTCCTGGAATCACTGCCTACAAATACTCACCAGACTCTCTGTGTGGGTCAGGGCAGGAGGCTGGACAGATCCAGGTTCAAATCCTGACTCCTCCATTTACAAGTTCTTCTGCTCTCTGAATTCCAGATTCTTTACAGTGAAGAAGGGGCCTAAGGCATACCACAGAGAACCACAGAAAGGGTTAGATAATATAGACAGCTTCTGGCACACACTAGCACCCTGTAATTACTCAAAAAAAAAAAAAATGATAGGTATGAGGAAGGATTCTAACGATGTGAAGGCAGAGGGTGGTACGAGGACCAGCTTTGACTCTATTCTCCATCTTCTTCTTCTTCTATTAACATCCTGGATCTTCCTTCCCCTAGGATGGTGATATCCTGAAGGAGCCCTAATTAGGAAGGGCTGTTGTAGCTAGCTGGAAGCCATAAGTTCCACCTGATATGTATGTGACGCACCTGTAGGCACCCGCAAACCTGAAGGTATATAACCGGGTGAAAGCGGTCCGAGTTAGGAGAACGGAGAATTCAGTCAGCCGGGCAGTCACTCGGTCGGTCAGAAGAATCAGAGCGGCCAGAACGTAGGCAGAGCGGTTACAGAAAAGATAGAAGAAGTAATGACTGGTCAGAGTTAGGCCGAGACTCCTGAAGAAGACAGAAGAAAGAAGACAGAAGACAGAAGAGAGAAGAAAGAAGCTCTAATCTTTCTCTAAGCTAAGCTCTATCTTTCTAAAGAAGAAAAATCTTTCTTTCCCTCTCTAAGAAAAATCTTTCTTTCCCTCTCTAAGCTCTAAGAAAGTAGAAGTAAAAGTAGTAAAAGCTTAACTCTGCCCCCGAGAGTTTTTATCCCGGTTTTCGGTACCAGGCAGCTTACAATATCCAAAGCATATCTCTCTCTCTCTTTCTCCCTCCCTACCCCCCCATCTCTCTCATACACACACACACACACACACACACACACACACACACATACACACACACACCATCCTACCCACAGCTTTTTTTCTTTGACTTCCTCCCTGCCCGGAATTCCTCTAGCGGCTCTTTGGGACAATCTAGCCCTGTGATGCTATCTCCATTTCACTTCTCAGCATCATTGGTCACCCAGGGTATTTGCTGACTGGGCTCATGTTCCTACAACTGAGCTGCCAGAGACTTGCTCTCCTCACAGAAGAATCTGTTTCCACTAAACCACTGAGCATTTCCCATGTCATAATTTTAAAGCCACTTATTTACACATTTTCTTCAGTTTATTTGCCTAGTCCTCAAAAATACTATTTGGTTGAAGTGACTTCCTGCAACCAAATGTTGGTGCCCAACTGAAAGGTATCAAGCCCTCTGTACTTGGAGATTGAGCTGCGGCTCAGGCCAACCACCATTTTGAAACAAATAGCAGACCAAAAGAATTCTCACTTGGTCCTACCCCTGCAATTTTAAATAGACTTCAGTGAAATGTAACCCGTCGATAGCAGTTATCTGGAGAGGTGACTGCGTAGAGGCCTGAAGCCAAGGAAACCAATAGTGTCGATGAAGCCACCATATACCCATTAGGGCAGGACAAGAAAGAGGAGATTCACACCAGCAACCTCATTCTGCTGGTGCTGCTAATACTGGCAAAAACTTGACTCAAGAAGAAGGCATGGAGCTGGGCACAATGGCACATGCCTGTAATCCCAGCAGCCTGGGAAGCTGAGACAGGAGAATTGTGAGTTCAAAGCCAGCCTCAGCAAAAGCGAGGCACTAAGAAACTCTGTGAGACCCTGTCTCTAAATAAAATACAAAATAGTAGGGCTGGAGTTGTGGCTCAGTGGTAGAGCACTTGCCTAGCATGTGTGAGGCACTGGGCTCGATTCCCAACGCCACATATAAATAAATGAATAAAATAAAGGTCCATCAATATCTAAAAAAATTCAAAAAACAAAATAGGGCTGGGAATGTGACTCAGTGGTCGAGTGCCCCCGAGTTCAATCCCCAGTACACCTCCCCCCCAGAAAAGAAGGAAGAAGAAGAAGAAGGCACAGTGGCTGGGGAAGCTGCAGAGTAGACTAGGGCTTGCATTTGACAGAAGAGGAGGTTGGGCCTACCTCCGAGTTCCAGCCCTACCTCGCGGGGCCACATGTTCTCCTCCAACCTCTCTCTCTCTCCCCTCACACCACCCACCCTTTTCTCTCTTCTCTCTGTCACTCACTCCATCTCAGAAGCCTCACTTATGGGGACTTTAAAGACAGCAGAAACCGGACTTCTTATACTCTTGATCCTAGGAGAATGAGGTACGATCAAATGAAAGCCCAAGAAAAATGAAAAATGTCAGGTGGGGAAAAGATAACTGTTTTAAGTGTCAGTAAACCCCTGTGTAAGACAGCCTACCCTGCGAAGGCAATCGGGGGACGTCGAGATTTTTCCAGGTCTCCCTTCCAGGAAGCTCATGGGACAAAGTGAATTTCCCTGAAAGAACCCCATGGGTGAGAGTGTATCTCTGCTCTCTGTTCCCACATCCTGGGATGTTCGGAGCCATGGATGATAGGGACGCAATGGGGAGAGGGCTGGGGAGGGGGTAGATTTAAGAACCGAAATGCAGAGGACCTTCAAAAGGACTCCTCTATCCTCCCTGGAGCAAAATGAACTCAGGGAGAAGGAAGCAAGGGGGTGGGGAGAGCGTTCCAAGTCGAAGGAGTCGCTGAGTTAAATTACAGGGGCCTGGGAGAGATGATTAACAACCCTCATGGTTTTCTGCTTCACAGCCATTACTCACTCCAAACCTGGGGCTTCTCGGTTACATAGCCCAGCGCAGGCCGACCATTTTTTCCATTGACTGAAAACACATTCTGACTGAAAACAAACTTTGGATCCCCGAGGCTTGGCAGGCCCTGGGTCCTTCTCCATATTTAATCAACGGGAAGCTAAACACTTTCAATCTGTGATGGCTCATTTGGACGGGGTCTCGGGGCTTTTGCTTGGTGCCAGATATAATAACTCTCCTCTCTCTTTTCTAAGGCCTATTTTATAATTTTGCTGTTTTTCAATGTCAAGCCCATCTTTTGAAGAATTTTTATTGGATTTCCTGCTAGACTTCAACGAGGATTTTTCTTGCTTTGGCAGAAATATCAAGCAGAACAGGGGAAAAACTCAATCATCGTCTTGGAAAGTCGCGATGGTGTGTGCGTGGAGGGGGGAGCCCTTTGTCTGTTTGCACACAAACAGGTTTCTAGAAGGCTGGAGCCCCAGTTGCCAGCTTCCAGGGCCCCTCCAACTTCTGATTCATGGGGTGAAAATTGACAAGGCAAGGCGGATGGATGTGGGAAGAGAGGGAAGTTGGAACAGGATGAGGAGAAGAAAGGTGTGAGTGCATAAGAGAGGCCAAGGGTGGGTAGGGCTCTACGCAGGGTCCAGCTCAAGTCCATGACATTGACACATGGGGTCCAGGCCTGGGCCATGGCACTGCCAGGCACGCCTGTTCATGCCAATTGCAGGGACTGTGGGGGACAGGAAGACTCTGCCTGCTTGGAGGACAGAAGGCGAACTCTACCCCACTTTCTCAACCCCTCAGAGCTCGTAAAACCCCAAGACTGGGCGGGAAAGCCACGCCCCAGAGGCTCCCAAGTTACCAGCCACAGCCAGGGTCTGCATGCCTGCTCAAGGCTACATTCGTATCTTTAATTTTTCTTCACAGAGATTATTCCTCAGGGGAAGCAGCTTGCCAGTGAGTGACAGCTTTTGTTTGCTCATGTTTTCCTCTCCTCCCAGAGTCAATGTTCAGAATATACCAGTATGTTCCTTCTCGCTTGACTTTCTTTTCTGTCTTTTTTTTATTCCCTCCCTGCGGGTGAGAGGGGAGCCTTTCTACAGAATATTATCCAGAGAAGTGGTTCTTTGTCCAACAGTGAGGGAGGGAGGGAGGGAGGGAGGGAGGGCCCTGCCATGTCCTCTTTTTCTGTTCTGACTTGGCTTTTATTTGTTAGTGTTAAGATGCTATGTGATCGCTTCATACCTCCTTGGCCACTTCACACCTGCTACCATTAGCTTCACAATTCACAGAACATTCTCGCAAGTCAACTCATCCTTTTATTCCCACAACGGTCCTTTGAGATCAACAGGGCAGGTATTGGAATCATTGTTCTAGAGATGAACACGTAAGATTCGCAGGCCCAGTGACTTGCCTGAGTCTTGGGGACAGGAAGCAGCCAAACCCAGGTATGAATCAAGTTGGATTTTTTTTCTATTGTGCTATAAAATGTATTTTCTGCAGAGGAGCTCCCTGGCCCCTTTCGTAAGAGCTCTCCTTGTGCTAGAGAGCACTCCCCAAAGTAAATTCCTCAAAACAGAATACACTGGGAGTAAAGAAATCATGGCAATTTTTTACCATATCCACAAACTGCTCTCCTCAGGCTCAACTACAGGACAAGACTTCCAGGGCATCTAAGCTACTCCAATTCTTTCCACTTCCAGTAGAGAAAAAGACACATACAGATCAAGTAAACCAAAGTACTTGTGGAATACCCACTCAGAGCCCTGGACTAGAATATTATGAGGTTCCATATGAGGAAGATACAGGAGGTTTGACATAGAGACATAGACTCCTAGGACATTATAGCTACAAAGGACCTTAGAGATCATCCCTCACAGCCCTTCATTAACCAGTGAGGAGATGAGACAGAGAGGGAAATAGGAACTCCACAGGAGCAATAAGAGACCATATTCACCTTCCTGCTAAAGAGTGTGGTAAAGGCCATCAGTTGGTCAGAAAGAACAAAGTGGTCAGGGACATGTTCTAGGGGAAAATAAAACTTGGTCTCAGTCTTGAAGTGTGGGTAAAACTGGAAGGATGGACAAGAAGATAAGGTGAACTTGAGTCCAGCATGTTCGTGGGACTGTAAGGAATGGGGAGGCTGAAAACTTGGATGAAGCCAGATCATGGAGGACCTTAAACAAACAGGAAGAGCCATGCAGAGCTGGTGAGAGGTCACTTGAAGGTCAGCATTTTGGCACGTGCTCCCCATGAAGCCCTGGTCTTGTAATTTCCCAAGCCCCAGAACATTTCCTCCACGCCCACACCTACCACATCTAAACTTACCCACAGAAGCCTGTGGGCAGACAGAGGTCTTCCTTTGCGCTCTGGTTGGAGTCTGGATTGCGCAGCGACCACCGCAGAGTTCGCCTGGCCCAGCACATTCTGGTGATCCTGCCTCCCCCTTGACCCGCCTCTCGTTCCTGCAGCCACCACCCCAGTGGTCCCTATGAGTTCCCCAACTCCAAGGCCCTTGTCCGTGGCCATCCATGGAGATGCCAGGCCAGGACTGGTTTGACAAGGCTGAAAAGACAGAGTGAAGAAGCAGAGAGGGAGGCAACCTTGGGGTCAGTAGCAGCTCATGTGGGAGATAAGGAAATCTGAGCAGAAAGTTGTCTCTCCAGGACATCAAAGAAGCTCCAAGAAAATGGAAATAAAGAGCAGGAAGATCTTCAGCCCTTGTCTGTAGGGCTTGAGCACAGGAGAGGTGAGCACACCTGTGTCCCCAGCCTCCTACAGCACCCTGTGGCTTGAGGAGATCCCTCTGCTTTTGCTCCTGCTTACCTTGTGCCTCACTGTACCCATTTGGGCCTAAAAACAAAAATCCCTGTCCCCTTCTTGGTGAAGCATCACCAAGACTAGGACGAAGACAAATCAGAACCTCCAGACCCACAATTTCAGAAAAGGGGCATGGTGGTTCTTGCAACTCATGCTCATGATGACCACAATAATGTCACTGTTGCTCTGCTTCCAAAAACAAAGCCTGTCTGCCCTCATGAACAGCCCTTTGTTCTCCCAGCAGCTCCAACCTGAAGGAGCAGCACATCCCCTGGGGGTCACATCAGAAGCCTCCCATCTTCGTCCACTAAGGAAGCGCCCCTGCTGCCCTAAACGGCAAGGCCACAGATTCCACAAGCCTGAAAAAAATCACCCTCACTAACTTCCCTCAAAGAAGAAAGGCCAACCCCACCCACCTTCATTTCCCGTTCAAGGTCACCAAGAATGAAAGCTTGCCTGCCCAGACAGGCAGCCTCCACCTACCTTCTCGGGCAGTCCCTCTCTCCATCCATCCCTCTCTCCAGTATCTGCACTACCCTGCTCCTCCACTGACCTCCAGGTTTTCATAGCCTCCTAGGGCTGCTCCCTTCCCTCTTCTTATTTTACTGTCTGTCTTTGTTCCTGCCCCCATCCCCCCCCCCCTTTTTTTAACCTCCCTCCTTTGCTGTTTAAGGTTAAAAAGCATGCTCTGGTATTCCATAAATTACTTGGCAAGAGTGGATGACAAAAACAAAATGTAATTCAGATTAAAGTCACCCTCCAGCTGAAATGATAGTTTATTAAATAGATGGCCATGCTGTCGATCAACCTTGCTGGCAACTGGTCCTCCTATATTAATCTTCTTGGGGTGATTTAGGATCCACCTGGGTCCTCCGAGAAGATTCTCCCATCATTTCCTTCCCATCTCTCTGGATCAGGCTGCTGGGCTTGGCGCAGTTGACAAATTCCCCAAGTAATCCCTCAAAAGATTGGAGAAATGCTCCGAACGCTCCATTAAATTTATTTTCCATGCTTTAAGAGACCCAAAACTATGTCCAATAAATAAGTGTTCCCTGTGATTTACTGAAATGCTCCTCTGATTTAAAGTTATAGGAGGAAAAATATGGAGCCCCTGGGAGCCCAGGACTAGCCTTGCAAGTGAGACCAGATGTGAGATTTCTGGCCGGGGAGGGGAGAAGAAGGAAAAAAAAAAAAAAAAACAGCCCAACTGGTGGAGGTTTGAAAGTGACAACGTCTGAACCCCGGTTCTCGGCTTTAACATAAAAGGTCCCCAGTTGAGCATTCTTTCTCACAAAATTTATTGTGGTTGTAGTTAGAGGGGGAACCATCAAAAGAGTAATTCTGGCCCTTGTTTTGCAGAGCTCTTTTGATAAATATGATACTTAGAAATATACCTCCCCCTAGACAGAAAAGCCATATAGTTAAAATGAAGTAATCTGTCAGTAAACTCGCTAGAATCAAAGCCAAAATGAAACCTGTAAAAGGAGAAGAAGAAAAAAAAAAAAAAAAACTCCACTTAGAAACGCTTGAGTCAAGCAGGGGAGAAGGTGGAGATTAAGAATTGTCCTTTATTCAGATATTTTTATCTACAGAGTTAAAAGCGGAGATTTATTTTTAAAGGGGGCTATTTATGTTCCAGTCTTCAACAGATGGGTCTGTGTTCCTGCCTCTCTCCTGCAGCCCAGGCTCAGCAAAAACAGCTTCTCTCTGGAGTTGAAACTTACCCAAAAGGAGGAGGAATTAAAAACTTTTGGAAGCAAATGTAACCTTTGGAGCTGCTTGGTAAATATTGGATCTGTTTACTACAGAGGCCCAGATGTGCCAAAACCAAAAAAACAAACAGGAAGGGGGGAAAAGAGCAGATGTGAAGACTAAACTATATGTGTATATATGCTGTGTGTGTGTGTGTGTGTGTGTGTGTGTGTGTGTATGTGTGTGTGTGTGTGCTGATTCCCAAAGGGCTGGAGAGTTTAGGCTAAGAAAGCTCCCAGTGAGGAGCTGACATCTTCAATGGATTGTCCAAATAGTCAGTCCTATCTTTGGAGTACCCTTTCTAAGAGTCCTCCTCAACCTAATAAATCACCTGTTTAGAAAATGACTTTCTCATGCTTAGTAACAGAATATATTTAGAGTAGTGCCCCCCCTGGAGAAATTGCCCCCCAAAGTCTCTTGGTCTTCTCTACTCTTGTACCCACACCAAAAGAACCAAACGCCGTGGCTCCAGTACTATTGGGCAAGCTACTCTGGCAACACAGGGTTCCAAGCTTCAAGAGTAGCGCAGCCATCCCAGGAGAAAGCTCTCCTACTCACCAGCCAGAAGGCCCTGATCTGGGCTGCTTCCCCAAAGCCTCTTCCCAGAAGAGCCTCCTTTGGTTGTGTCTGCTTTGGGACTTCCCCATCTCTGTCCCCAGAGCAATGGCTTGGAGAATGGGGGGGGTCCCCATCTCTGCCATCCCTGACTGAGGGGCAAGAAGACCTACTGTGCTTCATTCTGAATTCACATTTTCCCCAGTGGTGGGACAAAAAGCAAGCATAAGACCCATAGTGCATGTGTGTGTGTGTGTGTGTGTGTGTGTGTGTATTGAAGAAAATTAAAATATCAAACTCAGAAGGGCACAGTGGCGCCTGCCTGTAATCCCAGTGGTTCTGGAGGCTGAGGCAGAAGGATCTCAGGTTCCAGGCCAGGCTCAGCAACTTAGCAAGGCCCTAAGCAACACAGACAGACCCTGTCTCTGAATAAAATATGAAAGAGCTGGGGATATGGCTCAGTGGTAAAGCACCCCTGGGTTTAATCCCTGGTTAAAATAAGTAAATATGTGTGTGTGTGTGTGTGTGTGTGTGTGTGTGTGTGTGTGTGTGTATGCCTAAAATGACCCTGGAAAGGGAGAAGATAAAGGAAAGGTGTCATGGAAAGGGTCTTAAACATCAGATAACCCCAGATCTGACCCTAACTCTGTCATTAGACATCTGTGTGACCTGTGGCTTAACCAGCTGGAGACGTAGTTTCTTCATCTCTATGGCGAAGGGCTGAACCGAGGACCTCCTGATCCTCTGACTGCCAGTGGCGCTCCCTCCCGCAGGCCCAGGCACCTCCCCTCCCTCCCCGGCACCAGTGCTGGTCTGGACAGAGCTGCAGGGTGTGGAGTTTGAACGGCACCTGTGTTTACACTGTACAATCTGCAGTTTACTGTAATAAAATCATTTAATACAGTCATAATTTTTTTGGCAAGAGGTTGTGTTTATGGTGAGCAAGACGGAGAGGGAATGATTGACTATGACTGATTAAAATGATAAATCAAAACCAAAGGAGGGAGGACATGAAGAGCACAAAGCCACAGGCAAATCCAATTTAAGTCTCAAGTTTTGTGCCTTTATGGGAACAACTTGGTCTGATGATGTGCCAGCTCTGGAGGTGAGGGCCAAGAGCCCAAGTGGGAAGATGGAGGCACAGGATCCAACACCTAGTCTCAATGGGGCTTATCCTCCTAGGGTGGAGAAAGACGGAAACAGCTTGACAAGAACTAGTTTCCTTGGGCCTCCATATTCACAAAGAATTTAGAAGGATGTTGTCAGAATTACTGTGTGTGTGTGTGTGTGTGTGTGTACACATGTGCATCTAGGTATGATAATTTGAACATGACCTAGAGGGACTTTCCAGCATCAAAGCTATCCCTGTAATACAGTACCTGAAATTCCACATAATAAGGATTACCTAAGGCGGCAAACTTCCCTCCTTGCAAACATTGTCCTTCAACAACTAGGCACATGCTACATGCTAGCCAGGGCATAAAGGTAATAAAGGATTGTTCACCTGACAGATGATGACCAAATGCTTACTCTGATCCAAGCACCTTCTTAGGCTCTAGCAAGAGAAGAATGAAACAAGAATCCCTGGCCCCATGGAACTTATGTTCTTATGGTATTTACATCCTTATGAATTAAGGGCCACATTCACCTCCAGAAAACAAGCCCCCATGTCAACAATTCTTTATACTAGAGCATGTTAAATGCTGTAAGTTCTGAAGTTGGCATAGGAAGGTAGATCACATGAGACCTACAGACCACCCATTATGCCATTAGGATTCATTTACTTGCTATAAAGCACCCCACCCGGGAACAGACCCCCCGGGTTCTGATTGGTCTCCTTTCTGAGAAAAACTCCATCCATGCTGTTGAAACTGGCCTTGGAGCTGCTTCTCACATCATCTCCCTCCTCCACTGCCCATTCTAGATTCCTTCACCCCCATTATCACTTTTACTGGCATAGGTGGCTTACTAGGTGGGCTGGTCCAGATCCTCATCCTTCACCAGGTCACCAAGCCTCCCCAGAATATGGCTGTTGTACTTGTCCACTGGTCATCAAAATTGGACATAAGGTCGTGGTGGTGCATGCCTGTAATCCCAGCAACTTGGGAGGATGAGGCAGAAGGATCTCAGGTCGAGGCTAGCCTCAGCAACTTAGTGAGGCCCTAAGCAACTTAGCAAGACCCTGTCTCAAAATAGAAAATAAAGGGGGCTAGGGATGTGGCTCAGTGGTTGAGCACCACTGGGTTCAATCCCTGGTACCCCCCCCAAAAAAAAATCATAATCTAAAATTGGACATGGCAATTCCAAAAGATACCTCAGTGACAATTCTTTCTTGCCTCCTGCTGCATGTCAGCAGCCCTACCGCTCCCAGTGAATGGGATCAATGACACCTAAAAGATTGGTGACTTTGGTCCTGGCTTTCTCTTCTTTTGGCAAGGTTGAGGAGTCTGAGCTACCTGTCAACCCAAGGTGACCAGGCAGTCATCATGATAAGAGCTAAACAGAATTCTTGCTTTTTTTTTTTTTTTTTTTTTTTTTTTTTTTTGTACCAGGGATTGAACTCAGGGGCTCTCGACCACTGGGCCACATCCCCAGCCCTTTTTTTGTATTTTATTAGAGGCAGGGTCTCACCGAGTTGCTAAGTGCCTTGCCATTGCTGAGGCTGGCTTTGAACTCGCGATCCTCCTGCCTCAGCCTCCCAAGTGCTGGGATTACAGGCGTGCACCACCACGCCTGGCTCTTGCTTTATTTTCTGGTAGAAGCATTCCCCTCTAAGAAGCAAACTTTGGCCTCACATAACCTTTAGGAAGAACTTTCCCCAACTGGATCACAGCAGGTGACAGTAATCAGGATGGCTTCTCCTGGTCCAACACATTGTACCTATTAGAGACAAGCCACATAAGTCATCAACTGAGGATACATGATGCATCTGGAATATATTCCTTATCTTCAAAGAGTATCCTCTCCACTGGAACCTGAGCTATGCCTGTGAAGAAAGTAGTTCCATCTCTTCATGCAGCCAACATCTTCTGGGTGGTGTGATAGGTGACAGGACCCGTTGACATCACAGTCACATATCCACTGCCATTTCTCCTTCACTATAAAGTGGGTCCCTTGGCCTAATGCAGTGTTACACAGAATACCACACCAGTGAATCGGACTCTGCTAGCCTTTGGGTAGTTGTCCTTTCTCATAGAAGATGTTGTTCAGTGTCTAGCAAGTTGGTCCCCCCCGCCCCCCGGCCCCAAGAATAAACTGGTAGTATTAGGGTAGAGGAAGAGTCACCTGTGCAACAACAGCAGATGACCCAGGAGTCTGAGCTACCTGTCCAAGCAGCTTACTTGTGTCCTCTGGCACTTGTGCCTGCACACAGGTATCCCACTTCCATCTTACTTGGGATTGCTCTTGGACCTTGGTGTGTCTGACAGAACTTGGCTCCTGATGGCCAGGTTCTGCCTCTGCATAGACCTGGTACCATACCAAGAGCTATTTTAAGTGGTGAAGACAGCGTAGTCTTTCTCCAGATCCCTAGAGGTCTCTACTGTGAATGTCCTATTAGGAGATTGGTGACTTCACTCCTTAAGTTCCTCTAATATCAGGAAGTCTGTCGGTTCCTATGGCCCTGGAAGCTGGGGTTCTTGTGCCTTAAACTTTCTGTACAACCACTTTCTGCCCTGGGTTCCACTCCAAGCTGAAAGTCATCCACATCAGTAGGTCAGTGGATCAGAGCTGTGTTCCCAAGGCATACTGCCTCAAGAGACCTAAGAGGTGTTGTGCTTATTTCTTGGTGACAGAGAATAGGAGAGACACAATGATCTGTCTTTTAGTTTGAAGGGGATGTCCCAGCATGCTCCAGACCACAGGATCCCTTAAAGCTTCACTGATGTGATGAGCACTGAAATATTTGTTGAGTTTATCTCCTACTGTCTATTGCATATGCATCTTGTCAGCTCTTCCTGTATACTTGCCATTTCTTATTAATCCCCCAGTATGCTTATCAAAATGGCCTCATTCAGTAACCAAGGCAGGCATGGTGGGACACACCTGTAATCCCAGCTGCTAGGGAGGCTGAAGCAGGAAGATTGTGAGTTTGAGGCCAGCCTCAGCAACTTAGCAAGGCCCTAAGCAATCTAGCAAGACCCTGTCTCAAAATTTAAAAAATTATAAAGGGCTGGGGATGTAGCTCAGTGGTTAAGCACCTCTGGGTTCAATCCCTGGTACAAAAAAAAAAAAAAAAAAAAACAGTAACCAATAAGACATTCTATGAAATGTCTAGATGGCCCCAATCCCCTTAGCCATTATTATAACAGAGAGTAAAAGGGTTCATATAGCCCTAGGCCAAGTCATGAATGTATTCTGTTGCCCACCTCAGGTAACCTGAACTGCTTTGAGCCTCCTTCTTATTAGGTAAGGGGAAAAAATATGTTCACCAGATCAGTGGCCACATGCCCTTTGCCTAAGGCCATGCTAATCTGTCAAGCAATGATACTACATCTGTCAATGATACTACATCTGGAGAATCAATTACAAGTGGGGTCCCACTTGGTTGAGTTGTAGTTCATGGTCATCTTCTAGGACCCATCTGGGTTTTGTAGGGGTCAGACTCATGAGCTAAATGAAGATATGATAAAAACAATAACCCCTGCATCTTTCAGCTATTTAAAAATAGCACTCATTTCTGTCATTTCCCTCCCCTTAGGATGCAATATTGGTGGGGGAAGATTCTGAGGCCACTTGGCAATTCCCATTCCAATAGCTCTTACCCAACATGCTGAAGGATACAAAGTTATGATCCTGCCAACTACCAGGTCAATTCCAATTACCCATTCAGGAAACAGGGTAACCATCACTGGATGGGGTAGCAGAGAGCTCAGAGGACCCAGTGGATCCACTGTAAACCAAACTTAGTAAGACTGTACTCATTCTTTAATTTCACTCAGACCCCGTGTCCAAAAGTCATTAGGTATTCTGTTCTCCCCAAATTATGGATACTCAAGCAAATGGTCATATACCTTCATGAGGAAGTATTGAAGAAATTATGCTACTATATGTTTGCTGTGGTTTTGCAAGGTCTTTTCCTCTGGAGACCTGGCCTGTCTTTCTGTTGATGGGTCCCAGGTCTAAGTACTGGCTCAAGTCTAGGAACCAGGCAAGGAATCATAACTTTCATTAGGGTGACTTGTCTCAATCTCCTGAGTACTCATCCTTAACTTCTTTGAGATACAGAGATTCTTCAGTACCCAAATTACTTCCCAGTTACCTGGTCCTAGGTACCATGTTTTCCTATGTTCACAGCTCTCGGCAGGTCAGGGCCTCCCCCTGAGTTTTGACCCTGCTCCTCATGATCACTGTGCTTACTCTGTTTCCGATTATTAAGTGACATCACCTGGCCCTTCTTATTTGGGGATCCTACAATTCTTAATGCTATAAGGGAGTAAAATTCTGTAACATTATCTCTAGCCCACAGAGGACAGTCACGACTGAGTTTCTTCATGACACTGGTGACAAAGGTATGGTCCTTATCAGTTTGGTAAATGTGGTAGGTAATAGTGGGGGGACTCCTTGGTCTCTGTTAGGAAGTAGGCAGTCACAAGATTGCCAGGCTTGCATGATAGATTCATTCTAGCCTACCCACCTCTGTAAGCCTTTTGAACTATTGTCACACTCACTGCCATGGATTTCTAGAACTTCCACTTCACTTTAGTATTTAGGCCTTCATTTCTCCAAGCTTTCAAGATTCACCCTCTCAGCAAGCTAGCTCAGTCTACCAGGGTCCTTGTTATATGGGTAAATCCTGAATAAGAAACTCCCATATCCTAATTAGAGTAAGTTATATTCCATGTATATATAAAATACACTCTACTGTCATGTATATACATAAAAAGAATTTTAAAAGGAAAAAAGAATGCTCCCATGGCAAAACAAAATTCCCGTTCCATTTATGTTTTACAACCTTTGATCTAGCACCCTCAGAATGGAGCCCCACACATATCTCCCAGCTCCTGAGATGCATATGGTCATGCAAGTCACTTGAAATAGAGTCCCTTGCCTTCTTGGCAGGCCCAATGCTGCTATGACCAGATTAAGTTGTGACTTGTCCCTAGTTACTAGGCTGGTGTCCAGAAAGGAAAGGACAGTTAAATCCTGAGAGGTATACACTTTCTCTGGCAAGACACAGGCACCTGCACCATCTTCCAGCAAGGAAGGAATGTCAGTCTTTAACAGGGAAAGGGCTGTTTCTGCAGGTCCAGATGGTTCTGAGAAACCTGAGGATTCAATATTTTTTAGTGTCAACCCAATGTCCCCACTCCAAGTCTCAGGGCCCATTTGTTTCCAATTAGCCTGATTAGTCCTGATTTTAGCATGACTTAGTGGGATTGAGAATTCAACTTCTCTGTAACTCTGCTATCCTGACATTAAAGTCACGGGCCTAATCCTTACCTCTTTCTGCCCTCCAACTTTAGGCAATAAGATTCTCTTTTTATGCTTCCAAGGAGGCCCCCTTTGTGTTAAGTTGGTAACTAATTACTTTTAGTCTTTCATTTCCTTCTTCAAGACATCAACAATTACATTTCCTCAGTCCTTATAATTACTACTGCCCCCGAACTCCTCAAGTACCTGAGATATTATACCTGCCAGAATATTTCCTTCCATCGGTAGCCCACCCTGCCCCACCACCAGGGACAGTGTTAACAAATAGAACCAGTTTCTGTTAGGGCTTCACCTACCACGAGAGTCAGGATCCTCACTGCACATTGGCTGGCAGACGATCTGGCTCCCAGATCCCGTTTTAATATCTATTTCCTGGCCCTTTTTCCTAAATCCAGTATTATAGGTCCATTTGTCTAGGAAACAGACTTTGGAATGGAGGTTTGCTGACAGGTGACTTATTGGGAAGTGATTTTGAGAGAGAGTAAAGGAATCAGGGTCAATTTGAAGTTGAAGTTCAATAGCAACGTGGCTGCAACAGAAGCCTTAGCCAATTCCACAGAGAGTGCCAGGGCTAGACTGATCTTCAGAGAGGTCCCACCTTGACACAAGGGGCCAGATCCTTCTAGAGCATATTGTACAGACATTGGATAATCGGCTGCCTCTGAGAAGGGGCCAAACCTTGGGTGAGACAGATCCCTCCCTTTGCAGGCAATGCCTAAGGAGGGTCTAAGTCATGTCCCATCAGTAGCAACACTTCCAGCAGCAGGGAGAAGGAGTGCCTTTGTCCCCAGGGGGATCTGGGTCATTCACAATAATATTCGTTACAACTCCCAAACTGGTACAATTGTGAGGATTAAGACACTTTTGGCCAATGCCCCTGACCCCCAGCAACAGCATGCAACAGACTTGACAAAGAGAACTCTGCTCACTTTGCTCACCAAACTGTGGGCCACTGCTTCATGGATACACTGGTCATAGGAAAAGGGGTAAGGAGACAAGGAGTACGCCTCACTTTACTTTTTCTAGGCCACCACAAAATATATTTGCCCACCATCAAATTTATATGTTGAAACCTAATCCTCCATGTGATAGTATTTGGACAAGGGGACTGAGGTGGAGCCATTGTGAATGGGATTAGTGCCCTTATAAAAAGAGACCCAAGAGAGCCTCACACCTTCTGCCATGTGAGGACCCAGCAAAAAGATGACCCGGGGGCTGGGGACATAGTTCAGTTGGTAGAGTGCTTGCCTTGCATGCACAAGGCCCTGGGTTCAATCCCCAGCACCACAAAAAGAATAAAGATGACCAGGGAGCAGACCCTTACCCAATGCCAATTCTGCATACGGCTTGATCTTGGACGCCCCAGCCCCCAGAATCGCTGATGTTTGTTTATGCCACACCTGGTCCATGGTATTTTTATTATAGCAGCCTGAATGGACTAAGATGTGTGCAAAGCACATTTGTCCATGCAAACAATGCTCCATCACTGATGCTCAGCCTCAAACCATCACCCAAAATAGAGTAGCCAAATAGTGACCTGAAATTTGCAAAGCATCCTTAGGCTAGGTCCTTCTGCCCAACCGTCCATCAACATGGAGCAGGCCAGGAGATGAGGAATGCTGCTGGAGAAAAGAATTGCTGAGTCACACACACACACACACACACACACACACACACACACATCTACATTCAACAAGAGAAGTGGGAGAAGGGTGTGTCCAGGAACTAGGAAAAGGGGATTATATTTGTTGAGTACACTTTATGGGACAATCACTCCACTAGGCCCATTAAACAGACCAGTTCAGTAAAACCTCACAACCCTATTAGAAAGGCATTACCTCTTTGAGGGAGAGAAAACCAAGGCTCAGAGTGGTTAATGTCATAGCCAAGGTCACACAGTTACTAAGTAGAAGAGCCTATATTTTGAGGCAGGTCTAACTTCATGCAAAATTCTCCCAAACATACACACTCTACATAAATGACTACTGCCTCATCTTCTCCCCCCACCTGGGCTCCAACAAGGCTACACTGAGCCACCTTGGATACACCACTGTCCATAGCTGCTACTTTCAGTATTTTTTCTGCTTTTAAAGGAGGGATTTGTCACTTGCTAACCAATTATATTTGTCATAAGAAAAGTCTGAGAGCACTGCAAAAGCCCAAACAAGCCTTTAATAACTAAAACATAATAGCCAGAATTTCTAATATTATAGACCAGAGTGTTTGGGTACTGGGAACTTGAAGAGCCATTGCTTCATGACCTAAAATGATTTTCCAGATAACTGAAGAGTTTATTTCTTTAAGAAACATAACTTTTTATTAAGCTTCCTACAATTTCCACCCAGACCTTCCTATATCCTTAAATAGGGGTGATAAATTATAGAGCACTAACTAATGTTTATTTTACAATAATGACTCCCAGGATTACTGAGCTGAACGGTCCCAGGCTGCTGTGCTGTTGCAGCTCCTATGTTAGCCCTTCAGAGTTTTTCTGCCTTCTCCCCAATGCAGGTCACCTCTCTCTGCTGTCAGTGTGATCTGTCTACCTCAGCCTTAAATGTGTTATTTCTAAATACAACAGGCCTGGAAACAAAACAAACAGGCTTGCTAGAACTACACACTAAATAATTGTAACTAGATTCTAAGCCAGAGGGTCCCTTCCTTGACAAAGCTAGGAGATCTTAACACTTTGGTTCATGTAAGAAGTATTTATCAAGCACCTACTATGTGCCACTATGTGCTGGGGGAAAAAAAGGCCCCTTCCTTCATGAAGTTTATGTTGTATTGAGATCAAGAAAGACTGGAGACACCTCTTCACCATATGCCAAGGCCACTTTGCTCACTTTCCAATTCCTGTGTTTCCCATGGGTAGTCCTGGCAGGCAGTTGAATTCCCCACGGGTGAGGTTACCATCCTGTCAGTAATAAAGACAGCCATTGTGCAGTACTGTTAGTAAAACAAAGCTGATAGAGAACCATTAGTTCCATAATTCCAGTACACTATGGATCGAATAGGCCTTGGTAGGCTGGTCTGGGAAGCTAGCCACCATCTGCACCTCTGTTTCCTATAGGAAAATATTTTCCCACGTTCTAGAAACTGACTTTGAAAGGCACTTTTGGGACAGAACTCATTTGCAAATTTAGAACCTCTTCTTCTTCTCTATAAAGGCACCCAATAACTAGGGCATATTTGACCCAAGGGTTAGAAATGAAAATATCTGGGTACTTTGCCAGTGCCCCAGCTGCTAGAGTGGGTGCTGTGAACCAGTCATCGAAACTCTATGAACGTCAGTTCCAACACATACATATTGGGTTTCACTAAGACTATTAAATACACAGCAGTTCTGCTGTTTGAAAAACAAGTTTGAGCAATATTTAAAAGAATCAATAAAGCCAGATGCTGTGGCTCATGCCTCTGATCTCAGCTACTCGGGAAGCTGAGGCAGGAAGATCACAAGTTCAAGGCCAGCCGGGGCAACTTAATGAGACCCTGTCTCAAAGAATAAAAAATGAAAAGGGGGGGGGTGCTGGGGTTGTGGCTCAGCAGTAAAGCGTTCACTTGGCACGTGCGCAGCCTGGGTTCGATCCTCAGCACCACGTACAAATAAACCCATTGTGTACAGCTAAAGCAAATAAATAAATATTTTTTAAAAAGAGTTATCTTTAAAAATAATGAAAAGGACTGAAGATGTTGTTCAGTTGTAAAACACTGGGTTCAATCCCAAGTATTATTATAACAATAATAATAATAATAAATATTTCTCAAATGAATGAATAGCTAAATGAATGAAATAACTGAATGAGGAAACTTCACTTGCATTCCCAATACACCTTGAGTGGTGCCCCCAAAATGAAGAACATTTCCTGGAGGCTTGTTACTTTTTCACTGAGGCTTGTGACCCAAAGTCTAAACATTTGGGAAGGAAATAGAATTATCGTCCTCACTCCTGGAGATCCCAACTGAGAATCTGAGCTTCCAGTAGAATCCCAAAGAAAAAGTTGTTTGTACAAACCAATCTGATAGATTACAAGGGCGCACACACACACACACACACACACACACACACACACACACACATGGCTAAGCAGCATGGACTTATTTGGGAAAAGGAAGAGAATGTGGTACTTGAGAGAAAAAAATCAAACCAAAAAATGAGCTTCACACATACTCACTCCCTTCCTCCCTGGGACCAGGGCCAGTTTCATTCTAGACCTATGAAGGAGAGAGCCTTCCCCTTCCTTCCCCAGAGGCATGGGACAGCCCTGTCGCAGCACAGCTACACTTTGTATTTCTACTGTGCAAGCCTGGATCTCAAGGGCATATTCTGCCCCCAGATGATCTTTCTCCCACCTCCTCCTTCTTCAGGCACCCCACCCCTGGCCCCTGCCCACCCTCGTCCCAAGAAGGATGGCTTCAGAGAAAGGCAGGCACACCGAGGTCTTTCTTCGTGAGGACAACATTAATGGGAAACTCAGAGAAGAAAGTCCAGGAGACCTGGGGAGCTGTCACCACGAGCACTGGGAAGGAAGATTTATGTCAAGGACCAGGATGTGAACATTCCCATGAATTATCCCTTTGTGCCAAGGTAAATTGGATGGGGAAGAAACACGCGTCAAGGAGGCAGAGCTTGTGCTTGGCTGCAGTCCTCAGTGCACCTGGGGAAGGAGGCCCTCCCTTAAATTCTCGTAACTTACACAACTACCCGGAGCCGATGACTCTTCCAGGCTTTCCCACATAAGAATAACTAACATGGGTTGAGTACAACTTATGCCTGGCATCTTAATTGTGTTGACTCATTTAACGTTATGACACCCCGTGAGGTCAGTGCTATAACTTCAGAGATGAATAAATCAAGGCATGAAAAGGTTAAGTAACATGTCCATGGTCACACACAGCTAGAGTGGTGAAGAAAAGATGTACATGTACTCTTCTCCACCATGTTGTTCCTGTACTGTACCCACAGAAAGGATATAGGAAACCATGAAATGAGCAAGAATAACTGTTAGTCAGCTTTCCATCACTGTAACTAATACTGGAGATAGTCAACTTATAAACAAAAAAGGTTTATTTTGGCTCACAGTTTTGTAGACTCCAAACCATGACTGGTTGGCTCCAATGCTTTGACCTGTGGTGAGGCAGCATATCATGGTACAAGCTGGTTGCAGAGAAAAGCCACTTACCTCATGGCCAGGAAACAAACAAAAAAATAATAATAATAAGAGGAAGAGGTTGGGTTAGCACATTCCCTTTCAAGGATACGCCCCCAATAACCCAAAAGCCTCCCACTATGCCCCTCCTCTTAAAGATTCAACCACCTCCCACAGCACCATCCTGGGGACCAAACCTTGAACACATGGGCTTTGGGGGACATTCAAGATCCAAACTATAGCAATGACACATGCCCTCTCTCCTTAGAGAAGGACATTTCCAAGCTCCCCAAGTGACATTTGCTGGCACTCAAGAATAAGACTACAGGGACTTTTACAAACTAGAGAATGCCCTTCTTGGTCACATAGAGAGACACAATGCCTGCTATAGGTTCTCAATGGCCTCAAAGAGAACCAGGAATAAGGGGACTCAAGAGTTCTTGCTGATTTTTGTTTCAAACATTTCAAGGGTAACCACTATACAAATTAGGTATATTTTCTTCCATATTTTTCTATGTATCTATAAATATAACCATAGATTCATAGAGATGTTTTTTTTACATTCTTCCTTCTTCACTTCACATTACCTCATGACAATTTCCCATCTTTCTGGGAGGCAACGGAGCATAATGGTTAAGACCACCACTTGGACCATCAAAAAGCTCAGGTTCAAATTTTGGCTCTAGCAGTCTGTGACCTATCAATTCCTTTGGCTTCAGATCTTTCTTAATTACCAATTTTTTAGCTTAATTGAGGTATGATTGACAGATTTCATTGGTTAAAAAAAAATCTCTGAAAATTGACAAATAAGGGGACAGATTGTGAGAGGGGAGACCAATATAGGAACCAAGCTATGAGGTTAACTTCTATGTCCCCAAAGGAGCCCTCCAGCTCCAGTGCCTGGACGAACCTCCATCCTCCAGGTAAAGGTCAGGCACTGTGGAGGCTAGCCTGGGAGGCCACAGGCTTGGACTCACACCAAGAGGAGTCTGAATGCCTTCCACTCCCACCGGAGACCTGGGCAACTTGCAAGGCACCCAGGCTTCGGTGTCTCCATTTGCTCTCGTGTCCATCTGAGGACATTGCCACCTTTCAACAGGGTCGTATCTCCACCAAAGCTGGCCTACTTTTGTAAGCATGAGTTTTCTTCCACTGGATGGGGACCAACTCTTCCTTTACATGACAGAGAGAACAAACTCAGCCATGGCCCCCCAGCAGCCAGGGGCTCCCAGGAACAGAACCAGCACTCCTAGAGCCCTGGCTACGGCTACGTTGTGGCCATGATGGGATGTGTGTTCCTGCATGTTCATGATCACTTGGCCTAAGAGCATTCCTGGACCCGCCCTGCACCCCACGTGCAACCTCACAAGGCGGAGAGTGCAGGCTGAGCAGGAGGGCAGGCTGCGCACACTGCGCCCTCAGCAGCAAGACCAGTCCTGTCCCCTGGCCAGCAAAGAACATCAGCATCCGGCGGGAAGTTAGGAGGTCTCAGGTCTGAAGAGGACTGCAGAGCTGTCCAAAGCCATCTGAAAGGAACTGATGATTTGAAGAAAGACAGGGGTCCTGGGGGGAGGGGGGAGGGGGAGGGAGAAGAGCGGTACCAAGGGCGCCAAGCGTGGCGTGTGTGACCCTCAGCGGCGGAGGCTGGCTCCACGCTGATTTCCTCCCAGGAGCCTGCCTGCAGCGCAGACGCTCACGTGCTACATAGCAAAGTTCTCAATAACATGCACTTCCTGCCAGGGCTCGGAGCTGCCTCCTTTGTGGGCATGAGGGCTCTGGGAGTCAAAGAGTGCCGGGCAAGGAAAGAGACAGGGGTGAGTGTTCCTGTAAAGCTGGTAAAGCCTCCCTGCAGAGGCTCCAGCCCTCCCACCTGCCTCCTCCCCAGCCTGCTCCCTGCCCTCTCCCCAGGAGCAGAGGGTGCCCAGGCCACATGCTGACGGGACTGGTTCTACAGGAATCCGTGAAACTTAGTCCCTGTAAGGTGGGATTCCTCCCCCCCCCACCCCACCCCCTTTTTTTATTTTCCCACGCTCCACCCCCCCCACCGGTTTTTTGGGGGTTTTTTGTTTTGTTTTTGGGTTTTTTTTTTCCCCAGAAACAGGGTCTGTGGCTCCACACCTCTGTTACACATATTGGTTCTGACAGCTCAAATTAATATGTCAGATGCTGCGATCCTGGCTGGCGACAGGCCTTTTGACCCTATCAGCGCAATCTGCTTCCCTGATTGAAAATCTCTGTGCCTCAAATTGATTCAGAGTTTTATAAACATCCTGCAGCCACAATCCAAGAAAGCCACCGAGGAAAAGCCTGGGAGAGCTGCCCTCGCTGGGCTCTGCCCCCGCCCCTCTGATCAGTGGGGCAGCAGGGCAGGACATGCAAAGGGGTTAAAGAAAGGTCCACCCTGGGCCAAGAGTCCCAGAGACCCCTAAATCATCTGTGCCCCCCCCCACCCACACACACACACTCTGTCTGTATTTGAAAATTCAGTCAGAATGATCCAGTGAGAAGGTACCTGGTTAGGCAGTGGAAGGCCTGGGCTGTCCAGCTCTGCCATCCACTTCCTGTGTGACACTTGGAAAAACCTCACTACTGTTCTTTAACCTCTCCATGAAACTTAAGTTTTAAAGTTAGTAGAAAAAGCCATCTCATAATAAACTCAACCGCTGAGTTGATATTATTTCTTCATATACCATTCACAGTTTACATTTGCCCGTCTCTCCTAAAAGTATAATTGAATCTTATACCTCCATGGTGGCTAAACTTCTTCAAGGACTTTCACCCTGCTACTATTATTACTCCCTATTCATCGTCACAGATTGAATATTTATGCTTCAACAATAATGACTGGGCTATAGCTAGATGCTCTAACTCTGCAAATTTTGATAATCACCTTCCTAAGTCTCCTATATTATCTTTTTGTATTAATCATCCTAATTATATTTCCACAGGTAATAAAAAAATCAACCTATTCCTAAGGCATTTAATGTATTTACAGATGGGTCCTCAAATGGTACTGCTGCAATAATCATAACCATTCGCTCAGCCCATAAACATTTTTTCAGATAGCACTATATTGTACAAGGATTAATTAGAGTTAGCCTGTGTGACCTTGGAAAAGTTCTTTAACCTCTCTGAAACTTAAGTTTTGTCTCTTAATGACGGGTAAAATGAGGATAATCAGAAACCATTCACAGTCGCTCAACAGGATTACTGTAAAGAGGGAATGAGAAGGCATTCTGAGAGCACTGGTGAAACACAGAAAATCATGAGTGGTTGTAATAATACACTGAGGCAATGGATAAAACAAAATTGGTAAAATGTTGATAATCATAGATGCTGGGAAATGGATACATGGGGATCCACTAGGCTCTGTGCTCTCCCCTCTAATTTTATGTGTTTGAAATTTTCCAAAATACATTTTGCAAATAATATACATCAAGTCATAAAGTGCTTAAGTCTTACACGTATGTGTGTGTGCATGTGGGTGTGTTTGTGGGTGTGTGTGGACATACCCACATACAAGAAGGGAGCGGGGAAGAGGCAGAGCTCTCTGTGTGGGGATGTGTCTGGGAGATTTCTGCCATGCCACCCACCACCTGCCCCCACCACCCTTCCAGGGTCTGGAGCCCAGCCCTTGGCAGAGAGGATGATGACTTACCCACTTACCTGCTGTCTCCTGAGTAGCACCTTGCAGTGCAGGGACGGGCTCAGTCCCTGGCACCCAGCATAGCACACACTGTGGATTAATAGCAAATCCACTCCTAGAACCACTCACCCACTCCACTGGCTTTGCAATGCTGAGGCATCCCTCCGGTCAGTCGGCCAAGAAGCTTCCAGCACGTTCCACCTCACTACCTTGCCTGTAGTGCAGCCTCTTGGGTGTGGTTACCCCCAGTCAGCCTGAGGAGGTGCAGTTGACAGAGGAGACCAGCATCTTTACTAAGACTCCTCAGAAGGACGAGGGAGGCTTTCAGGACTCCATTTTGCTGCGCATACCAGGAAACTCTCATGGGCTTGCACACCTGGAGCATCTCTGCCTGTCCCCAACATCAGGACCACTCACCTGCTGGCCAGCCTCTCCAGAGCAGGTGCCCACAGCGGCAAGAAGGGCAGGCTCTAGGATGCTGGCAATTCTATTCTGCCCACATTGACAGTGCAACGGAAAGAACACAGAATTCCTTCCCCACGTCTCCAGTTAGCCAAGTACAATGGTACATGCCTGTAATCCCAGCTCCTCTGGAGGCTGAGGCAGGAGGATCACAAGTTCAAAGCCAGCCGGGGCAACTCAGTGAGACCCTGTCCAAAAAGAAAAAAAAAATAAGCTTCTCTGAGACCCAAGGGTAACCACCATCCCTCTTGCTATAGTTTCAACCTGGAATGTTTCCGAAGGCCCAAGTGTTAAAGACTTGGTCCTGGCTTGCTGCTATTGGGAGGTGGTGGAACCTTTAGGAGGTGAGGTCCAGTGGGTGGTCTTTAAGTGATCGGGGGATTGCCCTCAAAGGGGATTGTGGGAGCCTGGTCTCTTTCCCTCGCTCTTTCACCTCCCAGTCATGAGGGGAGAGGTTTAGCTTTACCACACACTCCAACCACACCACCATGACGTACTGCCTGATCACAGGCCCCAAAGCAAGGAATCAACCGATTATGGACCCAAAACTCCAAAACTGAGACAAAACAAACCTTGTCTCTTCATAAAGTGATTATCTCAGGTGTTTGCTATAGTGATGGAAAGCTGACTATGCTTTCAAGAAAGTACCTGGTCGCTGGGTACCTTCAAGAAAGTACCAGCTTGGTGGTACATGCCTGTCATCCCAGCTACTTGGGATGCTGAGGCAGGAAGATCACAAGTTCAAGGCCAGCCTGGGTCTGTGAGACCCTGTCTCAAAATAAAAATAAAAGGGGCTGGGAATATATGTCAGTGGTAGAGCACTTGCATAGCACACACAAGGCCTTGGGTTCATCCCCAGTACAAAACAAGTACCATTTGATTCATTCCACCCCCTCTTCTCTCACTGCCCCGTCAGGCTGTGTCTGGTGGGAAACAGGGTGGGGAGGAGAAAGGAAGGAGAAGGGGAAGGCTGTGACTTCCAGGTGAACCAAGAAACACCAACCAAAGTCACACCCATAGTAAGGGCCTGACTTTGGCCCCATGATCCATCTGAAACCACAGGGAAAACTTAGCAATCCTGGCTCCTCAGGGCAAGGCCATTGGTCATCCCAAAGTGGGTCAGCAGCCTCACTGAAAGCAGGCAGCTCCCTCCCGCTGACCAGCTCCCTGAGCCTCTGGAGAAATAACAGCCTGAACACAGTCACCTCCCCACTGTCATCCCTACCCCTCCACTCCCCCACCCCCGGTTGTCACAAATCAAAATGCTTTCTGGCCAGCCTCCTCGAGCATGAGAGAAAATACCCACTCCCTGCAAGTGGCCTCTAAATAGACAACGACAAACAGATATGACATTTGTGCCTTCAAATTCCATCTGTCTAGAGAGCTCTTGATCTCCAGAGCTCCCGACCTGGTCCCAGGCATGTTCAGTCCAGGGTAACACATGGCCTTGGGCTCAGATCCTGGCTCCTCCACTGACCAGCATGTGACCTGGGGCAAGTTCCTTAACCTTTCTGTGCCTCAGTGTCCACATCTACAAGGTGGACAAGGGGTCCTCCATGGGCCTGCTTGCAGGAATCGCTGAGCTAGTCTCTCTGAAGCAATGAGAGTAGTGTGCAACACATCATAAATTAGCGTTCTTAGGGCTGGGCTGGGGCTCAGCCTGCCTGGCATGTGTGAGACACTGGCTTCAATTCTCAGCACTGCATATAAATAAATAAAATAAAGGCCTATCAACAACTAAAAAACTATTTTTAAAAATAATAATAATAAAAAAGCCGGGCATGGTGGCGCACACCTGTAATCCCAGCGATTCAGGAGGCTGAGGCAGGAGGATCGCAAGTTCAAAGCCAGCCTCAGCAAAAGGCAAGGCACTAAGCAACTCAGTGAGACCCTGTCTCTAAATAAAATACAAAATAGGGCTGGGGGTGTGGCTCAGTGGTCGAGTGCCCCTGAGTGCAATCCCAGTACCCCAAAATAATAATAATAAAATAAATTAGCATTCTTGCAAGTTAGCTGCCACCTTCATCATCACTGTTCACTAGGAACCCTTGTTTCTGGCTCACTAAAAGCTGATCTTTTTCTTCTCTTCATCCACAAGCAGCTTGCTGACCACTTCATTTACCAAGCAGTGTGTTCTCAAAGTCCAAACTGTGTCTCAAAACTAAAATGGGCTGTTTCTTTCCCAAACTCCCTTCCTCAGGCCAGATTCTCGCTCATTCATGGCACCTCGTGACCCCTCAAAACACTGGATTTTTCCCCTGCGCAACCAACAAGATCTCCTTTGTTCATCCATGAGCTCGTATGAATAATGGCCCCCAGTCTGCAAAGCTCTTTTACTTACAATAAACTATTAATCCTTTATGGAGGCTGGGAAGTAAGGGGTTGGCTGGCGGCCTTTCCTTTCCCACTAGCAGTTTGCAAATGGCAGAGCCAAAGTCGGGCTCCTGGCCTCTCTGACCCCAGGTCCTCTCTGAACATCACCTGCTCCCAGGAGATGCAGGAGATTATCCACCTGAGAAAGAACTAAGGGGAAATGGGTGCTGGAGAAGCTGCCTCTCCAGTTCCCCAAGGGCTGGCATAAAATCGGGAGGCTGGCCTCCATTGGTCTGTGTGGGAACTGTGTGTGCACACTGACATTCTGCTGTTGGTGGAAGCAAAGGAAGATTATTATACAATAACTTCTTTCTTAGGAAAAAAAATTAGAATACTTTGGGACGTTGGGCAAGTCACTTGCTTTTTTTTTTTCTGTTCTAATTAGTTATACATGACAGCAGAATGCATTTTGACACATTGTATACAAATAGAGCACAACTTCTCATTCCTTTGGCTATACACGATGCAGAGTCACAACAGTCCTGCAATCATACATGTACATAGGATAATAATGTCCATCTCATTCCACCATCCTTTTCACCTCCACACCTCTTCCTCTCCCCTCACTTCCCTCTGCACAATCCAAAGTTCCTCCATTCTCCCCCACCACACACACCATTATGGATCAGTATCCGCTTATCAGAGAAAACATTCAGCCTTTGGTTCTTTGGGGTTGGCTTATTTCACTTAGCATGATATTCTCCAGCTTCATCCATTTA
This sequence comes from Tamias sibiricus, assembly GCA_025594165.1. Taxonomy (NCBI): domain Eukaryota; kingdom Metazoa; phylum Chordata; class Mammalia; order Rodentia; family Sciuridae; genus Tamias; species Tamias sibiricus. Next base: position 65,039,553 of record CM046661.1, on the reverse strand, counting down.
CCTGCAAATACCATAATTTCATTCTTCTTTAAAGCTGAGTAATATTTCATTGTGTATATGTACCATATTTTCTTTATCCATTCATCTGTTGAAAGGCATCCAGGTTGGTTCCACAGTTTAGCTATTATGAATTGACCTGCTATAAATATTGATGTGGCTGCATCACTGTAGTATGCTGATTTTAAGTCATTTGGGTATAAACAGAGGAGAGGGATAGCTGGGTCAAATGGTGTTTCCATTCCAAGTTTTCTGCAGAATCTCCATAGTGCTTTCCATAGTGGTTGTACCAATTTGCAGCCCCACCAGCAATGTATGAGTGTGCCTTTTCCCCCACATCCTCCCCAACACTTATTATTGCTTATATTCTTGAGTAAAAGATTAGACCAGATGAGTATTAACTTCCCTTCTGGCTCTCAAGTTTTCAGATTCTAAGACAATGACTCTCCTAACCACTACGTTTCTGGAACTAGCACATAGTAGGTGCTCAAACAAATCCAGCTTCCTTCCTCTGTTTGGTCCTTTCCAAAAGAGAACGATATGCCAGCACACTGGTGTGGCTAAGATGCCTGTCAGCTTGGGCCAGGCTCTTCTGAAGGCAGCAGGTGGCCACAAGTGTCATAGTAGAAAGAAATGTGCTGTCACCCCCAAGCACTCTGCGTAAGTTTCCCTTTGTTCCACCAGCCCCCAGGTGGCCCTCAAGACGCTGGCTTCTATTATCAGACCCCACAAGGCTCCTTCACTCGGTTCACATGGGCTGCCAGGGGAGAAAGGAGGAGGAGGGCACTCTGCTTCTGCAAGAGCTCCTGGTGCCAATGGGACGACGAGTAAAGGCAGTTCAACTCATTCAGCAAGGCAGAGCTTCTGCCTCTAGAGAAGGCTGAGCCCATGACACACAGGCCTGTGGCTGAGGACCACCGGGAGGTGGGGCTCAAGTAATGCAGAGGGCAGTGGGCAGTGGGGCGGGGAAGGGGAGGTTGCTGGCCCCGAGACCGGGCCCAGGGCATGAGGAGGAAAGAGCGAGACTCCCGAATCAACTCCAGATCTTCTCTCCAGGCAAAGCACCTCCTACTGATGTCAAGACGCTTTCGTCTTCAAAGAATTTTTCTTCCATCATCTAATTTGAGCCTCACCACAGTCCTATGAGACACTCGAAGCAACTGCCTTTCCCATTTTACCGATGAGGAAGGTGGGAGACGTGACTCATGTAGGGTCAGAGTAAGGAGCAGAGCTGGCTCCAGAGCCCAGGTCCTCTGCAGTGCAAAGAGCCCCTCCCACAGCTCCAAGGGTACAACCCTGTGCTCTCACACTCCTGAGATTCTGGTTTTGAAGGCAAAACGTATGAGCAGATGGAAAGCCCTGAATAAATGAGTCCTGTTTCTGAAGGCACAATAGAACCAACCTAGGGTCCACATGCCACCAACTTACCGCACCAGAAGCCAGTTAGGATGTGACAGAAAAAGCAGTGGGGTGAAGGCCACACCCGCCCAGGCTCAGCTCCAACCCCACTCCCTAGAAAGTGACCTAGGACAAGTCAGTGACATTTTCTGAGCTCCACTTCCCAGGGATTGTGTGAGCAGCAGTGTGACTTAGTGACCAACTGGTTGGATTGGGGTCACAGCTGCCACTTTTTACATATGTGACCTTGGACCAGTCACCTAACCTCTCTGAACTTCGAATTCCCTCTGTTACGCAACAACCACCACCACTGGCACCTACTAGCACATATCTGTGTCTGGTGCTTTACCTGGATTAGCTCATTAATCAGAATTCATGAAACCATGCCTCCCCCATTTGGGCAGATAAGAAACACTCACCTAAGAAAGGCAAAGACACTTGTCCAAGGCCACAAGGCCAGCAAGTGTCAGTGAGGGGAATGTGGGCCCAAGTCAATATGACTCCCAGAACCCCTGCCCTTAATCTCCACTTAACACTGCAAGACTGTGACAAGTGGTCACAGCATACAGCACAGGTGGCATCAGGCCTTCACTGAGCAGTATTTATTGCCCTGATGGACATGAGGGTTCTACTTAACTTTTACACCACTAGTCTGGCTGGTGCTTGGAGTGACTATCCAAGATAGTCAGGTGGGTCCCCCTCACTAGATGACACTCCCCTTGAGCTTGAGGACCAGGTCCTATTCATCTGTGTATCTCCCACTATGGCTAGCACCACATCACTTCCCCTTCTTGTCTTTGTCAATGGCTGGTCTATCATCACTTGCATTGCATATAGTCTCATCACATCATTGAAGTCTCAGGCTCTAATTCCCAGTCTCTCCCCACCCAAGTACTGTCATCATCCAGGGTGACATCATTCTCTCTTTGGAGGCCCCATGTCCAACTTGGCCCCTCCATTCCTTGATTATAGTTACCTTTATCCTCACTCCTCTTTATCCACCCTTTTCCAAGACGACCCCCCCAAAGTCATAATTCACAGCCTAGCATCCCAACTCCTCTCTCTTGCAGCCTTCCCACAGCCTGCAAATCTTTCAGCCCATCCAGAGACATGCACCTTCCTTTTTCCCATTACCCCCCTTCTGTCTTCATCTTTCCAGTCCAGATTCACAGACCGACACTTCAGCCTCTCCCTTGCCAACATGCTTACTTAACTCATTTACCCAATGTGCTTGAGTATCTTTATATCTATTCACATCTCACAGCAAACCCTGGCCGGAAGAACTCAACTATCCAGAACCACTGTGGCTTCACCACTGGGATCACCATGCACAGAGAGAAGAGAATCCTATAGAGCTATTTTATAGTTTCGATCTGGAATGTCCACCAAAATTTATGCATTTAAGAACTGGTCCCCAGCTGTCACTCCTGAGAGCTGAGGCCTTGTTGGAACAGGTAGGTCACTGTGAGTATGCCTTTGAAGGGTGTCTGTCTGTCTCTCTCTCCTTCCTGGCTACCATGAGAAGAGCAGCTCTGCTCCACCAGACACACCCCACCATGATGTTCTGCCTCACCAAGGCCCAGAAACTACAGAACCAAGCAACCATGGACTGAAAGCTTTGAAACTATAAACCAAAATGAATCTTTCATTGTTTTAATTTTTTCTCAGGTATTTTGTCACAGTGATGGAAAGCTGACTAACACAGCTATGGAATGATTTCCACATTGACCTTCAGACAAAAAATCTAAAAACCTTAGCATAAACTACAAGACCCTACACAAGTTGTCATGTATCCATTTGCCACATGTCATCAATTCGTTCGACAATCATTGGTTCAACAATCTCTTTTGTGTTTAGTAGGCATTGTGCCTCTCTCCCTCACACTGTATCTTCAGCATTGATAAATTTCTTTAAGCTCTTGAAATGTGATTCTGTTCACCCCAGCTTCCCTCTGCTTAGAAAACTCTTACATCTCTTTCCCATAACCAAAACCTTCCCATTTACTTTTTAGGTCTTTGCTTCACTGTGGCTTCCTCTGAGAAGACTTTATGGACAGCCCAGATTAGAATTGGTGGTTTTGCCAATATGCATAGTACCTCCCATTCCTCGTGATGGCACCTTTTGATATGACATACTTAATGGGTGATCCTGATTGCTCACTACTGTTTCCCTAAGTAAATTTTTTTCAGAGGACGACAGGACACATAAGAAGTCTTGACAAATAGCTGAAGAAACAAAGACTGTGCTTTGAAATCACTGTGCATGCAACTTGTGTTACCCCATCTGTCCCTGGGTTTGATCTGACTGAGAAAGCTATTACCCATGTCATCTCTCCAGTGTGTCCCTTCCTCTAGCCTTCTAAACAAAGGAGGACCACTCCTCTGTCCCTCAAAGGCAGTCCAAAATCTTTCAAGGGCCCTATGGAAAAGGTTGTGTAGAAACCCTACTCCTACCTCTGCTTGAGTGTCTGCTGAGTCTTGACATTGAGGACCCTCAAGGACAAGAGACCAGCGCACGGCCTCTCTACCTTGACCTTCTGACAAGGAGGTTAAAGTTGACAAGGAGACCACTTCTCCACCTCAGTCCCCCTCCCACTCCTTTGCCCATGAACTCCATGTCCATGCCCACCAGCTCCAGCTCACCCATCTGATCTCTTTGCTGTCGCCTTGCTCTCTCCCAACTCTCACTTTTGCTCAGGTTTGTCCCCTATCCTGCCATTTTGCAACAGCAAAAATGCCAGGCTAAGAGTCAGCAACCCAAGAGGGTTTAACATTCAGCTTGGGATTTAGTTCTTCTGATCTACTATTCTCATCTAAAACAATGGAAACAGCCATACCTTCCTCACCCTGCTACATTGTAGAGGAAGTGGAGTAAAATGTAGATGTCTCTTTGTGTAATCCATAAATGCCAGATATTAAACCTATGTTCTTTCCCATCCTTCACAGCCCTCTTCCTTTATGGAGTCCCTGAAAATGACCACAGTCCATACCTTTTCCCTAATTACTATTTTTTCTTAGGGATTTTTTTCTTATATGTTAGGGTTGGGAAGATTTAAATACATGTTTAAATTTTAAAAAAAAAACATGGAGCAAAAATGTTAGAACTACATGTTATATGTTCTAAGAAATTATAACATTAGCCAAATTATATTTTTATATTGTGTTCATGTACACATGTATAACAAATCCCACCATTATGTACAACTATCATATATCGATAAAAATATGGAAAAACTGGGAACGGAACCAGCAAATGACCCAGCCATCCCTCTACTGGGTCTATTCCCAAAGGACTTAAAAACAGCATACTACAGGGACACAGCCACATCAATGTTTATAGCAGCACAATTCACAATAGCTAGATTGTGGAACCAACCTAGATGCCCCTCAGTAGATGAGTGGATAAAGAAAATGTGGTATATATACACAATGGAATTTTACTCAGCAATAAAAGAGAATAAAATAATGGCATTTTCAGGTAAATGGATGAAATTGGAGAATATAAGGCTAAGTGAAGTTAGCCAATCTCAAAAATCCAAATGCCAAATGTTTTCTCTGATATAAGGAGGCTGATTCACAGTGAGGTTGGGTAGGGGAACATGGAGGATTAGAGGAACACTAGAAAGGTCAATAGGGAGGGACGACAAGGGAGGGGACAAGGGGATTAAAAGGAACAAAAAAAGATGGTAGAATGAGAAGGATATCATTACCCTAAATCCATGTTTGAAGACATGAATGATATGAATACACTTTGTATACTAACAGTGATATGTATAAAGGTGCTTTTTATGTGTATTACAAATTGTAAAGAATGCTACTCTTACATATACAACAACATTGAATTTAAAAATATATTAAAAAGGAAAAAATATGTAAAATGAAAAACAAGAAGTTATGATAATAATGGCACTGACTTTTGATGCCATTGTTATGAGGATTAAATGAATTAATATGTAAAGTACTGAAAACAGTGCTGGGCACATGCCAAGTCTAAGTAAGTATTGGCTATTTCTACCATCATCACCATATCCTGGTACATACCTAGATCACCCCAGAAAGAACACTATGGAAACCAATGACAAGTGGTTGCTTCTGGGAAGGGGGAATATGACAGGGGACAGGTACAAGAGTAATTTTCCTCCTTCCTTTTCCATAAAAAAAAAAGAAAAATCATATTCCTTTATGCCTTTTTACCCTGAAATCACTTGGATATAATGCCTATCAATATTAAATTTTATAAAATTGCAAAAGAATTATAAGCCAGCATACACAGAGCCCTGATTCTGTGACAGTCGCATGGCTCTTGGTCTTCTCCAGCCTGGCCCTGTCAGTAGGCCCCAGTCCTTCATCACCATCACCACACTGGCGATGCTATCAGAGGAGCAACTGACCCAGCAAGATACCAAGTAACCCCATCCACCAAGTCATTTAACCTTCATATCAACCTTGGGAGCTAGGGAGTATTACTTCCCACATTCTTTTTTATTATTGGTTCTTCTTAGTTATACATGACGGTAGAATCCTTTTGATAAAATTATACAAGCATAGAATGCATGTTATTCACAAGAACCCAAGCCAAGACCTTACAGATGGTGAGTGACAGAACAGGGATCCTACTAGGTATGTCTGGCTCCTGAAGCTACATGTGGACCATGAGCCACCACGGCTCCAACCCCTCTTGCCCCCATCCCACTCACGTCCAGCAGCTGGGCATGATCTGGCCCCTCAAACAAGACCACATTTCTAAAGAAAAAAGCCTATGTCACCACGCTTTATATATTCTCCATGCTCTCCTCCACCCCCCCCACACAAAAAAATAAACAGCTTCTCTAGCCCTGAGCAAGAATAAGCATGTAACTTTCCTATGTTCATATATGAACACACCCCCAGCAAACCTCCACATCATGTACAACTGCAAGAATGGGATCCTAATTAGAGTAAGTTGTACTCCATGTATGTATAATATGTCAACATATACTCTACTGTCATGTATATCTAAAAAGAACTTTAAAAAGAATAGGCAGTTTATTAAATATTGACTGAATTAAATTGAACTTGTCAAAAAATGCATGCCTATAATCCCAGTGGCTTGGGGAGACTGAGGCAGGAGGATTGCAAGTTCAAAGCCAGCATCAGCAATTTAGTGGGGCCCTAAGCAATTTAACAAGACCCTGTCTCAAAATAAAAAACAAAAGAGGCTGGGTATGTGGCTCAGTGGTAAAGTTCCCCTGGGTTCAGTCCCTGGTACATTAGATAGATAGATAGATAGATAGATAGATAGATAGATAGATAGATAGATAGATAAAATGTATACACACACATATAGGTACACACACACACACACACGCACATAATTCCTTGTTCAGGTCACAGTATTAATCATCATTTTCATTATCACAGGCATATATTTCATGAGGCACTACCACCATGGTTTGTTCTGGAAGAAATCCATGCATGTATAAGTTCTGGCAGATCTAGAAAAAGCTTCTAGATAACACATCCATGCACCCCATAATAATGTTACAGTCAATGATGGTTAGCACACACAACAGTGGTTATAAAAAGAAAATAAAATTTCTATGGCCTAGTGACATCATAGCCATTGTGACATCATAGCTCAACATACATCCCTCATGTGTTTGTGGTGAAGCTGCCGTAACAAACCTACTGCACTGCTGGTCACATAAATGCATAGCACTTGAAATTATGCACAGTATGTGACGTAACAATAAAAAGCTGTTCCTGGGTTATGTATTTTTACTAAGTTTGCTGCAAAAGAGTATGCCATGTTACACCCACAGCAGTTTTCATGCATCTCACGTTTACAGTGTCTCTTGAGGGGCACATGGAGTAACTGACCTCTATCACCCACATCTGGGTACAAGCTCTGATGTTCACACAACAAAATCACCTAATGACTCAGTTCTTGGAACATGTCAGGTCATCGAGGGACACATGACTGTACTTCAGGGAAGGGACAGGAATTTACTACACAGCCCTGGAAATTTTGCAAAACTGCCTTCTCTCCCCTCCCATCCTACACACACCCATGTATACTCACGAACACCCTCAGTCCAGATAAGGTGTTTCAGCCATAAATCTATCGTGGTGGGGCAAGAGGTTTTATTTAGCAATTACAGAACTGTTATTGCTCAATTATCAATCCAGGGAGGGAGGGATCGGCTCACCATCTCCCTTATCTTGAGGCTCTGGTTGAGACACCTGTCAGAACTAGAGCCAGACAGCTGCCTTTCAGGTTTGTTATCTCAAAGGCCCTGCTGAGATGGGGCTGGCCCTGGGGCAGGGCAAGGCACCTCCAGACTGACTAGCAGTGGGTACCCTCCTCAGATGGGAGTGGGTGTGGGTGGCTTCCGGAAGTGCCCCTAAGAGCAAAGGATTCTCCTTCACATCCTTGATTATTGGAATAGGGGGCTACCCCACCCCATAAGCCAGGAATCTGGTCCTTCCCAGGAAGCCCAGGGTCAGAAGCATTTTGCCCCTGGAGGTTCCTTAGAGAAAGGGGGTCAGTGTTTCAAATGACAGAATCAGAGTCATTATCATGGGAACAAACTGTTGCATATCACTGTAAAGTTTACCAAATGTCTGCTAGCCATCATCTCCTGTGTCATTGTTCCAAAACAATCCAAGAAAGGTCAGCAGGGCAAAGTGTCCAACCCTGTTTTTTCAGATGCTCACAATGAGATGAAGTGACTTGTACAAATCACACAATTGGTCAATGACATATATTGTGGCACCATCTGAAGTTTCCAGAGAAGATGGGAAGCCACAGGTCTTCTCCTTTGAACTTCAGAAGACAAGGGCAAATCTTGACCTGTACCTTGACCTGGCAAATCCCCAGAGGAGTCAGCCCACAAATTCATAGGTCCCTTGTGACCTTGGGGGAGGAGCAGGGTGATAGCCCTGCCTTAGATCTTCCTCGTCCTCCATTCCTCTCTGCCTTCCGGAATCCATGGAACAGCTGGACACCTCAGCAAAGTTTCAAATGACCACTGGAGGAGGGACCAAATAAAGAGTGCAATGCCACCCACCACCCCACCCATGCTGTGCTTGCCCAGCTGAGAGGGACAGTGCTGCAACTCTCCTACCCAGGTGGACAAGGATGCTCTCTTCGTTTCAGGAAGCATCTCTCTCTCCTCTAGACTAAGGCCCCCCAGATTCATCTCTGCCCTCACCTTGCTCCAGGCTCCAGGGCCCTTCTCCTAAATCTCCAAAGTCAGCAGGACATTTGCACATGGGTGCCTTGCCTCCTTGCAGCCTGCAAGCCTTAACTCAGAAGTGTCCTATTCCTCTGAGGGCCACACATCTGCATCCACTCCGACCTCAAAACCTCAAATCATTACTAAATTCTGTTCCCTCTCTGCATGTCCAACCAACAAATCCCATCAATACATTTGTAACTGAATCTCATTGTGTTCTACCAATGTTCAAAGTGACCTACAGAAAGAGCATTGTGGTTCTCTCAAGGAGCAAAAGCAGAGAGGCCAAGAAGTCTCTTCCTCTCCTTGTCTGTGGCCCCAACTCTACACTTGAGCACCACAAGGTGGGAATGGTGTCTCTTTTCCCCCACCACCCTGCACAGAGCATAGTAGGGGCTCCTAAACTCTCTCTGTTCCCAGCACTTGGAATTTACTGTTCTCAGTACCAGTCTGCTTTCTAGTGTTCCCCAAATATGAGGAAAGCAACCAGAAAACAAACAGAAGGGGCAAGCGTTTTGTTTAGGAACCACCTTCACTCTGTCTGACTGCTTTCCATTTTTAAACCTGTCTGCTGTTTTCCATTTTTAAACCAATCTGACTCCATCCATCCACCCAGTCTTGCTCCCTGACAGCTCCTGACAAACATGATCTGAACTGTGGACATGCAGATCTTGGTCCAGGTCAGTTAATTCAGGAAGCAGGGCCCAGCCCTTATTGCCCAACAGAGGAGGCAAGCGGCATAAATTTAGGGGTGGAAATCATGAGTCCTACATTGCCTCTCTTCTGACCAGTGTGAGAAATTTCACTGACAGGAAACAAGGCCCAGCTGCATATAACTGGGGATGAGGCTTCAAATACACCAGAGGGCTGGGGAAGCAGCTCAGTGGTAGAGTGCTTGCCCAGCATGAGGCCTTGGGTTCAAACCCCAGCACTGGGGGGAGGAAAGAAACAACACCTGGGAGAACTAAACATTTACTTCATACTGAAGTGTAAATGACTGCTAGCAGGTACTCTCCTAAGAGGTAACTGATGAGGATGTTCCTTACAAGGAAGAGAAGACCATCTAGGTAGGGTCTAGGCAGTCTGAGCTGGGAGATTTTGTCCCAGCTCTGCCTCTAATTTATCTGGTGTCTTTTAGGAAGGTTGTCCTATCTACTTCTTTGAGTCTAATTTACAAAGCTATAGAATGGGACAATTCAACGAAATGGTCTCTAAGATCCTTTTAAATCTGGCAAGCTGTGATTCAATTATTTCAGTTTTGCCTCCAGCCTATTCATTTTGTAGCCTTAACCCAGCACAGTGCGTGTAACAGTGTTCATCGTGAATGCTCCTAAAAATTGCCATTGTTCAGAGCCTGAGTCAAACAATACCTCCCAGGTGGATTTATTAATCAAGGTCATCACAACCTCCCAGGAGTAGAGAAAGAAACAGACAATGAATTTCTGTTTAGAGTCACGAGCCACTTACTGCAAGGGGGGCACCCATTTTGAGCAACAATTTTATCATTGCGTGAACATCAAGGGTGTACCTACACAAACTAAGCCGGCTACGACGTCACCAGGCAGTGTGGCTTTGTGGGACCATCTTCATATGCATAGTCCATCGTTGGCCAAAATGTCACTATTGAGTCAAATAATTTATGCTTCTTTGGAGCAGCAGGAGTTGAGGGTTAGTTAAGACAGGAAATGAACCCCTGCGGTGGCACAGATAAAATCACAGTGGTCCCTCAGATTTGTACCGAAGTTTATCACTGGCCATCCTCTTTCCTACCTGTTGTCCAATTGGATTCTCCTTAAAACTGCATGCAATAATGCAAGAACAATCATTCCCATTTTACAGACTGAGAAACCAAGTCTCAGAGGAATGGCAGCAAGTCAGTGGCAGCCAGGATTCAAACTCATATCAGGCAATTTGTCATGTTCCACGTCCCCCACCACCTCACTCTCTTTTATTTTCCACCTCTGGTCCCAGACCCATAAGTGACCCAGTAAAAGGCACAGGGAGATATCCTGGAGTTAAACCTCAGCCCACGGCAAAGACAGACAGGCTAAAGAAACCCCTGTTAGCTCTGTCTCCATGCTCCTGTCCCCCTGCTGTGCACTGTCCCTCCCTGCACTGCCTTGGCTGGGACAGTACATCTCCATGGCTCTGGCTGCAGCAAAGTAGCCAGCTCCTGACAGCCTCTTGCCCCCTGAGCTCTGTCCTTTCATGGCCAAGTTTATTCTGGGGCCAATGCAAGCAAGAAAGCAGACAGAGATAAGAACAATGCCAATCAGGAAAGAGGCCAGGGTGGAGAGCAAGAGATACAGAGAAAGGGAGGGAAGGAGGGACGGAGGGAAGGGAAAAAAACAAAGGAAGGTGAAAGAAGGAAGGAAGGGAAGAAGAGAGGAAGGGAGGGAAAAGGGAGAGAGAAAAAAGAAAAGGACGGAAGGTGGAGTGATGGAAGAGGAAGAGAGAAAGAAAGAAAAGAAAGAGAAAGCCGCTTTAATAACAGGGTAATTGCCCTGTTTAGGATTACAACCTACCAGCATTTCGCTAAACTTTATGACACATGATGACAAGTTAATAAGCCAGATACCTCACTGTGTGTGTTAAACAGACGCCTAGGCCTCCTTATGCAGGGAGGCGGATAACCCCCCCACCCCAGCCAAAAAATAAGGCAGGGGACAAGGAAAAAAAAAAAAAAAAAAAAGCAAGGTATGGGGGAAGAAAGCCAAGAAGGTGGGGAAACTGGTTATTTCTGTTGTCAAAATGGCCCCAGCAATAAATCACCATTAATAATACTGTCATCTTTCAAAGAAGCGCTCTGGCTGCCAAGGCCTTTGAAGTAGCAGCACCTATAATTTCCCACCTATAAAAAGTACCTTTGTGCATGTGTCACGCTGGAAGCCGACAGGAGCGAGACACCCAAGACTTCGTAACTTCCCCACGCCCATCACACCCATCCTGACAGCCAACCCCCAGCGCCTGCGCACTGCCCCGCACTCCCGCCCCAAGCTGGAAGGTGGGAATGAGGAGCGCTAAGAGAGGCCGTGTCCCCAAGACCGAGGAAGGACACCTTCCTACTCCCCCTCGGAATGAACCCTCAAGAACAAAAGACTGGAAGAACTGAGTGTTCAGGCAGTACCCCCGGAAGGGTGGGCCTTATAATCACAGAGTCACCTGCAGAATCTCCTCAGCCCCTCCCCCAGACATAACTAGATGGTCATAGGACCTAAATCTTTACCAGGCTCCCCTAAAAATTTGCTTTTCACGTACACAAAATTGAAAAGCACTGCGTCCATGTCCCTTTCCCTCCAGAGCTCCACCAGGAGCCATGGAAAGGCAGACAGGCTGCTTCTCCCAAGGTCCCAGAAGGAAGACTAAATGGAGCTTGTATTAGTTGGCTATAGCTGCTACAACAAGTATGACAAGTTAGATGGCTTAAATAACAATCCAGAGGGCTGGTTTCTTCTGAGGCCTCTTTCTTTGACTTGTTAGATGTCCACCTTTTCTCTGTCTTCTGAGTGTGTCTGTGTCCTAAGTGCCTCTTCTTACAAAGATACCTGTTATATTGCATCAGGGCCCACCTTAATGACCTCAGTTCACCTTAATTACCTGTTTAAAGACCCTATCTGCTGGGTGTGGTGGCATAAGCCTGTAACCCCACCAGCTCTGTAGGCTGAGGCAGGAGGATCACAGGTTCGAAGTCAACCTCAGCCACTTAGTGAGGCTATAAGCAAGCTAATAAGACCCTGTCTCAAAATTAAAATTTTAAAAAGTGCTGGGGATGTGGCCCAGTGGTTAGGCACCCTTGAGTTTAATCCCCAGTACCAAAAAATTAAAATGTAAAATAAAGATCCTATTTCCAAATACCCTATCTCCACATTCTAAGGTACTGGGGGTAGGATTAGGTCTTCAACATATAATACAATTCAGCCCATAACTAAACCTTAAAACCCAACCCAGATCAACCCTAGCCAGATGAAACAAAGGCCCCAAAAGTCACCAACTTGTTGGCAACATCTGAAACTCTCATTTCCTGAAAACTGAGATAAATGTTATTCTGGAAAACTCAACTCAGTCCTCTAATCCTCACTTCACCTGGGGGTGATTTGCCTCCAGATTTAAAATAGACCCTACACACCCACATCCTATCCAAGATGGGAAGGACTTCCATGATTCTACCTCCCTTTTGAAACGAGGTCCTTTTGAATGTGACTTGGACTAAAGAATCCCACAGTGTCACTAAAGTGAACATTTATTGAGTACCTACTATGTTCCCACACTGCTCTAAGAGCTGGTATCAGTAAATCTGTATTTCTACAAAGGAGGAATCTGGTAGGTAATCTGTTCAAGGTCATTAACTAGTAAGGGCTTAAGTCCTGGAGCCCAAGTCCTAGTGACTCCAAATCCCATGTCTTCCTCCCCTATACTTTCTGCCTCCTCTCTACCTACATAGATGCAAAATGAGCAAAGTTTGAGCTTCCTCTAAAAACCTTCTGAGCCACTGGGGGTTAAGGACAGGGTTTATCATTTTACAGGGGATTAAGGCTACTGTGATCTGTAGAGCATTGTTCTGAAATTGTGGCCATATGTTTTTAAGTGTTTTATTTAAGCACACATGTAGTCTATTGGTAGATTTGCTTGCTTGCATTTGTTCTATGAATCAGCTCAGCCTCAAGTACCCAGGATCCCAGCTAAGATCTACCAGCCCCTTCCCTCTCTGGGCTTGATTCCTCCTGTGTCAGTGAAAGGGGTAAGCTGAGTTTTTTCTATAGCCCCTTCCTTCACTTGCACTTTTGAATCTGAGGGAAGCCCTGAAGCAGAGAGACGATGGTGAGAATTTGCCTCAATATTCCCTCCACCCCATCCTGGAAACCTGGAAGCTCAGCCCCAAAGCTTCCTTGAGTCCTGAGGCAGAAGAGCTCAAAGCCTCCGGCCTGCTGCCTCCAGCCACCTCTCCCTGGTCCTCCCCGGACACACACAGCACACCAGCTCCCCAGCCAGCTGCTTGGAAATCCTCTGGTTTCACCTCATTTTTTCCACCAGCCTGACTTTCTTGTGGGTATCAGTCACATAGTCCAAGGCAGCTGTAAACATCCTTTGGTCACGTGGATACAGAGAAGGCTGAGGGGGGTTCTCTAAGGCTTGGGGGCCCTTTCTCCAGTTTCAATGACCACTCGGTGATTTCCGAGGCCTGACTGCTGTGCTGGGGGCTGAGGTTTGGCAGATTGACTCTCCTAGTCAATTCTAGTTGCAGGGCTGTGAGCAAGCCCTTTAACCTCTCAGGCCTCAGTTTCTCCTATGAAATGAGAGATGGGGTTCAAGGACTCCAGAGGGTGCTTGAGGCTCTAGGTTGGTCTCCTCTACCCCCACCCATCAGGCATTTCACAGCCACACAGGAGAAGGCTCGCAACACCTGTCACACACACAGGGCCACGGCAGCACCGTCTGCCCTCACCTCCCTGGGCACAGGCTCCCTGTTCTCTCCCCTACCACAAAAATCCTCTCTGGGCCTCAGAAGCAATTCCCAGGACTGCACTGGCCCTACCATGGCTCCTGAGAGGACAGCTTCTTGGCAGAGATGGGCGTGGGTGGAGTGGAGCAAACCAACCCTCTTCAGCTGTCCTGGGGCCTGACAGCCACAGGGAGAGATTTATGGCCTGGACAGCTTTGATCCCAGCCTCTGATAAACATCAGGAACAGCCCGACCCTAAGCCCGGAGGAGAAGGTTTATGGATTAGAATGATGTAGCCTCCTGAAGGAAGAGAACCAGGAAGGCAGTACCCAGGCACAGGTTGGGCCCTGAAAGCTGAGGCGCTGCCATCGCCCTTGCCCTCTGGCAACAGCAACATAGCTTCTGAAACCAAAAGCCACACTGCTCAGAGAGGGGTAAGGACTCTCTCTGTCAAAGGTAAAATTGGAGAAGGATTGGAGGTCGTGGGCCCAGGCCTCTCAAATCCACCCCCCACTGGTTCACCTGCTCTTCCAAACATCATTACCTGTGATTCTCTAAATGTAGACCAAAATAAAGCCCAGAGGGAGAGAGAGCCAGATAAGATTTGGCCTGAAAAAGGCCCGATTCACCCAGCAGCCCTTGGCTTTGTTGTCCCTGGTCTTGTTGTTGATATTGTTGTTCTGAGTGATGACGGGGGTGGTTAATTGCTTGATTATATTTTATCCCTGCCTCCTTTCAGAGAGAACAGAAGGCCCCGAGAGTCTCCCTGTGGTCACGAAACCTTCACGGCACTTCCCCTTGCCCTCTACTTGGCCCCTCGGAATAGCAGGGAACCCGCGTGCCCTCATGGAGCATCCCCAGTCTTCCTGATTGAAAAGAAATCCCAGGAACAAAGCTATCCCCATGTCCAAGGAAGGGCCAAATCACTTCAGCTGGACATCGCCACAGATTCGTTGCCTAAAGTCTAAAGTCTCAGCCACCTCCTCAGTAGTTAAGTCTGTAGAGCAGCTTCTGCCATGGAAAGGCCTGGGAGGGCCTTCTTGATGCCCGTCAAACAGGCAGAGTCTCTGCACTCAGGTCCAGAGCATGGACAGGAGACACATATCTGAAGAGACGCCCTAATAACTTGCAGCTCTTCGTTGTGCCCAACAAACCAGTCTGTGGTCCGCACATGCAGGAATAAATACGTATTTGTTGAGCACCAAATTGGGTCTAATGACCCTGGCCTGTCTCACAGGGTCATCTTGAGAAATCGCTGATGTCAGACGATGATGGTGAGCAGCTGTTCTCCATTTGCACTCAACAAGAGAAAAGGGCCTTAAATTACAGCGGGAGGGATTAAGGTTAAACATTTAGAACAGCTTCCTGGCTAGGAGGCTTGTGAAACACTGTAATGTGTTACCAAGGGATTGCTGTAGACATTCCTTTTTCAATGAGACTTTAAAAAGGAAGGAGGTTGGTGATCTGCCCAGGAGATTTTATTAGGAACTTTATTAGGTCATCTGGTCCATTCTCTTGGAGGCAAAGGTTTGGACTGAATGCCCACCAAGCAAGGTCTTTCTGGGCATAAGATGACCTCTGCAGTTTCTTGCCATCAAAAATATTGAAAAGCCAGGCAAAGTGGCACATGCCTGTAATCCCAGCTTCTTGGGAGGCTGAGGCAGGAGGATCATGAGTTCAAGGCCAGCCTCAGCAACTTAGAGAAGCCCTAGCAACTCAGTGAGATCTTGTCTCCGAGTAAAATATTTAAAATGTCGGGGCTGGGGATGTGGCTCAGTAGTTAAGTGCCCCTGAGTTCAATTCCTGGTTCAAAAAAAAAAAAAAAAATGTCAGAGAACTCCCCAGATCTTGCACAGTTAGAGAAAGAATGCAGAGCCATCAGTAGGGCCACCAACTGGGGCCCACTTTAAGCCTTTTCTAGCAGTGGTCAACTGTAACAACACAAGGGGAAATGCATTTCCAAACCCTTCATTTTTCAAGACAGCACCAAGAGAAGCCTCCCCACCACAGGGTCAGGACCTCAAGTCAAATGGCAACCCCAGGATGCCAGGGCAACCCCTGCCATTCCCAGGGCTAAGAGGGCACTGATTCTGATGAACAAGAGTGAAAGAGCCAGTGGGACAATCTGCCCATTTGACAGATGGGGAGACTGAGGCCTGGACATGGGCAATGCCTTCACAGTGACTGTGTATCAGAGCTGGGACTGGAAAATCACAGTTAAGAGCCTGACTTTACCCCTCACCAGCTCTGTGACTTCAAGCAGTTCGTCTGACATCCTCTGGCCTTCAGTAGCCTCACCTACAAGGTGGGAATGTTATCAGTATTAACCTAACATGTGAGGCCCTGCCAACACTCGACAGCACTACAGATCCGCAGTCACCGCTCTTGCTATGAGTGCTGTCAATCTCTAGTCCTTTCTGTTCGTCTAACTGCCCCAAACCTCATCCTCTAACTCCAAAGTGATTCTGGTAAATTCTTAGATGAATTGAAAAATCAAAGCTTTGATCTTTAAGACCATGGAAGGATGTCATTAGTCCTGCCTTTATCTTATCCAACTCCACTGGTTCTGCAGATGAGGAGATGGAGGATGCCCAACAGCAAGAAAATTCTAGGAAGTGCGGGTGGGGTGCCAAGGATCAGCTCTGTTGACCTCCCAATACTGGGAAAGCTGGCCTGCTCCCAGGCCCTGGGCATAATTGGATTGTCAATGCATTAACTTGAAATCCCAGGTATTACTAAACCATTCTTCAGCCTCTAGTTCCTTAGTCGCCTCTGTTTCCACAGCCCTCAAGTTACCTGGTCTTTCTTAGGGCTTTCTCCCAGAGGGTCTCTTGATAAAGCCCCCATGTGGACGGCTGACAGCAAGGGGGTCTGATCAGGGATTTGGCCGTCCCAGCCTCCCTCTGCAGCCCTCCCATCTCTTACATCCACTGCTCCTCTCCTACCCACTCACCCTCAGCTCAGTCCCACCCACCTCTAGGGTGAATTCCCACTCAAGGGAAGAGGCAGGGACACGTGCTGAGTGTCTCTTATTTGCAAAGTTCTATGTAAGTAAATGTCATGATTTGGTCTCCCTCCCTCCCAGCCATGATGCAAGATGGTTATTGTTACCACCTTTACAGATAAGAAAACCAAGAATCACAGAG
This sequence comes from Tamias sibiricus, assembly GCA_025594165.1. Lineage (NCBI taxonomy): Eukaryota > Metazoa > Chordata > Mammalia > Rodentia > Sciuridae > Tamias > Tamias sibiricus. The sequence continues at coordinate 65,022,356 of CM046661.1, read as the reverse complement.
TCTAATCAACCTGTCCTAGGCACACGAGTGGCACAAGTGGCAAATCTGGGGATTAAACCCTGATTCCTAAGTTCTGAAGCCTCCTCTGTTTTCATGGGGCAGCTACCCCCAACCCATACCTGGGACTCCATATCAAGTCATTCTTCCTGAATGTTTCTGACATCACTTGCCATTTCTGATAGCACAGCCCTCATCTTGTCCCCAGGCCTGAGTCCCCTGGGATTGGGAGAGTCCCCTCCCCATTCCCCAGATCCTGTAGTTCCCTGTGACTCACTGGCATGCCTGCAGCCACCTGCCCGTGCTCCCAGGTTCTCTGGAGGTTGCTTCCCCCTCACTAGTCACCTGGGTGACTGCCCTATCACTCACCACACCCTCTGGTGACATGGTACACTTGCAGAAAGGGACTCTTGCAGGGCCTTGCCTTCCTAGTACACTTAGTTTGTTGGACTTTGCCAGATTCCTCCCAGACTCAGAAGGGCAACCAGGCGTCCAGGAAAGACCTCCAGTCACAGCCGCAGCAGACCAGCACTTAAGAGAACAGACGCTGCGGTCAGGCTAACAGGGAGCACGTCCTTATCTATGCCTTGGTTTTCCCATTTATAAAATGAAATTATGAATACCTACCTCATTGTCCTGAGAATTCAATGAGTTAATGTTTGTAAGCAATTAAAACAAAGCCTGGTACATGATTAGTGCAACATATATGTTATTAAACAAAAGTAATGTCCATACTTTGAAGGTTTGGGGGTTTTTTGTTTGTTTGTTTGTTTGTTTGTTTGTTTGGGTTGGGTTGGGTTTGATTTTGGTACCAGGGTTTGAATTCAAAGGTGCTTAACCACTGAGCCACATCCCCCAACTATTTTTTTTATTTTTTTAATCTTGAGACAGGGTCTCACTAAATTGCTTAGGGAAATGCTGAATTACTGAGGTTGGCCTTGAACTTGGGATCCTCCTGCCTCAGCCTCCTTTGTCACTTAGATTACAGGCATGTGCCATGACACTTGACCCATTCCCTCAAGTTTCAAAACACAGACCAGGAATCCAGTCACAGGTGTAGAAAACCTTAAGATTAGAAAGGGACACCCTCCTAATACAAGAGTCCTTATCAGCATAGTGCCTGAGGCTATGCATACAGCCTCTGAAATACCTGTAAAGACAGGGAGCTCACCACCTGCCAGGTAGATTATCTCAGTATTAAATAATTTTATTTAATTCCTTTTACCCTGAGCAAAAAGCAGCCTGTCTAGAGCTTCCACCTCCTGTCCTGAGGCCTGAGCCCTTGAGCCCTGGAGGCTGCGCCCTTCCCCATGAGAGCCCAACCCCACGTTCCCTCGCACCCCTGCCCTGGGCATCCGCAGCTGTGCAGTGTGATTCAGGGCGGTTTCCATGTTGGCAGGTAATGCAAACCAGCCTAGCACATTCTTCCCTGCTGCCGGCACCTTCCCTCTCCCAAGCCCCCAGGCCGGCATACCAGCACGCACACCCGTGTTGACAGCTCCCAGGGCAGCCGCTCAGCCAGGCAGGGCGTGGTGCAGAGCCAAGTGGCTGGTGCCTGGGGACACTGTGGGGAATGTGAGCTCCAGCGAAAGCGCATGTCCAGAGAGAGGGAAGGGAGAGATGGGGCCTGGGGGAGGAGGATCTGGGAGGCACCGGGATGTCTCCTGCCCTTTTAACAGCTTGAAGCTTTGGGGGTTAAGCATTGCCCTCTTCCTCCATTCCTTTATTCAAAATAAAATTGATGGGAAGATAATACAGAAAGCCCGCAATACGTTGGTGTGAATTAAACTGACATTTGAGTGGGGAGGTAGGTAATTAATGGGAAGGGGTGCCCAGAAAGAGAAGATTCTGGCAAATGTAGGAAAGGGCATCACAGGTAAAGACTCTCGTACGAACCTCCTGTACCTCTCAACTTGTCCAGAAGGAGCGAAAAAGGAGAAGATTCAGTATTTATTTCAGGGACTACCATGTACTAAGCACTGCCCCTAAACATCAACCTAAATGAATATATTTAACCTTCATAACAATACTGTGAGACAGATGTCATAATCCCCATTTACAAATAAGGAAATCAGGACTCAGAGAAGTGAAGCAAGCTGCCTAAAGTCACACAGCTAACAAGTGGGAGAGTCAAAAACCAAACTGAGGTCTCACTTGGTACTAATCCTTCCAAGTATATGACTAGACCACACTGCGTTCTACGTAAGGCCCAAATGCTATAGAGCTTCCACATGAGGCTGGAAAAGGCTTTCTCTCACACACATAGACACAAACACACCCCAAGACCCAGAGCCCCAGAGTAGGATTCTGGGACCAGATCTGGTTCAAAGAGGCTAACTCAGCCTCTCTCTAACTTGGGTTCCTCTGTGAGCTTCAGTTTCTTTGTCTGGAAAAAGGGCACCTACTTCATTGGGTCTGAGGGATACTGAACTGAGTCCCTATTTGGAATGTGCTTAGAACAGTGAGCAAGCGTGTCACAGACAGGGGAGCAGCCAAGAGAGTCCAGACAGGCTTCAAGATGCCAGGATGAGGGTCATTCATACCTCTGAGACCTTGTCGCAAAAGAGGAGGGCCCTTCCCTACGAAGCCCTCCCAGTGTTTCCAAACCAAACACCCTAGAAAGTAGAAACCACCTGAGCTGCAGCTTTAAATGAGTCTCTTCCGGGCAGTGGGGAACACAACTCTCAGTGGGGGCCACAAGGGCTTCTTTTGATCTGTTTTAAAGAGGTCCAGCTAAGCCAGCTGCTGCGGTGCCTGTGATCCTGGCAACTCAGGAGGCTGGGGCAGGACAATCACAAGTTCAAGACCATCCTGAGCAACTTAGTGAAGCCCTGTCTCCACATAAAAATGAAAAAGGGCCAGGCATGTAGCTCAGTGGCATAGTGCTTACCTAACATAGCTGCAAGGAGAGAAGAGATGAGGTTCCGGGGGCAACAGTTCCACAGGAAATGGCAGACTGGGGCTCCCTGTGTCCAGGGCCCCCTGATCTGCTGCTCCATCAGATGTACATCATCCTTTCTGTACTCTCAGCAGGGAATACAACTTTTAAATTGGGCTTTTCTCTCACTCAACTCTTAGGCTAGCAAGTGAGAAAGAGAAAGAAGAAAGACTCTATCGGTCTGCAGCAAGTGCTGGATTCCCCCTCTTGTTAGACATTGAGAGAGCCACTGATTTATTAGCAAGCATCTGGATTCCTGATGTCCAGCCCACTGTGGAAAGGGGCTGACAACTCACATGTGCGATGCAGCCCCGCTCAGCCAATGTGCACTGGGCACCTGCCATGGACGGTTCCCCGGGGAGACACGAGATGGATTAGACTGAGAGTAGTTTGCTGGTGAGCGGAGCAGACAGAGGGTAAACAAAGAATTCTAATGGAAGGAAGACATGGTCATTGCTAGATGAACATTTCAAACAAAATGCCCCAGAAACCCGGGAAGGGGAAATGTGGCAGGAAGGCTAAGAAGCATGTGTTTGCTTTCTAGAAAGTGATCTGGGATATTCATCAAAACCTGAAAAAATGTTCATAACCTTTGACCCAGAAATTCCACTTCCAAGAATCTATTCTGAAGACCTAATCAGAAGCATGCATGAAGATTTATATGCAAAGACATATTTATGTTGTGTATAATAGAAAAACATAGGGAACAGAGCACTTTATAATAAGCACATTACGTGCCAAAGGAATGGGAAGGGGAAAGTATTTCAAGCAGAGAGAAGATACAGAGATGTGGCAAGAAGGAGCTGTTATGGTTTAGATATGACAAGTCCCCCAGAACCTTATGTATGAGACAATGCAAGAAAGTTTAGAGGTGAAATGATTGGGTTGTAAGAGCCTTAACCTAATGAGCAGATTATTTCCCAACAGGGATTGACTGGGTGGTAACTGTGGGCAGGGGCTTAGCAGAGGGCGTGAGCCTGGAGGTGCACACAGACCCGCAGGGAAGTGAAGTAGGTTCCCTGTGAAGTGGAGGGGGGAAGGTCCTGAGGAGGTGGACATTCACTCTGACCACAGAAGTCTGTCTGCCTGGAAGGCGCTTCTGCAGGACACCAGCATTTGAAGGGCCTCCTCTAGTTTCCAGAAAGACTGGTAGCCATCGCAGAGCCCGCACACCTTAGCTCAAATTCTGGCTCTGCTACATGTTAAAAAATGGCAATCGACACTTTGGGAGGCTGAGGCAGGAGGATCGGGAGTTCAAAGCCAGCCTCACCAATGGCGAGGCACTTAGCAACTCAGTGAGACCCTGTCTCTAATAAAAATACAAAAAAGGGCTGGGGATGTGGCCCAGTGGTCGAGTGTCCTGAGTTCAATCCCCGGTACCACAAAAAAAAAAAAAAAAAAAATGGCAATCGAGGCAACCAATTCACAAGGTCATTGGAAGGTCACACAACAACCCCGAATGGTAATCCTGTGGCTGGCACCCAGATTCACACAATGGAAGGCGGTCTCTATGGGGCCTGTTGCCGGGTCATGCCTCCCAGTTGCCTGTCCCCAACACTAAAGGACAAACACACTGAGAATGTATGCATAGGTGTCAATATTCATATTTAGTTACAGTTAAACACATAAATATAATCATGACCTCTGACGTACAACTACACAATCTGTTTACCCACATACATCCTTATAGCCGCATTTAACTAATATTCATAACTTAAGACAATTTTTAACATGTGAAGTGCTTTTCACCTGAACCTTATCTCACGTGATTACGAAAAGCTTCATTATGTGATTATGAGGCACATGAGCTAACTAATACTTTCCAGTCCTTATAGGTGATAAAATAGAGCTCAGTGTGGCGCCATCTCCTGAGCAGTGAATTGAGGTTTCTTAGCTTCCCAAAGAAATGCTCAAGATCCATCTATCATGGTAGTCATGAAGGAACAAAGAAGCCCGTAGTCAGATAGAGGAGGGCTCCTCCACCATCAAGCAGGCACACACAGCCACTCAGTTTAACCTTCTTTGTCCTCAGCCCTTCTTGGGGCCTAAATCAGAGCCACCCTGCCTCTGGCTCATCTTCCTGCCCAAGGCTCATCTTCAAAGAGCACAACTCCCTAGTGCTGCCCTGACGTCCCCAGCAGCCTTCTGTAGTTCCTGAGCAGAGACAGGCAGCAGGAGTCACCCACCTGTGCTTGTCCAAGTGCTGTCCCCCAGCCAGGAGGCCCAGGTCACTGCTGTGACACTCCAGAGAAAGGGGAGAGGGAAAGAATGTCCTGGGGACCAGGAGAGGAGGGAGGTCATAAGCCCTCTTCCCATCTCTGAGCCCTCTGAGCCTGCTCTGACCCAGCCCTCCCCTGAGGCCAAGCAGCCGCCAGCTGGAACCTGGCTATTTGCCGGCCTTCAAGTGTTGCCTTTAGTTTGGGGAACTCAGCAGTTCCAAGGTGCTGACCTTCCAGCCAGGGCCACAACAAACACCTGTCACAGGCATGAGTGCTAATGACAGGCCCAAGTGAGTGGCATTAAGGTTAGCACCTGCATTAGTGAGGTGCCCTTTAAGGTCAATGGTGCTCACTGAAGCGGCCTGGGGGAGTGCGATAGCTAGGGACCAGCCACCATTCATGCCAAGCCCGTGGTTCTATTACTTGTGCTAAAGTTCTCCCCAGTCATCCGTGTAACAGAAGTAACTCAGGGGATTTTTCTCTTGTTCATGTGGAGCAGGAGGAAGAGAAGCAAAAGTCAGGCACATTTGTCTTAAGTAACCTGTCAACCTGCACCAGGAAGACGCTCCCTCCTGGAACTGATGGGAGGGGGCTTGATGCTGCAGGACCAGGGCTCCTGGAAAGGTTCTTCCCCACCGCAGGTGAACTAAGCCTGAGTCACTGTAGGAGGTCAACCCCCCAACCTCTGCTCAGCCCCCAGGACCAGCTGTCTCCTGCCCCTTCCCTCAGGTGCATCTTCTTCCCTTGGGCTCTCCCTGCTCAGCTCCAGGACTCTCCATCCTCATCACAGCAGCCTCCCTTGGCCACCCTCAGAGACCACCTGTCTCCATGCTGGGACTCCGTGAGGGCTCATCACTTTGGGACAACAAGGGCGAATCTGGATGCCAGGCTTGCCCAAAATGGAAACCATCACCAAAATGCAAGTTCAAGACAAAAGGGGGAAGTGCTGGGCCATGGGTGATGATTTTACGGAGTCCCCACCTATCCCTGGGGGCACATTCCAAGACCCCCTGTGAATGCCCAAAGCCACAGATGTAACCAAACCCTATAAATACAACGTGCATACCTATGATAACATTTAATTTATAAAATAGGCACAGTATGCTATTAACAATGATAACTATTTTTAAAAAAGAGAACAATTGTGAGGCTGGGGTTGTGGCTCAGTGGTAGCATGTGTGAGGCACTGGGTTCAATTCTCAGCACCACATATAAATAAATTAATTAAATAAAGGCCCATCGACAACTAAAATAAAATTTAAAAAAAAAGAGAGAACAATTGTAATAATATACAGTAACAAAATCTAGGTGACTGTGATCTTCCCAACCCTCTTTCCTCTCTCCTCTCTCTCTCTCTCTCTCTCTCTCTCTCACACACACACACACACACACACACACACACACACACATCTTACTGAACTACACTGACCTTTCTCCGTGTGGGGATGTGAGGTGATATAACGCCACAGTAGCCTGGGTAATTGAATCCTGAAACCACAAAAAGTAAAACAGTGGGTAAAGGGGACTACAGGAAATACCTTGTGCCATGGAGTCTCCAAAGAAGGAACAAGATGCCACTGTTTTCCTTCTAGTAGTTTAACAGTTGAGAAGAATTCAGGAAGGGTCACTTTGTGCCACACACTGAGCTAGGAATTGGGAGTCAAAAAAACACCATCCCAGCCAGGCACAATGGGCACAGGCCTATAATCCCAGCAGCTCAGGAGGCTGAGGCAGGAGGATCGCGAGTTCAAAGCCATCCTCAGCAACTTAGCAGGTTCTCTCTCTAAATAAAATATAAAAAAGGGCTGGGGATATAGCTCAGTGGTTGAGCACCCCTGGGTTCAATCCTCAGTACCAAAAACAAACAAACAAACCACCCATGACTCCAAAGGGAACCAAGATAGTGCTGGGGAGTGATTAAGTATCTTGCTGCAAAGGAGATAATGAGACATCTCTCAAAACAGGTGGAAGCAAAGAGCAGTGGGACCAAATGGAAAGGAGCGGCCACGACCCGGGGGAGAAGGAGGAAAGGCTTCTTGGAAGGGGTAGCATTTGAATCTTGAAGGATGAGAAACTCAAGTGCCAGGCTATGGGTTCAGCCCATTTTCCATGGAAGGAACACAGAAGGCAGGGACTCTGCAGTTGGAAGAAGGTCTGACAGGGTGTTCTGGATGACAGCCTGCCCTGGGTGGCCCAGGCAATGACCTTAAAGTTGGGAGGAATTTATATAAAGATAGTTGCTCCATTTCAAGAAAATGGAGCAGGTGTCCCGGGAGGGAAAAAAAATCCTGGCACTGATTTTTTAGGGGTCTGTGCATGTGATACATGGTGGGTGGTGTTATTATTATAAAAAGATGTCAGGAATAAAAACCACAGGCCTCCCCACAGATGCAGGGCCAGATGGAAAGACTGACAGGGTGTCAACCTCACTTGCACCCTGTGTCCCAGGATCCCCCAAAGCCACCCCCAAAGGGCTCAGACGCAAGCACTTCCATCAGCAAAACAGGAGGGGGGAACTATAATACAGCAACACACTGTTTAAAAAGCACCCTTTCTCTCCACCAGGGCTCATCCCACATACTGCATTTCTCCTCTTCTCCCAAGTCTCCAATTTACCTCATGGGGCCATTTCCCAGATGGGGAAAATTGAGACCCCAGTCACATTAGCTGAGCTCAAAGCAGAAATCAAGAGGAGTGATAACAGTAATAGGTATTATTTATTGCACCCTAGGGAAGTGCTAAGACTATTACTCCTGCAATTCTTAACTTATTTATAATCTCTGTGTTATAAATGGAAAAAGTTCAGAGAGTTTCCAGAGCCACACAGTCAGTTAAGTGATGGGGAAAATTCTCAAACCCTCCTTTTTTGACCCAAGACAACAAAGGCAGCGTTTATCTGCTATGACCTGGGTGCAAGCAGGCTTAAAGGCTGGGATGGGGCCCATAGCTGGGTGGGAGGGAGATTCTCCCACTACTGAAGGTTGCCAGAGTGGACAGAGAATCCAATATACTTCAGCAATCATCTCCTAACTTTGCAAGAGAAAGAAGTTTCCGAGGGCTGGCAGGGAAGAAAGCCCTAAGGTTCAACTCTGTACTGGTCCAGGGATGGATTCCAGTATGGGGGAGGGCTATGAGAGGAGAAAAGAAATCAAAGCAATAAAACTTCTCCTGCCATCTAAAGCAGGTAGCCAGGGAGGAAACAAGGCCAGCAGCAGTGTATCCCTCGATCCATATTTCATAGGAGAGACGATAACAATTGGACATGTCACTCCCGAAAACCAGAAACTCAAAGCAATTTTAGATGAACTTTCAGAATGATGAAACAAATGGCCATGTTCATGTTATACACCAAATAAATCACACCAAAAATGATAGTTGTAATTCCCAAAAGTACACAGAGAATTGATTTTACTATGACACTTATCGTGATGAACGGGTACGCCCCTGGTCAGGCCCATCCTAAGTGTCTGCTGTTTAACCCCTGCCCTCCCAGGCCCAGCCCCTTCCCTGTAGGGTCTTCCCAGATGTTCTATGAGCCCCAGCACACAAAGCCTGGTCCTGCCCCATGAGTCTCTGCTTACGTGGACACCAGCACCTTCCAAAGCCTGGGGTGAGCCCAGAGCAAATTCCCATCTGAGGCTGGCTGAGGCTGAGCAAAGGGGAAAAGACCTGGTGTGTTTCTCTGGCTGCCTGTTGCATCTTACAGTTTGCCTGTGCGCTGGGGTCACTGCTTCCTCCCATTTTCAACTGTATCCATCAAAGTTCAGAGAGGCCACACTACCAGTCCTGGTGACTTCCAAGTGGATTCTCTTCCCAACACGTTCTGCTGCCACTCATGCTGCAAAGATCCTTCCTGCCACTCTCCACTGCAATTCATTCATTCACTCACTCATTCATTCAGTGTCCAGCAAGCATTTATTGGGCATCTACTGGGTGCCAGACACTGGGATGGGTGCACACTAGAGCAATAGACACTTTCTAACAGCACAGTGGGGCCCAGGGCCTGAGGGAATCCAGTGTGGCTGGAGTAGAAAGAGGAGGTGAGGGCAGGGCAACAGGTGTCAAGCGAGCTGGGAGAGGAGAGGGGACTGAAACAGCAAAGGAGCTTTCCTCGCCCACAAGGCTGTGGAAAGCCATGGCTAGGACTGGGAGGGAGAGACACCACCAGACATGTATTTCCAAAGCTCACTCCAGCGCTGATTCAGAGACCTCCTCGGGTCATCTGGAAGCTCAACTTATTTTCATATTGGAAGTTAGAAGGCGCAAGACCTTATATCCTTCATGTTTGTCTTCTACCAACTGTGGGCCAGAATTATCTCCCTGTGACAGGCTGTCTTAAGACTTAGAATAAAGAGTAGGTAGAAGATGTTCTATAAACTAAGCTGTAAAAATCAACTCAAGGAGAAATTACAGAGAGCCTCTAAAAATAAAAATAGATGACATTTCAGAGTTAATGTCAACAACAGAATCTTTAGATCTCTATTGTCGCATCAGCTGCTCTGTCTCGTCTTTTGCCTTTTGTTTCCTTAATGCAGCCGGCACCATCCCAATTGTGCATCTTACTAGATGTGTGACCTTGGGCAAAAACTCTGGCTTCTTTGCATCTCCATCTTTTATTCATCTCTAAGATATTATGAACCTCTGACATCCAGAGATTCCATAATTGACACACACACACACATTGATATCAGTCAGGGAACAATTGTCAAATTCAAGTTGTAGGCACTTGTGATTAGAGCAGCTCCAGAGAACAAATAACAGACTGAGACTTCTGGCCCCCAACCTCCCCAAACAAGCTCCCAGGACTACAGGAGTCCAGCCAAGAGGAGAAGAGGCACTTTGAGAGCAAACAGCCATCAAACTTGACCAAAATGAAGAGCAATGGGCAGTGATCAGAATCCAGTCACCCCCAAATTTTAAAAGGACAAAAACCAGGACCCAAGTAATCACATCCCAGTAAGTTCCTCCTCTCTTGAGTTCTCCAAGTTGTGGGTGAACACTTAATGAGTCAAAATGGAAAGGAGAGAGTTTTCCAGTAATGTTACTCTTCTGTCCCAAACAAGTTTAGATGAGAACAAATAACAGTGACCATAGTATAATTTAGCAAAACCTAGATAACAAGCTGTATCAAATTCCTTTAAAACAATAATTTCCAAAGTTTAGTATTTTGGAAACTAAGGGTGAGAACACCTTTAAAGGAGAAAAAAAAAATCTTACCAATCCACAGCAGGTTGACTTAAATTATTTTAGACTAAATTAATATATATAGACACTAATCTAAACATTAATCCTTAGCTTCTAGCTCCTACACAAATATAAAATAAAAACAAATTTACAAAATAAATCCTATTAAAACTACCAAACCAATACAATTCAAATTAACAATATTAATTTACTATGGAACTTTACAGAGGGTCTCCAATGTCAGCCTTATTTATCAACAGAAAGATATCATCTTGGTTTGTCTTCATTGTCAGCTCAATTTTTTGACATTAACATGATGGACCATCATTTAATCCAGAGGTCAGCAAGCATTTTCTGTAAAAAAAAAAAAAAAAAAAAAAGCTAGATTGTAATATTTTAGGCTTTGTGGACCATATGAGATCAACCATAGACAATACGTAAATGGATGGGCCTGGCTGTGTTCCAATAAAACTTTATTTACTAAAACAGGTGCCAGGCAGGATTTGGCCCAAGGGCCGCAGTGTGCTGACTCCTGATTCAATCCATCATCTTTATTATGTCATCATTTGGCCTTTTGCCTTTTGACAATGAATTTCACTTCTAACCATTGATTTATTATTTTTATGGACCAGTCAATTCAATAATTCACTCAAAAATTCAACCTTGAAAAATAAATGAACAGAAAATGTTTCTTGCCCATTTACTACTCAATCACTGCTAAAGAACTTGTGCAAGTTGATATTTAAAAAAAAAAAAAAAAAGAGGGATCCAAGCAATGTAGCCACTCAAAGTGGGAGTGGTTGTCTTTGCATCTGTGGTTTACAGTCCTGAAGCCCAGGACACCTCAATCCCTTTGCTTCTTTTTTTTTTTTTTTTTTTTTTTTTTTTTTTTTTTTTGTGGTACCGGGGATTGAACTCAGGGGCACTGGACCACTGGGCCACATCCCCATCCCCAAACCTTTTTTGTATTTTATTAAAGAAAGGGTCTCACTGAGTTGCTAAGTTCCTTGCCATTGCTGAGGCTGGCTTTGAACTCGCGATCCTCCTGCCTCAGCCTCCCAAGTGCTGGGATTAAAGGCGTGTGCCACCGCGCCCGGCTGCTTCTTTTCTTTATTTGAACCACCTTTTGGACAACAAATAGTGACATCCTCTTACCCTCCTTGGACATGGACATATTATTTAAGATTGTCAAAATCTGCTGCTTTCTCTTTGGCCATTCATTCATTCAAATAAAAAAATTACTGAGTACTTACAACATATCAAGCACTTTTCTGGACACTTGAGATTTTAAGTGCTAGAGACAGACAAAAAGCCCCACAGTCACAAATCTTTTATTCAGATGCAGGGGTGGGGAGTTTGGAAATGGAGACAGACCATAAAAATATAAATAGTGGGGCTGGAGATGTAGCTCAGCAGTAGAGAATTTGCCTGGCTTTCTCAGGTACTGGGTTCAATTCCCAGGACTGCAAAAAAAAAAAATTATATATATATATATGTAATATATATATATGTGTGTGTGTGTGTGTTTTAGAAGATACATATGCATATGAGAGATATACATAGTGTATCAACACATAAGTTGTGCGATTTTGATAAAATCAAGTAAAGATCTTTATTAAATAGCCTAAGAAGCCATCTTCATCTCAAAACATGACCTCCAATTGTGAAAAAAAAAAAATCATCTCACCCTACAGAATTCAAAGAGGGCAAACAGGGGATGCTTAATTTGTTTTTCACAAGGACAGTGGACCTATCAGGAGCTGGGCTTGTTCACCAACACATCAGGAAGCCCCTGCTGTCACTTCTGGAGAATGGTTAGGTGCCCATGCGGTCTAAGCACAAATGCTCCGGAAGTGAAGTTATGTGGCACTGCTTGGTCCTTGCACATGACCTAGAATATGCAGGCATTTGGATCACCTCATCTCTTTTGCTGCTGATCACAGGATGTTCCAGAAGACACCAAAGCAGGCCCTGGAAGGCCTTGGTCTAGTCCTGCCTTTCCTGCCTTTCTTACAGAATTCCCAAGAGAACAAAATGAGATAAATCGTGAAATAATTTGAAAATTAACCTGCTGAGGTCGATTAGGCCCCAGGAAAAAAAAATAAATAAGGGCCCCTAGCAAAGAGATTTGTATTGATTTGCAACATAGCTCCAGGCTCCAGCAGACCTCTGGGCCCTGGGTTTCCACTTCTAGTCAGGCCTATATACACACAGGAGCTCTATAATTGTAATGTAGCTGTATTATTATAATTACTATTATTTCAATGTGTTGCAAGAACTACTAAAGATCAGATTTCAAGGATGCTCACAGAGCTGAAACCTCTTTACAAAGCAGAGATACCTTTATCCACACTCATCTTAACTTCATGAACATAATTAGTTACTGAGTGAATCTAAAGATTTTTTTCTCTTCAATTATTTTCAGCCAAATCTCTAACCCTTTGTAGACTGACACTATATATTATTCCTATAATCTTTTGCTTTAATCAGTTTCAAAAAAGCAACTCCCCAAACCTTATTTCTATTGCATTTTCCTCAGAGCTTTGGGGAAGAAGAAAAGCAAAACAAAACTCCACGTCTCCACAGACCAGACTTCTGCAGGGTTGTGGAGCTGAATATGAATGAATATTCATATTCATTAAATATGAATGGACGGGAGGACTTATTTCCTAAAAGCTCTCCAAGTATACCCTGTGCACACACACACCCATGCTTTTCAGTGGGCACATACCCAATCCCTACTGTTGACAGAGCATCAAATCAGAACAGACATAGGATCATCACTTCTTAAGCCTTTATTATGTCGATCACACTGTCCTACATGCATCAATACCAGCCAGGAAGGTGTACTGTACTCTGCAATTTCCCTGAGAGAAAATCACTGTGCAATATACACCCTGTAAACACAAATCTTTCTTTATCTCTCTCTCCAACTATCTCTCTCTGTCCGCTATCCTCTGACCATACACCAAGCCATTCTCAATCAAGGGCTTCCCACATCATAGCTCATAAGCACCTGGGGCAATAGCCTGAGGTTTACAAAACCTAATACTAAGGTGGTTCCCAAGAGGAATAAAACATTGTCTTCCACCCTCCCCATCCCCAGCCACCAGGGCACCCCAGACCTAAGAGGCCAGCACAAGCCAGACTGCCCCAAGAAAACAATTCCCCTAAGACCAACAACATTTTCAATTTGCAATCTGATTTTTTTTCCCTTTAATATGTGTGTTGTGTGCTTTTCCCTTTGTCAAAAGAGCACAAGCCTTTCATTTTGCCTTTTATTTGTCTTGCTGCTGGTACAGAGAAAATGTATTGGCTTTTCGGTTAGTGATTACACATCATCACATACCCAATTTATAACACCATGCCCCAAAGAACAGATGTAATAAAGCGAGGGCAGGAAGTATCAACCTTATAAAACAGAGCTGCCGACTCAAAGGTCTTTGCATGCGTGCAGGAAGAAAACGGTGCCGACATGAGGCCTGGGAACTCGAATTTTGCCAACAGTTGCAGATGTACCATATGTGGCTCCAGTAAGTGGGTGGCACAGAGGGTAGGAAGCTCAGGAAAGCCAGTTTCCTGCCCCAAAGACCCAAGACCTGTGTCCACAGTGCACCTGCAGGGAAGGGTCAATGTTACCTTTGAACTTAGCCCTCCAAGAAATTATGTCCGTCAGATCTGACCCAAAACAGATCTGGGACCAGCCTCCTGAAGCTAAAGAAGCCTGGGCTGACAGATCAGGCCGCCTCTTCAGGGATTGGGGATTCTACTTGGTCATCACAAAAGGTTCCTGGGATTACAGCCTTGCAAGGGGCCTCGTGATAGTCACCTCCTCCTAAGATTTCCTTGGGGTACTCCTCAGAGACACCCCTACTACAGAAAGAATCCACCTCAAAGACCCCAGGAAATATTTCCTTGGTTCCAAGACCACAGAAACCAAAATTACATCAGTTTCCTCTGGTGTTTCTCTCTTTGGATAGACAAGGAATGGATGGATGTAGAGTTGTATGCCTTGGGTAAATCAGAACATCTTTTGTCTTTCAGGAAGGGCCCTTTAAAGACTCAGACAATGTGGTCCCTCCCCTCTGGGCTACAGGGCCTCTCCTTGGCATAGTTCTGCCAGGGCCTCTTCCCTTCACTCAGAGTGGTCTCAGGCCTGTCCTTGGCAAGGTGTCGTGTCCCACCTTCCTGTGGGGCCAGCCTTGCCTGACTGAGGCATGGAGCCCACACGCTGAAGGTCCAGTTCCCTGTCCACTGGAGATGAGGTCAGAAGAGACCACTGACGCATGCCCTGAGATCTCTCGTGCTCTCCTGTTCTTCCCCTTCCTTGGTGCCTCTAGAGCGACCCCCTCACCTCTTTCAACCAGAGCTCAAGGCAGGTAGGGAGTTCCTCTGCAGCCCTACAATGTGGGTTCTCTGGGCTTTCTCCCCTCGACTCTCTCTCTCTTTCTCTCTCTTTCCTCCCTCCTTCCTTCCCTCCTTACCTCCCCTCTCTCTCCCTCCCTTTCTTTCTCCTAATCATCCCTCATCTCTCCTCTTTCCATTTCCATTTCTCAGGAGACCAGGGTCCCCATGCTCTTCTAACACAGTGGCCACACTCCATCACATCCCACCAGTCCTTCCACACTCCACACACAGGTACACACCCACTCACACACTTATGCACACACATCTCACACACCCTTGTATTCACAGACACACATACACATATTAACCCACGTGCACATATATGCAGTCACACACCCGTATACACAGCACACACTCACACGCACATACACCCACACTTTTACTCTCGTGTACACATACACACACTCACATTGGCACATACATTCACAGCTCACTCACATATGTGGCACACAGTCACATGCCCACACGCCCACACTAAGTCACACATGCACACAAAGAGTCCAATTCCAATGCTCCATCCATACTGATATCAGAATTTGAACTCTATTCCACACTTTCTACCACTCATTATTGTCCAATGGTTTGATGTGTTAATCTCATAATCTCATAATTTCCCCTGAAATCTGCCCCAACCTCCGTGAGGGCAAAACTAAGTACTTGCACTTCATCCATTTCTCACTCCACAGTATTTAGCAAAGAACGAGGCTAAGTCAGGGCTCAGTCAAATTTTAGACTCTCTGAACTGAAAGTGTGAGTTCACCAAGTCCCTGATCTCCCCCACTCTAACCTGGATGCACTAGTTGATTGATTGTTTGATTGATTGATGCATTGATTGATGGCCTGGTTGACTGGCAGGATCAGGATCGGGGGAGATCGCTAAGAGTCACAGTGATCAGAACTCTGACCAGCCTCAAACCAACCTGAGTTCTAGGCCTTGCTCCACTGCTCACTCACTTTGTGACATTTAAAGTTTCTCTTCACCTTGGTTCTGCACTGTGAAATGGACATATTAATAAATCTACTTCTACGGTCACTGTGAACATGAAAGGACACAGTCCCAGAAGAGCACTGGGCAGGACCTGGCACGCAGTAAAGACCCAACACATGAGCATGATCCTCAGAGTTGCAAAATATGAAGGAAGGCGGTGTTGAGTCCCGGACCTGCCATCAGCTGCCTGTGACCATCACTCCTAAGCTGGTTTCTCTGTTTGTTTTGCTTTGTTTGGGAGTTGATTCATTTTCTTATTGGCAAAATAAAAATTACAAAACCAGCCTCACTGGGCTATTGTGAAGGTTAAATAAAATTTTACCTGTGCATCCCCTCCTAGCACCTCACACCTGCGTGCAGAGTAAATAGCTTTCATCCAAGATCACAAAAGCGTTTAAAATCTGCTCACTTACCCCGTACTCTTTTATAAGCCAGATCCTAACTTGGCTCTGCCATTATTGAGCTGGATTCTCATCCTCTTTCACAACTTGAGAAAATGGAAACATTGTTTTCACACAACCTGCAGAAGGGAGAGGGGCTATGTCATGGATATGGCAAGGACAGCCCTAGCCATGGGCCAGCCAGGGCAGCAGTTCAAACAGACCCCAAAAGGTGAAGGGTCCAAACCCTCGTCCCCAGGGGGCAGGGGTTTGGAGATATAGAACCAGAGAGGGATGTTGTAGCAGCCCTAATTAAGGAGATCGCTAAGATTGCGGTTAGCTGTGAGCCATAAAGCATTACCACCTTCCATGATCTTGTGAGACTTGGCCCGGGACATTGCCGACCGGGTCAACGCCATTTTGGTGGTGTGGTTGGAGGAGTATGGATTGCGGGTAGGAGTTGTTGTTGGAGCCGGAGAGAGATGCTAACAGAATAAAGAGCCTGTTTGTTTCCAGTCTGGCTCTGAACTTATTCCTGTGGCATTGTTGCTCCAAGCAGCAATCGCTTCAGGCAGCAACAGGATGTATCAGGGAAACTGGAACAGACGCAGATCATGCATTGAGAATCTGAGTAAGCAGTTGATTCATTCATACTTTGATTTGAAACTTTTTTATGAGTATAAAAGTAATCATAGCCAGGCATGGTGGCACACACCTGTAATCCCAGTGGCCTGGGAGGCTGTGGCAGGAGGATCACAAGTTCAAAGCCAGCCTCAGCAATAGCAAGGCACTAAGCAACTCGGTGAGACCCTGTCTTTAAATAAAAAATACAAAACGACTCTATAAATACACCTTCATTTGAAAACCACTAATTTATTTAACCATTCTGCTCTTGAGGAATGTGGCTCAGTGGTTGAGTGCCCCTGAGTTCAATCCCTGGTACTCCCCAAAAAATAAAATAAATTTAAAAAAATAATAAAAAGTAATCATAGAAAAATGCAGAAAGGCATTACATACATGTAACAACTACATATATGCATGTTATACATATATACATATGTAAATATATTTATCAATATTGACATATACTAATCAATAATTTATTAATTATTTCCCGTATTTCTTTCTGGGCTGTTTTCTAAGAATATTTTAACATACTTGAGATTCCTGTACTAAAATGTTCACATCTGTTTTCCAGTTAATGATACATATTATTATACAATTAATTTCCTATATTATTAGAAACCTCTCTAATGACATCATTTTTAATGACTCTATAAATACTCCTTCATTTGGAAACCACTAATTTATTTAACCATTCTCCTGCTCTTGGCCATTTAGCTCATAACCAATTTTTAACCCCAACAACCTTTCAAGTACCCTGAAGTACAGATTGGAAATTACTGATCTAGACCAGAGCTAAGTAATCTGCAGCTCCTAGGCTACACGTGCCTTCTCCACCCACCCCCAGCCCCCAATTTCACAAGGACCATGCTTCATGACAGGAGAAAATGATCAAAACTCTGCCTCTATGTTGCCCCTTTGCTACTATATTCAGAACTAACATTTCAATGACTGAAGGGCAATGCTGTTGTTCTCACAGACATTATTCTAGTCAATAAGATAGGTGATCTAAATTGTAGGGGAATCCAGTTTTACCAGAACCCTATAAAGTTTATCGAATGAAATACAACCTATAAATATTTTCTTTTCTCTTCTCTCACCTTTGATCTGGACTATTTTGTCTGGACTCTTCTGATTGCAAGGATCAGAAATTCACTCCAACTAGCTCCAATAAAAGGTAGGGTTCTTGCAAGGCTGATCAGAGAGGTCTCAAGGGAAATCAGAAACATTGAGTCAGGCCTCAAGGGCAGGACCTAGGATTCCCTCACTCTCACACCTGCTTTCTCTGCTCTTCTCTGGATCTTCCCTCCCTTCTCTCTCACAAGGTCCTTTGGTCTCTCTCTCTCTCTCTCTCTCTCTCTCTCTCTCTCTCTCTCTCTCTTCTGAGTGGCTCCTCTGAGTCTCAGTTTCTTGTACCCTCAACAATCCCACAGTTCCAAAATGGTGCTTCTTGCCTGAACTTCATTTGGCCTTTCAGCACAAGTGCCCAATATCAGCCAATAACTTCCTTCTGGTCCTAGTTCAGATTCCCAAAAGGAGGAATCCTATTGGCTTAGGTAAACATGTTGTTCCAGTGCACATAAGCCTTTGATTGTTCTCTGACCAGCCCACAGGCAGGCCACTCCTAGCTCCCTGTCAACACATGATCAGTTGTGACAGAGGAAGGCAGGGTCACCTGGGCACTGATTACTTAGCAAGGTCGTTAGAGGACAGAAGATTCCCTGAAAGGGGAGTTCAGGTCAACTAGGATCCCCTATGTCTAATTCCTCAACGAAGAGCTATAAACAATATCACTGAGTCAGAGATTTTTTTTTCCAGAAAGTTCTAGGGATTACTAATGCTAGAAAGAACCAGCTAATGCTATTTCTTCCCCATAATCAGGTGGATAGACAACAGAGTTCCTGAAAGCCATAAGCCCAGTGTGCTCTGAACTAAGCGCCTGATTCCAGCCAGGAACCTTGAGCCTCCAGAGGGCTCTTCAAATCAGCCAGGACCTGGTCCACCTGCGCACTCAAGGAAAGTCCAGAAACATCTTGGGGCTGGACGGAAGGCATCCTGGCAGGCACACTGCTTCCCTGAGGCTTCCCCCCGGGCTGCAGCCATCTGGTCTGGTCTGCAGGAAGCAGTGAGAATAACTCAAAGTCACTCTTCCCCACACCCCACCCAAAGATCTCATAGGGCACCAGCTATAACAAAACATGCTGGTACCTTACACTACACTAAAATTAGAAACTTCTGTTCATAATAACATACCATTAAGAGAGTGAAAAGGCAAGACACAAAGTAGGAGGTGGGTGCAATATAAGAGTACATTTACCCAAAAAATACACTGTGATTAAATATAGTAAGAACTTGTATAAATTTTTTTAAAAAAAAAAAAAAATGAAATAGAAGGCTTGATGCAATCTACAGAACAGGATATTTAAATAGCTTATAAGTATATAAAAATGTGTTTGTGCTGGCGGGGCAGCTCAGTGGTATCATGAGTAGGTAGCATGCATGAGGCCCTGAGTCCAATCCCCAGCACCACACACACACACACACACACACACACACACACACACACGTGCTTAACTGCAGTAGCCATTGGGTAAATGCAAATGAAAAAGGAAAATAGACATACTATCTCACATCAAAATGGTAGAATTAAAAAGACTACCAATATCAACTGTTGAAGAAGATAGAATAACAGAATAACAAAAAACACACTGCTGGGTGGCAGTGTACATTAAGACTCCCATTTTGCAAACTTATTTGGCAATATCTATCAAAGCTGTGTGTCCATTAAAAAGAAAAATAGCTGAACCATATGTATGCCACAGGATTCAGTTCCATTCTTAGAAATATGCCAAACAGGAATGCGCGCAACGTAAGATCCTGGGGAAGTGTCAAAAACTGGAAGCAACCTAAATGTCCACGACAGTAGAGTGGAAACACTAGGGTGTGATCATACCCTGGGATATTAGGTAGCAATGAGAATAGATAAATGAACTACTGCTACATGAAGCACCACAGATCAATCTTCCTACCAAGACAAGCCAGGGGCTGGGGTTGTGGCTCAGCAGTAGAGCGCTCGCCTAGCACGTGTGCGGCCCGGGTTCAATCCTCAGCACCACATAAAAATAAACGCATTGTATACAACTGAAGCAAATAAATAAATATTGGGGAAAAAAAGACAAGCCAGACACACAAGAAAGTACATATTATATGACTGCATTTATGTAAATTTCAAAAACAGTTAAAACTAATCAATGGTGTTAGGATATAAGATTCTGGTCATTTCAGGGGGAGGAGGCAGGAGAGAGCAGAGAGGAGATTCTGGGTTCTAATAATGTTGTTATAGTTTATCTGGGTGGAGGTTACATGAGTGTGAACTTTGTGATAATTCATTGAGCTGCATATTTATGATTTGGGCAGTTTCCTAAATGCCTATTATGTATCAATTTTTTTAATGTTCATTATTTTTGCAAAAGTAATTGCTATATATGATGTGATGTATATTGGTATCCCAAACAATGGGATATTCCATGCACACATATAACTCCTATGGACCAGAGAGGTTAAGTTATTTCCCTCAAGTCACACGGGTACTTAGTTAATAGTAGACCAAGTCTCAATCCAGGATGTAGGACCCAGTCCTCTTTCTCCTATACTCCATTGTTTCCATTTAGATATCAAAATCTCAACCCAAACTACCATTCCTGGCAAGACTGATCAAATATGCCTCTTCCTCTCAAAAAAAAAAAAAAAAAAAGAATTAGAAGAAAAAGAAATTGATATTCAAGACATTCTTTAAGCCATTGATGTCATGATAGCTCTCTAGGGGGCATTAGCCAAATTCAACACTCCATTCTTGCAACTTGCATATGTAAGTCATTCCTGCAGAAACACCTCATCGAGAAGGCACCAAACCAAGGTGGCCCCCTTCTGCCAGCCTTCCCAGGCAGCTACGAGGACACTGACCTCACATCTAATAATATAGCCTTGGCAAAGAAGCTACATTTCTCTTCCCAAGCAATCATAGGCAATCACTTTAACTTATCACATTATTGCCTTAAAGATCTATTTGGTTCAACTTAAAACAAAAATAAAGAAAAAATGCAAAATTGTCTGAAATTATGATTATAAAATCATTTCACTGGATTGTACCTAGACTTTATACACTTGTTGAGATTGTTTTGTGTGCCCCATATCCTAGGAGAGTCTAACACAGAATTTTAAAGTTGAAAGGGACTTCAAGGTTCCACTTTTAAGAGCAGAGGATAATAAAGACCACACTTGGAAAGCATTTTACAGGTTCCCAAGTCTTTTTGCAATTCTCAATTGATCTTCCAAGCTCTTATGGTTTAGATGTGGTATCCCCCAAAGAGCTCACATGAGAGACAATGCAAGAAGGTTCAGAGGAGAAATGATTACATTATGAGAGTCTTAACAACCCAATCAGTGACTTAATCCTCTGATAGGGATTAGTTGAGTGGTAACTGAAGTGGTAGGGTGTGGATTAGAGCAGGTGGGTATTGGGGCGTGGTTTTGGGGTGTATATTTGTACCTGGCCAGTAGAGGCTTTCTCTTTCTCTCTCTTCTCTCTGATCACCATGTGAGCTGTTTTCCTCTGCCGCACTCTTCTGCCATGATGTCTTGCCTCACCTGGAGCCCTGAGGAATGGAGCCAGCTGTCTATGGATCGAGACCTCTGAAACTGTGAGGACGTAAATAAATTTTTCTTCCCTGAATTTGCTCTGGTCAGATCCTTCAGTCACAGCAGCAAAAAAGCTGACTAAAACACAGGCAATCACTTTAGCTAAGATATTGTTGTTATCATCCCCCTTTGAGAGTCAAGGAAATCATAACTCAGGCAATTTGCAGAGTTCCTAAGTGGTGGCTTCTCGTTATCGGTCCCAGGTTGGTTGTGTCCAAATTCAAAGCTTTTTCTACCACGTGACATCATAAGCCACACCCCGCTTAAAGGGAACATCTGGAGTTTGTCATCACTACTTCTCAAGAAGCCTTGTAGTCGGAGATAACTGGGATTCTAAGAGACCCAACTGGTGGACATGGTAGCCCCAGTCTGGCTGGTGCCATGCTGAATGTCTGTGGATTTTTACAAAGGGGCTGATGAATCTGCAGCACACTGCATTTGTAGAGTAAGTACCCTTCTTGTTCCACCCTCTGGGTCCGCAGGGTTAACCACTTCTGAGGACTTATCCAGTTTGGTCATGGCTCAGGTCTGCTTTAGGATGGAGGTGCAAAGTTAATGGAGAGCTGTGGAATCAGCACAAAGGATGCAACCTTCACCTCCTATTACTCCTCCCCATAGATGCGAACACTGCCCCTGAGTACCACCATCTGCAGTGAGCCAAGGACCCTACTGAGCTTCTGAGATGACTCCTGGGAAGCCACAAAGCACATCAGCTGGAAAGCATGTCACAGAGGAGGGTCAGTGAGCACGCACAATTAGCAGATCCTGGAGATGGATGGGAAGGAATGGGAAGGATGAAGCACCAGTTCTGCCTCACGTCCCGTCAGAGCCCCGCTACCTGCCACCTGGTGGGAAGCCCACTGGAAAAGCCTCATGTGAGGGTCCACAGATCCTGAGCCTCACTAGAAAATTCTCTGCCTAGATTTCTCCCAGCAGAGGAAGCATAACCACCTGGAGCCCATTAGAAGCCCCCTCTTCTCCCCTCACCACCCAGCCTCCTGGGGACGGGAGCCTGCCGTGAGTCATGGGAGGTCCACACAGAATTGAGTTTGGTTCCTTCTGCAGAGCTAAAAGCGGCAGTGGGGTGGTGTTTGTAAGTGGAGGAGTACACGGATGAGAACTAGGCGTCCTGGGGTTCTGGGGACTGAGCCCAGGGCCTTGTGCATGCTAGTCACGTGCTTTACCACTGAGCTACAGCCCCAGAAGCTCTACACAGTATTTAGGATATGTTGTGTATAAATCAATTGAAAAAACAAGTCGCTTTTTAACAGCGAGCTTTCTTGTTCACAGTTGAGCCCCAAACAGCAGCAAGAGTGGGAAAGACCCCTATGTACTCAGAAGAAGAAGAACTCAGAAAAGGCACTCTCCCTTGTATTGTAAATCCAGCTGCTATAAAGAACTTCCCTTTTCCAGAATTACCTTTCTTTGTACACTTGTTTCATTTTCATTGTTGCTGTTGCCGTTTGTGGTACTGGGGATTGAGCCCAGGGGCGCTCTACTAGTGAGTTACATTCGTGCAGCCCTGTTTATTTTTTGAGACAGGGCCTTGCTAAATTGAGCAGGCTGCCCTTGAACTTGCCATCCTCTTGCCTCAGCCTCCAGGGCAGCTGGGACTACAGGCATACACCCCCACGCCTGGCTTGTACATGTGTTTTGACTGCCCCCATAACAAACTCTCTTCTGCAAATTGGAAACAAGCAATGGTTTAAATACCACTACTGATGTTCTGCCACCACTACGTTTAAAAGCATGCCCACAGAGCCACTCTGGTGGGCATGGCCAGCCGGCTGGAGGCAGTTTCAGGCCCGAAGCCAAACCCCAAGTAGCCTCTCATTGCCTTCTCCTCCTGGAGTTTCCTGAAGTTCTCTGCTCATTGCACCCCAGAGGCTCAGCTCTTCCTGAATGTCTCATGAGCTCACACAGCAGCCCTGGGCATGCCACGGGCTTGGCAGAGAGGTGCAGCTGAACCAGTGTGCCTGCTCTCGTGGCCAGGGGGACTGCACCAGGCTGGCTTTCAAAGGAGTCATCCCACAGAGCGTGGGTTCCTACCCTTCACAAGTCCTTCCCTACAGCAGCATGATTATCGGCTGGTGATTCCCCTGCCTGCTGCTGCCTCTGTGGTCAGAGGGGGAAAAACAAATATAGGCCTGGAAAAGTGATGGCCAAGGGCTAGAGAACAGCACAGAACAGCAGACACCCCAACATCCGTCAAGAGCACGTACTGACATTTATTGACTGTCTGTAGAGAGGCTTCACCGGGAGTTCTGGAGGATGCTGAGAATCACCTCAAAGGAAGGCCAGGAAATACCACATTATGTTTGCGGAACACGCTTCAAACCCAAGTCCCTGTGCAAGAGGGCTGACCTGAACTGCACACAACCAGACCAAGCAAAACACGGTCACATTGGCCAAGAGACAAACACATACGCAATCAAGGAAGGGTCCCTTGGTCCAGTGATTCTCAACTGTGGAAGTAAACCCCCTCATGGGGCATTTGCAAATTCAGCAAGCAGAGTTTGGATTGCCATCATTTCTGGGAGATACTACTGGCCTTTAGAAGACAAAACCAAGGATGCTAAGCCTCCAGCAATGTAGAAGACCATCCGCACGCAAAGAACTGGCCTGCCCAAAACACCAGTGGTGTCATGGTTGAGAGAACTGTATACCTACCATCCCTCAGCCTTGTCTCCCATGAATAAATCTCCCCTTCTCATGAGATGACCTGCAGTTTGGGGGACTCAGTAGCATACGTGGGAGGGCACTGTGTGGTTGGCAGGAGGAGGTGTGTGGTACAGTGGTTATAAGTAAGGACTCTGGTTAGGCTTCCAAGTTTAAAATCTCACCTGTATGAAGAAGAAATGAGAATGGTCAAAAAATATATGAATAAATGTTCAACATCTCTAGCAATCAGAGAAATGCAAATTAAAATTACACTGAGATTCCATCTCACTCCAGTCAGATTGGCAGTTATAAAGAATACAAGTAAAAATAAATCTTGGCGAGGATGTGGGGAAAAAGGTACTCTTATATATCATTGGTGGGACTGCAAATTGGTGCAACCACTATGGAAAGCAGTATGGAGATTCCTTAGAAAACTTGGAATGGAATGACCATTTGACCCAGTTGTCCCACTCCTCCATCTACACCCAAAGGACTTAAAAACAGTATACTACAGGGATGCAGCCATAGCCATGTTTATAGCAGCTCAACTCACAATAGCCAAGCTATGGAAACAACATAGGAGTCCTTCAATGAGTCAATGGATAAAGAAAATGTGCTATATTGCACAATGCAATATTATTCAGCTGTAAAGAATGAAAATTGGCATTTGCCTGTAAATGGATAGAACTGGAGACTATCATGCTAAGTGAAATAAGCCAATCCCAAAAAACCAGAGGCTAAATGTTCTTTCTGATTTGTGGCTGCTAACCCAAAACAGGGGCGGTAGGGAAGGAGAATAATAGAAATAGATTGGAATAGACAAGAGGTAATGGAGAGAGGGGAGAAGGGAGGGGAATAGGAAGGACAGTATAATTAATTGATCATAACTTTTCTAGCCTTTTATTTGTATACATGAGCAGGGTAACTCCACATTATGTATGACCTTAAGAGTGGGAAACTAATAGAGCAAGATATAAAAATATTTTATGTATGTATATTCTGCCAAAATACATTCTACTGTCATGTATAACTAAAAATTAAAAAACTAAAATGCCCACCTGTGTGACAGTGGTCGGTCCCCCACCACTACACATGGATTATAGCTTGTTCTTCCCCCATAGAGTTGCTACAAGGATTCAATGAGATGATGTATGCATAGTGAGACTTACAATTTGATAAATGTTTGCCCAGGAATCTGGATTTAAATTTTTTCAGTAGCAGATACAACATGGATGGTAGGTATACATGAAGACTAAGACTTTAAAAATTTGATTTTCAGGATTGGGAGGTGTAGCTTAATGATAGAGCACGTGCTTAGTATGATCCAGGCCTTGTGTTTAATAACCAGCACCAAAAAGAAAAAGAAAAACATTTGCGCTTCAAACCCCAGCTTTACCCATGAGATCATAGGCAAATCAGCTGACCTCTTTGAGCCCTGTCCTTTCACTCTTGAAAATGTTAACAATAACAATGAGTCCTCCACCAAGTGATTATGAGGATTAACTGAAAGTAGGAAGTAAAAGAGATCTGACTGTTATAATGAGTGACAGGGCTCTAAAGTATTCATCACATGTTCTGCCTAGGCAGAACCACCTGAAACAAGAATGTCACACCCATGTGTTTGTTTCTCCCTCACTTAGGATGACATCATTTCCTCTGTGATTAAAAGTAATCAATGCAATAACGTATCAAAAGAAGTTCAATTTCACTGATGATAAAAGATACATATTAAAATATCAAGGGACCATTTTTCACATAACCTTGGCAAAGATTCAAAAGGCAGATGATACTCAGTATTGGTGAGGTAAACAGGCTTCTTCACATATGCAGTGTGTGGGAATATTAATTGACACGTATTTCTAAAAGACAGTATCGCAAGACATACCAAAAGAGAGTGTGTGTGTGTGTGTGTGTGTGTGTGTGTAAAGAAAATAATTAATGCTTACAAAAAAAACTGTACAAAAATGTTCATTGAAACATTCTTTGCAATGGATAAAAATTAGAAATGGCCTAAATATCTTTTAACTAGGGATTAGGTGAATAAACAAGCTACATCCATTTAGTGAAATATATGTAATCATTACCAAATGTAAGCTAGAACTAGATATGGTCTTATAGAAGGATATTGTTGTTAAATTATTGAAAGATAAACAGCAAATTACTGAATAGTACAATCCCATTATTGCAAAAAAAAAGTGTATTTTTTTATAGGTACTGTCAGCTTTCCATCACTATGACAAAATACCAGAGAAAAACAACTTAAAGAAGGAAAGATCTATTTTGGCTCAATGATGTCAGAGGTTTCATTTCATGACTGGTTGGCTCTATTGTTTCGGGGCCTGTGGGAGGAATAATGTCATGGTGGAAAGGCAAAACTGTTCAATTCATAGCAGGCAGGAAGACAAGAGGGTGGGCTGAGGTAAAAATATCCTCTTTAAGGACAGCCTTCAGTAACTTACTTCCTCCAATGAGGCCTCACCTCCTAAAATTTCCCAGTAGTGCCACAGGCCAGCAACTGAACTTTTAACACAAGGCTTTTGCAGTACATTTCAGATCCAAATCATAACAGATAGGTTTCAAAAGTCTGAAAGACTATACATCAGCCTCTTAAGTCCCAGTGGTTACCTCTAGGATGGAGATAGGGGATGGAAAGAAAAAATACTTTAAGTTTATATTTAGAGGAACATGATAGTTAGACATACATTTTAGCTGAATATCTACTGACCAACTGTTAAAATTCAGCCGAGAGTCACAGGGGCAGTGATGCACGCCTATATTCCCATTGACTCAGGAGGCTGAGGCAGGAGTATTGCAAGTCCTAGGCCAGCCTCAGCAACCTACCAAGGCCCTAAGCAATTTAGTGAGACCTCAAAATAAAAATTTAAATGGCTGGGGATGTATCTCACTGTTAAAGTGTCCCTAGGTTCAATCCCCATACCAAAATATATGTAATTTTTTTCAGCCAAGAAAAGGCCAAAGCCTATGCATAATTTTATATTAAAATTTTATCATCACAATTTTGTATCAAAACCACAGTAAACTTTTTAAAGCTGACGTAGGGTGCAGAAATAGTTTTTCTAGACTATCATAGTAGAAGGGTATTCCGTGGCCCCTCAATTGACTCATAGTGCTGCTGAGGGTTGTCATTTCTAACCAAGGAAAGCCAAGGGTAGAGCAAGATATTTGAAGAGAAGTCTCTCTTATTCTTTATTTTTTCCCTTCATTTTTATATTTCTTCTTATGTCTCAACCTAGAATCATTCATCATAGATATTGCATGTGATTTTGGCATGTTTCCCCTTTTTGAAATTTTAAGGTGGCAAAATGGAATTCCTGTCTTTTATGCCTGCTCTCAAGATGTGAAAGATTCTCAAAGGAGGCTTTTCCTTGAAAGATTCCTGGCCTAAAGAGAATTAAATATTTAAAGATTAAAAACACTTCTAAAAGGTTGCTTTCCTTAATGTCACGGATGTTATTCCAACAAATAATTCTGTCAAAACGAGATTTAATAACATAATCTAATCTACTTTTTAATCTTGTTATATTTTAGGTTGTGTAATACATTGGGTTTCCAAACAGGATATAAAGTTTTTCTTAAAGTTGTAGAGCTAACATACTTACCTATCACATATATTAAAAGTCAACTTTTTCTTTAACTATTTGAACGTCAATAATAATTTAGGGGCATAATGTGAACAACTTTCACACCCACAGTTATTGCAGCACTTCCGTCTTAGAACAAATGCACATTTTAACTTCAACTGAGATAATTTCAACATACAAAGCACAAAAGAGATTCCCACTCCAAGTGGCAGCCAGAGCATTTGTCTCCGTTTCAAAATGAATGTTTAGCTATTAACAAATCTGAATGCCATGCCTTCTTCAGATCCCAGCTTTCATTATGATGATTAGATAAAAAATCCTTGGTCACATACAAGTTCGGGGATAACAGCAGTGACATTGAAGTCAGCATTGACCATCAGCCTTTTGAAGGCCACACCCAAAATTGAAGTGGAATAGCAGGTCCTGCCAACACCAAGGCCAGGGTTGATCTTTGGTACATCTCTAACTCATTCTTGTGTACAGTGATTTTATTTTTTAATGAAAAGCTTGTTTATTTTATGATTTTAAACAGGTAATTCTATTAAAATCACACAGAATAAAGTTAGTACCTGTTGTGATCTGGATCTTGAGTGTCCTCCAAAGGTTCATGTGTCAGTCCCCAGATGATGGCACTATTGAGAGGAGATGCAAACTTTAGCAGGTGGGGCCGAGTTGAAGGAAATGAGTTCACTGGGGTGTGCCCCCAAGGGGTTATTGAGACCTCTCCCCACTCTAGTCTCTCTTTCTTTCTTTCCCAGCCATCGTGAGGTGAGCAGCTTTGCTCCACCATATACTCCCTACCAACATGTTCTGCCTCACCTCAGGCCCAAATCATTGGGGCCAAGCCACCACAGACTGAAACCTTTGAAACCATGAGCCAAAATAAACCTTTCCTTCTTTGAAGTTGATTGAGGTATTTTATCATAGCAACAGAAAGCTGACTAACACAGTACTCTATCCTAGGCAGGATAGCAATAAGGGATTGGACCTCGATAGAGTTTCCAATGGTAATTCTTGTTTGATTATTATATGAGTGTGAATCAAACAATCTCAGAGCTTACCATCCCAGAGATTAGCATGACTCACTCTTAAGTTCATTATGGAGTCAGCTGGCTCCACTGTACGTCTCCCCTCACTCCAAATATGCCCAGGCATCTAACAAAGGCTGCTGTGTCCAACACAGACCCGACATCCTCCAGACCCTGCAAAATACCTTTAATTTTTTTAACCTATAGAATAAAGACTATATGTCACCTTGGGGTGACATTTCACATCTCTGATCCTCTACCTTGTGTGTTCAGCCTCATCTCAGGCTCTCTTCCTTACAAACCATGCTCCTGGCATCCTGGACTTGGCTCATCCTGCTCTCTTTGCCTAACATACACATCTTAGTGAACTTGTACTTGTCCTTCAAGATAGTTCCTATATTACCCCTTGGTGAATTCCTTTTCTACCAAACTCCAGGAAGATTCATCTCTCCTTTTGCTAGTGTTGGGAGAGTGGCTCCCCTTTCCCAACTTGAAAGTATCTAAAAACAGAGACCACATCATTGTCATCTTCCCCAGCCCCCTGCACAGGTCTAGCGAAAATATTATTTTAACAAATAGAAAGATCTTGGCAAATACTGAAAGAATGAGTATATATAATTAGTCCCAAACTTTTGTGTGAATTTTATGCCTACTCCTTGATATTTATGGGAATGTTCCAAATAGGTTTCAAGGGTAGAGTTGTAAATCACCAGTTAAATTTCAAACCTCATTCTCTAGAGACCTCAAGTTTACAGTAGAGAATGAGGATGGTATGGGGTTCCAGGAGAAGCAAGCGCCCTGTACCACCCACACCGTAGACAGCAGATACTCTCTGCTCCTTCACGCAGGTTCTGAATGGGAGCGTGTGTATGAGGAGAAAGTTTATGCTGCCAGGAAGAGTCTGGTGACCTTGCATCAGACCAAAAGACCATCTTATGGTGAGCAAGCTCATTTCAGAAAGCTACCCCAAAAGCAAGAACATCACTGAAATAAAAAGTATTGGCTTAAGAGTAGAACTGGAGCTTCCTCTGACACCACCTGTGAGTCCATGGGCAAGCTTGTGCCTCAGTCTCCCCAGTACAGAAAGGCCACAAATGGCCACCCTCACCCTATATGAGACTGTGGTAGGGGCAGGAATAGGGTGCTGGGGTCGAGGTATGACAACCATAAAGTCTCAAAGTGCATTAATCTTAATGCACAACAAGTGGATGGCTTGTGTCACTTCCAACCAAATCAAGATTTGGAATCTTCACTGAGATTCCATCTCACTCCAGTTGGAATAGCCATTATCAAGAATACAAGTAACAATAAACATTGGCAAGGATGTGGGGGGAAAGGTACACTCATACATTGCTGGTGGGACTGCAAATTGGTACAACCACTCTTTAAAGCAGTATGGAGTTTCCTCAGGAAACTTGGAATGGAACTTCCACCATTTGACCCAGTTATCCCACTTCTCAGCATATACCCAAAGGACTTAATATCAGTATACTATAATAATGCGGCCACATCGATGTTCACAGCAGATCAATCCACAATAGCTAAACTATGGAACCAATCTAGGTGCCCTTCAACAGATGAATGTATAAAGAATATATGGTATATATACACAATAGAATATTACGCAACCATAAAGAAGAATGAAATTATAGCATTTGCTAATAAACGGAGGGAACTGGAGACCGTCATGCTAAGTGAAATAAGCCGATCTCAAAAACCCAAAAGCCAGATGTTCTTCTGATATGTAGATGCTGACACACAATAGGGGGTGGGGAAAACAGAAGTTCATTGGACAAAGGGGAATGAAGGGAAGAGGGGGCAATGGGAATAGGAAAGACAGTAGAATGGATTTGACATGACTTTCCTATGTTCATATATGAATACACACCAGTGTAATTCCACAACATGTACAACCACAAGAATTGCAAGCTATGGGCTTAGGACTGTGGCTCAGTGGCAGAGTGCTTGCCTAGCATATGTGAAGCACTAGGTTCGATCCTTAGCACTACATAAAAATAAAATAAAACAAATAAATAAAGCGATGCTGTCCATCTACAACTACAAACAACATTTAAAAAAAAAAAAAAAGAATTGCAAGTTATACTCCATGTATGTATATGTCAAAATACACTGTACTGTCATGTATGTCTAAAAATTTTTTTTTAATTAAAAAAAAGAGAAAAAATAAATAAATGAAAAGATTTGGAACCTTTTCCAGCACCCCACAGGACTCCCTCAGTCCCCTCTACTGCCTCCATCACCCACCAGGTATCAAGCATTCTTCTGACTTTTTCCCCCATAGATTCCTTTTGTCTATTTTTAGACTTCATCTAAGTTGAATCTCAGGGTTTGTATTCTTTTGCATCTGGCTCCTTACATTGAACACAATAAACAGAGTATCGTCCATGCTGCTGTGCGTTTTATTTAGTTGTTGGAACAGTCAAATCAAACATCAGAGAAGAAAACAATTGAGAAAGTACAAAATGCAAAATATGCCAGGTATAGAATTTTCAGCTGAAGCTCAGGCGGTTTGTCGACTGTAAACTCCTTGAGAGTAAAACCTATGCCTTGTTCATTTTTTTATTTCCTGCCCTTTAACATATGCCTAGCTCTTACTAGGGATTCAACACATTTTTAGATGAACTGAAAATTATTATCATTATTAATTAATCTGGCAGGTGAACAGACAACATAGCGCCTCTTTATATCCATCTGTGTATTTTACCCACCTTTTTTTTATTCGAAGTTGTTGTATATATAACAGTAGCATGCATTACAATTCTTAATACACATATAGAGCAACTTTTCACATATCACTGTTTGTATACAAAGTATATTCATACAATTCATGTCTTCAAACATGCATTTAGGGTATAATGAATGAGATGGATATCATTACACCTTAGTTTTTATACCTGTAGCCTAATTGGCCTCCCCGTCTCTCCCCAACACAAACCTGTCCTGCTAAACTCTGCCATTTGTCTTTCCTCTCTGGGCTTTACCCTCATGGTCTGTCCCTGTTTTCAGCTCCATTGCTTTCTCCTCCAGACACTGGAATGAGTCACGGGGTGGAGAGAAGGAGCTGGAAAGGAATGGGGCTGAATGGCTCAAAGGCCTAGACAGAAAACTGTCAGGAGAGGATGGTTCCCAGGCAAGGCAAAGAGCTGGAAGCAGCATGCCTAGACCCAGGGGTCAGACAGGAGACAGCGCTGTGCCCAGCGGGGACCCTGGCCTGGACTCCAGAGCAGGGAGCCCACAGGTCTCAATCTAGAGCCCTTGACCTTCCCTCCTGGATGTGCACCATGGCCAAGTTATAGCTCACCCCAGCTGTCGGGGCACACTGTCACTCCAGCTGTTACTGAGCAATGGATTCCTGTTGCCAAGATATGGATTTGGTTTTAATAACAGTTAGTGCAAACACTGTAAATTTACTGCTGTGAGAGAGAGTTTTTGAAAACGTCCACTCTGGCTATAATTTTTCAGCCGCGCCAGCTGTTTGTGCTCAGCTCATACCTGACACGGTGCTTTGAAATAGCAATCACTGTATTTATAAGAAGGCAAGGACTCATAAATATGTCACAAGTGGAATATACAACGCCATATTTCACCATTTTCTATTTTAAAATTGTGAGTTATGGCTGCAGAAATGCACGCCCATTAAAGGTGATATGATGTATTTTCTGCCCTGTTCAGGAGTCCATCCATCATCGAGACAATAAAGAAAACCGCACTTACTTTTTTCCTGTCGTCTGTAATTTATGATCCCCAAAAAGCTGTAACCTTTTGGCAGGCTTTGCAGAAACCACTGCACTGTTAGCAACTAAATAACCTTTTATAAGGTTTTAAATGTGTTGCTACAGTCTCAATGCACTTGCTGTATTGATCCAGAAGATCTTGGGGGGGGGGGGAAGGCAGGGGGAGGAATGGAAGAAGAAGATCTATAACAAGATCGATAACGGCATATAGATTGTTGAAAGATGCTTCTAATGATTTTTGCCAACCATCATCTTTCAGCATGCCACGCCCTATCTCTTAGGCTTAGGTCTTGGCTCAGAATTGATTGACCTTGCTTTCCAGCTGCCTCCCTCTCTCCCTCCCTCCCTCCCATCGAGCAGCCAGACTGGGGGAGAAGCAGAATGTATTGGCCACCACAGGCTATGCGCAGAGAGCTCAGAGAATCACAAAGCTTGCAAGGTACATCTGAGACTATCTCAATGTGCAGATGAGAAAACTGAGGCCCAGCAAGCAGCTGAGACTTGCCCAAGGTCAAATGGCCATTTAGGAGCAGAGCGGGGACTTGGATACCCGGTTTTCAGCCCACCCTGTTTCCAACCCTACAACCCCTCTTGTCACGTTTGCCCTAGAGACAGAGGGTAAGGACAGAGCAGGTGGATACATTTCTGATGAGCTTTGCAGACCCAATAAATCTGCCTGGCAGTGTGGTATAATAGAAAGACAGTGTGTCTGGGAGTCAGAGAGAACCAGGCTGAATCTTGATTCCACTTCTCACTCCCTTGGGCAAGTAACTAACCTCTCTGGGTCTCTGCTTCTCCACTATCTGCCAATCATCCTCGCCAGTAGGGTGGTGGAGGAGATGAGATTTTGTGTCTAGAAGACAGGGATCAAAACCTTTGTGCACATAGGGCACATCACCAAAAAAATATAACTGGCTGTGGCTGGGCCTTATTCAGCCTCCTCCCATCCCCAAAATTTTCAGAGTTCTCTTTCCTCTCCCTTTGCCCTCCCTTGTCCTCCAGGACAATAGCCATGGAAACTTTCAGGGAAGAGCCAGCTATGGAGGAAAGTAGGATGATCTTTCCACCCACAAAATCTTTGGTGCAGAGACACTTCCTTGGTTGTCGCAGATGAGAGCAACTGCTGTGAATGTGACTTTTTTCGCTCTCCCTACACATAAGCTGAGTCAAGCTCCCAGAGCAGAGAGAGACCAGGCCTGGGCAGTTCTCTTAGGAGCATGTGTAATTTAACACCCGTATCCTTAGCAGTGATAATTTGCAGATGAATAAAAAGTTCTAGCGGAGCAACCAGACCCCCCCCCCCCCCCCCCCCCCCCCCCCCCCCCCCCCCCCCCCCCCCCCCCCCCCCCCCCCCCCCCCCCCCCCCCCCCCCCCCCCCCCCCCCCCCCCCCCCCCCCCCCCCCCCCCCCCCCCCCCCACCGTGGCCCAGTGTATGTGTCTCAGCATGTCCGTGGTCAAGGGACTCTCCTTCAAGACAGCCCTGAGCTTTCGAAGCAGAACGGGAGGTGGGGCTTGAGTATGAGGTGTCCCCCCCAAAAGTTATTGTTAATGCAGGAATATTCAGAGATTCAATGGTTAGATTATGAGAGCTCTAACCTCATCAGTCCATCTTGTTTGAATGGACTGGGTGGTAACTGTAAGCAGGTAGGGTGTAGCTGTAAGAGTGGGTCACTGGGGAGGTGCCCTGAAAGGGTGTATCTTCCTAGGGCCCATTCCCCCTCTCTCTCTCTGCTTGCTGACCCCACCATGAGCTGAGTGGCTTTCCTCCACTGGGATCTACTGTCTCACTGTGGACCGGGAGCTGTGGAGTCTTCCATCTGTGGACTGAGACCTCTGAAACCATAAGCACGATAAACTTTTCTTCCTCTAAGTTTGTCAGGTACTCTGGTCAGAGTGATACAAAGCTGACTGAAACAGCGGGGTTGGGGGTGGGGGTGGTCTCAAATCACAGCCCACAAGACAAATCTGCCCATGGCCTGTGTTTGTTGATAAAGTTTTATTAGAACACAGCCATGCCCATTCAATCACGTATTGTCTGCTTTCAGGCTACCTCAGTGGAGTTGAGTAGTTCCGACAGAGAACATTCGGGCAACCAATGCCTAAAATACACACAGACTTGCCCTTTCCCAAAAATGTTGCAGACCCCCGTCCTTGTTTCATCCAACAGTAGAGCAGAGCCTCCAGAGTTGGAGACAGTCAATAACTCATATATTATGGCATTTATTTTTTCCCAAGTGCTTTCACGAACAGAACCTGAGTAAATCCCCCAGCAATCCTATAAGATGGAGAGTCTTGCTATTCCTAGTTTAGAGAGGAGAATACTGAGACCCAGAATAGCAAAATAACTTGCCTGAGGTCACACAGAGATGGAGCTGGGAGACAAGCCCAGCTAGGTAAGCCAAAAGTCCAGGATTCCCCACTGCTTCATCCTGAAATCAGGGAACCCTACACCTCTCCAGTGCTACTACTCAATAGTCAGTGGTCTTGGAAAGGTTACTTAGCTACCTTGGACCTTAGAGTCCTCATATCCAACGTAAGGAATCACTACTTGGGGAGTCACTAAAATATTCATTTGAAAGATGCTAAGGGACTCTCCAAGCAACCCCACAACACAAGCACCTAGGAAATATTTCCTGGGGCCAAATGCTGTTTCCCTCACCCAATGTGGCACCAGTTCCATCCACCGACAGGATAGAGGAGAAGCTACTGAGGCAGACCTGGGATGGGAAGGAGGAATCCACCTGGGGGACTGATCCTTCTGAAGCCCAACAAGAGCCCCTGGACCCCAACAAGCTGCAGCAGACCATGGAGACCTTACTAGGAGCCACAGAGAGGCTGCAGAGCCCACTGCAGACACCGCTGGCTCCCTGGTCACATGGCATCCATAGCAAGAGCAATCTGCTAGGCCAGAAATGGCCCCACAGCCTCATCAGCGGTGGGCTGCCCCTCGCACCTGTGGAGCAGGTTAGTAGGGACAGGTAATGACAAGGGTCAGAGCAGTCAGCCTTTGTCATGTGTCCTGCCCTTGCTCTGTGTCAAAGTCGCTGTCTCTCCTTTTCTTTTCCAGCACTCTCCCAGAGCACCCCACCCCCAACATTATTAACATTATAAATAAAAAGAGAGGCAAGTTATTAAATGTAAAATATGCAAAGTTCCTCCCAGAACTCGCCGGGCAGTTCATAAATGTGATGGCTTAATTTTGTTGCTGATCCAGGCAGCTGATGAAGCATCTCCAGCTCTTGGGCTAATTGAAGTTGTTAACAAAGTGGAGGAGAGAGAGGATGATGGGCGGCTTCACTCCTGCCTGCAGGGGATCAGAAGAGCAAGCCTGGACCAAGAGGGAGTCCCCAGCCACCTACACCGGGGGCCTGGAAATTCCCTAACAGGGAACCCTCACTGCACCTAGGCTAGCTCTAAACCTCCATCTAAGCCCACTTTAAGAGCCAATAGGGGTTCTTTTCTCTTCCTAGGACTATGATTTGGATAAGTGTGCTCCAAAAGCCCATGTGTTAAAGGCTGAACTATGCAGACCATTGCAGGTTGTGGAACCTTGAAGAGGTGAAGCCTGGTGGGAGGAAGTTAGATCATTAGAGGTATACCCTTAAAGGGGATATCGGAACCCTAGACCCTTCATGTCTCTCTCTTTGCTTCCCAGCTACCACAAGGTAAATAAGAGTCCTCCACTGTGCATCTCATCATGATATTCCACCCCATCACAGGCCCAAAGCAACAGGGCCAAGTGAACATGCAACACAACCTCCAAAATCATAAGCCAAAATAAACGTTTCTTTTTTTTAAAGCCGATTGTCTCAGGTATTTTGTCATAGTGATGCAAAGCTAACTAAGAGAGAAGAGGGTATTTGTTTGTTTGTTTGTTTGTTTTTTTTTTTTGTTTTTGTTTTGTACTGGGGATAGAACCGGGTGTTCTTTACCTCTGGGCTATACCTCCAGCCCTTTTATTTATTTTTTATTTTGAGGTAGGGTCTTGCTAAATTGCTGATTGGCCTTGAATTTGCAACCCTCCTGCCTCAATCTCCTGAGTTCCTGAGATTAGAGGTAGTGTGCGCTACCATGCCCAGAGAGAAAAGTATTTTCAAAGATTAGGATGGGATCTAGAAAGGATTGATTTGCAGGGTGACTAGAGATATTCTGGATCAGAAACCCTTGTTCTCAAAACAGACTGAGTAGAAATACCACAAATGATTATCAACAAATGAATGGACAAACATATTGGGGAATACACACACAATAAAATATTATTGGGGCACAAAAAGAATAAAGTACTGACACACACTACAACATGAATAAATCTGGAAATCAGTATGCAAGAGAAAGAAGCCAGGCATAAAAGGTCACATAGTATATGATTCCACGTCTATGAAATGTCCAGACTAGGTTAATCCTTAGAGACAGAAAATAGATGAGTGCTTTTCCAGGACTGGAAGGAGAAGAGAATTAGAAAGAACTGCTTAACACCTACAGAGTTTTATCTTGGGGTGGCAAAAATATTTTGAAGACAGATAGATATCACAGTTATACAATACTGTGAATGACTAAATGCTGAATTGTGCATTTTAAAGAGTTTAATATTACATGAATTTTGCCTTAATAAAAAATATTTTGGGAGGAAAATCTCAAATCAGACTAAGTTTTTGGGGGCTTGGGGTTTTTTGTTTATTTTGATTTTGTGTTTTGTGGTACTAGAGATTGAATCCAGATATGTCCTACCACTAAGTTATATCCCGGGCCCTTTTTATTTTTTATTTTGAGACAGGGTCTTGCTAAGTTACCCAGGCTGGTCTCAAACTTGCAATCCTCCTGCCTCAGCCTCCTGGGTTGCTGGGATTAATGACAGGTGCCACTATGCCTGGCCCAGGCCAAGTTTGATTTTTTCACATCTGTGAAGTTGGGCTCCTCTTCATGAGCTTCTGATTTTCCCATCAGGAAATCTAGTCAAGACCTAGCTAAGTGATCCAGGCCCTTGTATGAAAAGCCTCTGGCTTCTATCTCTTCAATCCATCTAAGCACCAAAAAGAGCTGCCGGCGTTTTGTCCCAGTTGGGGGCCAGGTGGAGCCAGCAAGCCTTTGCAAGAGATAATTTAACATAGCAGAAAGAAAAGAGTGTGAAGTCAAAAGGAATTTACTATAGTCCTTGTTCTACCATGGTCTAGCTATAAGATCTTGAATAAGCCCCCAAAATTCTCTGAGCCTCAATTCCATCATCTGTAAACTAGGGATGATAATATCAGCCTTGCCCTCTTCATATGAATTTATTCTAAACATCAAGTGAGATACTTTATATTATCATTGTGTTAGTTAGGTTTCCAAGATTTTAACCAATCCCTGAGATAATCAACTTTTATAGGGCTGTTTTGACTCACAGTTTTAGAGGTATCAGTCCATGGTTGATCGGCCTCATTGGTTTGGGCCTGTGGTGAGGCAGCACATCCTGGCAGGGGCATTTGGCAGAGCAAACCACTCTGTTCTGTTCATGGCCAGAAAGTAAAACAAAGAATGAGAATGGGCATGCCCCAGGAACCTAAAGACCTCCCACTAGGCTCCGCCTCTTAAAGCTTCCACCAACTCCCAACAGCCAATCTGGGGATCAAGCCTTTAACACAGAAAACTCTCAGGGATACTTAAGACCCAAACTATAGTGGTCATTATTGGTAACTTGAAAAGCCATTGTTGGTCAATAAGCAATTAATAAGGACCTACTAAATTCCTAGCATTGTAAGTGGTATGCAGGGGTCAGGGGACTGGGGCACCAGGTGGGGTATATAGGGAATAGGAGTAAGAGATGATTCTTACCCTCTAAGTCAAGACTAATACAAATGAAACCATTAAAAGTCAGAGAGCAGTGATCTATAATAATTCCTAGTGTGTTTCTGGGGTGGACATTGAGAGCCCAGGAATCGACATTCTAGTCATGCTCTGCTGACAACTCTGAGCAATTTGGGAGTCACTTAAATATGCTGGCTTTGATGTCCTTGTTTTAGAGATAAAAGAGTTATATTAGAAGTCCACAAAGATTCTTTCTAGCTTTAAAAATATGATACTAAGCAAAATTAAAAGGCAAAACCAAAAAATATATTTTTAATAAATGAGTTGGAAGATGGATGTTCTTAATATATAAAGGGACTTTTCAAAATCAATAGGAAAAAGATAACTTCCCCCAAGGGGGAAAAAAATAGGTAAGGAACACAGGATTTTACATGAATATTTTTTTTTCACTAAAAATTTATTTTAAAAAATTAAAAGTTTAAATTCAAAGCAATACAAATATCTTCATTTAATCATAGCAGACTTACATTACATAGTCATTGACAATTATTGTTCATAATATTTAATGATAGAAGAATGTGTTCATAATATAAAAGGAAAAAAATGAAAATGTTCATGATTCCAGTTTTATTTTGTTTTTTCTTTTAAAAGGCTGTCATAGAGAGATGATAAATAGGTATAACTTAATAAAACAAAACACAGAAAGATATACACCTAAGAACTAATAGTTGTTTCTCCTTTATAAGACTTTGATGTTTCTCTGAATTTCTATAATGAGTACATTATTTTATAATTTAGGAAAAATATATTTACTCTATGACACAACAGAAAAGCAAACTCACAGTTTTACATTCAGCTCCATTAAAAGGTCATCCTAGTATCAAAATGATAAAATCTTCATTAAAATAAATTTTCAAATGTTAGTTAAGATGACCTCTACTTTTCTGAAGTTGTTTCTCTGTAACAGCATGTATCTCACTTAATTGTTGATTAGCCTATCTATATTGTAAACTACATAAAATTCCTTAAGGACAGGAATTTAGTCATATTTATTCACTGCACCAAGTACTAAAATAGATGCTCAATCAATGTTTGTTGACAAATGGTAAGAATTGAGAAAGCATTGGTCTGAAAATTGGGCAAGAGATAGTAGAAAATGAAGTGAACCTCCCAAGGATGGGCAGCAGTAAATATTTATAAATTAATGTACCTATTCAGTGAACCTGGTTGGTCTGACCACTGTGCTGGGCACTGAGGATCCTGAGCTAAAAATGACACAGAGCCTCACTGCGAGGAACTCACAGCTGAGGGGTGGAGGCAGACACATTTTAAAATGACAAAAATAAAATAATATAGTAGTACTCTTTTATCTGAAGTTTCACTTTCCATGGTTTCTGGTACCTATAGTCAACTACAGTGCAAAATATTAAACAGAAAAATCCAGAAATAAACAATTCCTAAGTTTCAAGTTATATGTCATTCTGAGCAGTGTGATGACATCTCACTCTGTCCTGCCAGGAAATGAATTATTCTTTTGTCTGGTGTATCCACACCTTATATGCTATCTACCTGTTAGTTACTCAGTAGCTATCTTGGTTATCAGATCAACTGTTGCAGTACCACCATGCTTGTATATAGCATTATATATTATATGAGGTTTCAGGCACCCACTAAGGGTCTTAGGATAAGTAAGAGGAAGCAGAAAGAAGCTATTCATCCTGTCAGAAGACAGAAAAAGAAGAGGAAGAGAAGGGGCAAGGCCATAAGGACAGTGTCCAAGGAAGAGTGGCCATAAAGGCTGGGATACTAGGCCAGGGTTGTGGCTCAGTGGTAGAGCATTTGCCTGGCACACATGAGGTAATGAATTCCATCCTCAGCACCACACAAAAAAATAAATAAATAAAATAAAGTTACTGGAGCCGGGGATGGTGGTGCACACCTGTAATCCCAGCACTTGGGAGGCTGAGGCAGGAGGATCGTGAGGTCAAAGCCAGCCTCAGCAATGGCAAGGCACTTAGCAACTCAATGAGACCCTGTCTCTAATAAAATACAAAAAAGGGCTGGGGATGTGGCCCAGTGGTCGAGTGCCCCTGAGTTCAATCCCCGGTACCAAAAAATAAATAAATAAATAAAATAAAGGTATTGTGTCCATCCACAACTAAACAATGTTTTTTAAATAAATAAATAAATAAAAAATAAATAAATAAATAAAAGTTGGGTGTGGCAGATGGCATACTTGAGAATCTCCATATTCTTTTCCATCAATCCCTTTCACATCAAGTTCACAGGAAGGAACACTGAGGCACTGGAAACATGTCCACCTTCTCAGGAGAGCTCACCCATGCACCAGGAGCCTGGGTTAGTGTCCAAGCAACAGAGCATGGTAGGCTCTTCTTTTTTTTTTTTTTTTTTTTTTTTTTTCTTTTTCTTTCTTTTTTTTTTTTTAACCAGGAATTGAACCCAGGGGTGCTTAGCCACTGAGCCACATCCCCATCCCTTTTTTACTTTTGTTATTTTGAGACAGGCTCTCGTTAAGTTGCCTATGGCCT
Source organism: Tamias sibiricus (assembly GCA_025594165.1). NCBI lineage: Eukaryota > Metazoa > Chordata > Mammalia > Rodentia > Sciuridae > Tamias > Tamias sibiricus. Next base: position 64,981,542 of record CM046661.1, on the reverse strand, counting down.
CGCTAAGTTGCTAGGGCTAGCTTTGAACTTTCGATCCTCCTGCCTCATCCTCCTGAGTCACTGGGATTACAGGCATGCCCCATCACATCTGGCAATAATAGGCTCTTCTTATGATCGCTGTCTTGATCCTTAAGATCACACTGGGCAGGAATCATGTGTCTGACTCCATTTGGGAAATTATTTTAACCTTGAGAAGAGATGGTCCTTAAACTGGGGATCCCATAACCATGCTGTCTGCATCACAAGGTCATCACCTTATGGTGATGAAGGCAGGAAGAAAAGAGGAGTTTCTTTTCAGATTTGGCTCCCTGGCTTTAAAAGGGAATTACCTTACCTGGTGAGCTGGTAGAACATCCACCCAGGAGTGCCCTGAAGGCATATACAGTCTCTTGAATACAGAAAACATCCAGGAAACACCAGATTCTACCTTAGAATTGTTGCAGGCTCTGATCTGGAATGCATTATTTGAACACAGGCAAATGTTAATTAATGTATAGTCATCGAGTTGGGCTTCTCAGCAAGGTAACAAAATGTTGACGTCAGCCTGAAAGACAAATGAGGCTCTGCGTTATGTGGTGTGACTGGAGGTGTTGACATGCTGGCCCTCTGCCTTCCAACCTTCAGGAAAGAAAGCACATGATTAGGAACAGAGCTCATGACTTCAACAACTTCCCAGAACACCCCTGGACAGCGAAAAATCCTTGCTGAGCAGATCCATGGCAGAGCTTCATCCTCTCTCCAGGAAACACATGCGATGCGTTCAGTCATTTTCACACCATTACTGATTATCCACGGTGTGTCTGACGCTGCGATATGTACTGAGGATAGGCACTGGTCTCCAAAGGTAGAACAGATACAGATCTAGCTATGAGAACTTCCCAGCCACCTCACAGCCAAGTTGTTCATACCATGTCCCCACCCTTCCTCACCTCCCAGTCATTCCTCTGTTCACCCCAAGTTGCTGCAGCTGTCCACACAGAAAACACCAGAAATTTCCTCATCGTCCAACCTAAGGATGGGACTCGGTGTCTCCAGTCACTCAATCTTCTTTTTTTTTTTTTTTTTTTTTTTTTTTTGTGTGTGTGTGTGTGTGTGTGGTACCAGAGATTGAACCCAGGGGCACTTGACCACTGAGCCACACCCCCAGACCCCCTTTTATATATTTTATTGAGAGACCCAGTCTTGCTAGGTTACTTAAGGCTAAATTGCTGAGGCTGGCTCTAAACTTGTGATCCTCCTGCCTCAGTCTCCTGAGCCACTGGGATTACAGGCATGGGCCACTGTGCCTGGCCCAATCTTTTTCTAATATTAACACTGTTAGCATATCGCTCTTTATATATATATATATATATATATATTAAGATATGTATATGTATATATATATATATATATATATATATATATATATATCTCCCCTCTCTTATGTTGTGTGTTATGTTTGTGGCTTTTCCACAAACTTTCTGATATGATTTTCCTTAAAACCCTCAAAGTCCTTCTCATCTCTTACATCTGTAGAATCCAAGATTTGTGGCATTAAAAAAGATTTAATAAAAAAAAAAAACTGTGATCCAGTCTCTGCCAATCTCTCCAGATTTATCTCCCCCACTCTCTTCTCTTTGTACCTAATGCTACAGCAAACCCAAGATTTTCATAACATCCTTCCCAATCACCATATTGTAGACCATACTCATGCTCCTCCCTGGGAATTCCTTTCTTCACCCTATTCAGTAATCCACCTGGTAAACCACAACAGTTCTTAGAAACTCCTCAGTTGCCACTTCCTTAGTGATGTTGTCCCCAACCAGCCCCATCCCTACCTGGATTAACTAGGGCATCCACCCATCCTCTCGGCTTGCTCTACTCCCTCCACTCACCTCTACTCACATGCCTATGTTGAAAGTATTTATGCGTCTGTCTTATCCACATGGTTCTAAACTTCTTGAGGATAGAGATTGTGTTTTATTCCTCTCCATATCTCCAGCTCCATGCACAGCACCTGGCACTGAATTCAATTTTGAAAAATGTTTATTGAACAACCTGAGGGAGCTTTTCATGCAAGGGAGATTGAGGTAGACAGAATAATGCATTCCCCCAAAGATTCCCCTGTCCTAATCTCAGGAATTTGTGAACATGTTTCCCTGTGCAGCAAAGGGAATCAAGTTTGGAGATATGATTAAGGTTAAGGACCTTGAGATGGGGATATTATTCTAAATTATCTACCCTATCTAGCAGTCTATCATGTGACTGCTTAGAAGTGGAGCATCTTCCCCAGTTGTGGTCAGAGAGAGAGTTAGCAGTAGAAGAATCATAGAGATGCACTCCATTTGGCTTCGCAGAGGAGGAAGGGACTCCTAACCAAGGAATGTGAGTGACTTCTAGATGCTGGAAAGGCAAGGGGATGGATTTTCCCCCAGAGCCTCCAGAAGGAACACAGACAGCCCTGCTGACATCTTGACTTAGCCTTTTGACATCCATGGTGGGCCTCTGGCCTGCAAAACCCTAAGAAGATACACTTCTGTTAAGCCACTTAATTGGTAGTAATTTGTTCCAGCACAAATATAAAAATTAAGACCAAAAAGAGAGTTAATACAAAAATATAATAACTCAAAAGAGTTAGTATCCAAAGACTATCACAAAGGTATAAAGAAGATGCCAGTAGCATTCAATGAAGGGAAGGGGAACACCCCATTGAGAAATTGCACTATACTTACAGGAAAGATGATGGCAGAGCTGATTTTGAAGGATGTAGGTATTAGACACAAGGAAATTGGGGGGTCCAACTGCGGTAGCTGGAGGGAGAAGCAAAGAGAAAAGAAAAGAAGGCAAAGGTCCTGAGAGCAGATGAGGAGTGGGCAGGTGGTTTTCTTGTCCGCAGGGAGGGCACAGAGGAGGTTTGGGACACCAGAAGACAGCGCATCTTTGAGCCCTGTAGACTCTGTCTGGATGAGAAGTCCCATATTTTTTATGAAGGCTGGCACATTCCTAACCCTGACCTTTGTCCCACAAGCCAGACTCTGATGTTCTCCTTACTCAAACAGTCATGAAATCACTGAGCACCTCCTTCCCAACACTGCCAGCCTCCAGATGGGTCAGAGGAGACAACACTGGGAATGATCAAAGAACAAAACAAGACAATATACAGGATAAGAGCGAATATAAAAATCAATGAGTGCCAAGTGTCTAGGTAATAAATGCAATGGGAGGTGATGGAGAAAGACATCACTGTTGGCTGTTTATTTGGGGGAAATTTATGGAGGAGGTAGGACTTTAGTAGTGCCCCAAGGAGGTAGAAGTCTTCCTGTGAGAAGGGAAGGCAATTCAAGCAAGAGCACTACCATGCCCCAAGGCACAAAGGAGACAGCGACTGGGGACCACAGGCCCTTGGAGTGTGGGGGAAAGGGGTTTAGATTCCTTGGCCTGAAGGCACCTGCAACTGCACCCCTGTTCAAAAGGCAGCTGCTGCCACTCTTGGGGTTTCTCCCTGCAAAGAAGGACATGAGGACGCTTGCCAATCCTACTTTGAGCTCTCACTGTTGACAGTTTCTAGAAACTTGGAAAACCTGAATTAGGAATGGCATTCACCCTCCATGGTGTCCCCTGGGTGAAGTAAGGAGCTGAAAGAGAAAACCCCTCTGACCTAGTAGCAGCTGCCTCTGAGGAGCTGACCTTCCTGGAGCAACTCTCCCTGGTTCAGGGTCAGAAGCAGCACAGGCAGGGAAGGGGTCTTAACACAGGGCACACAGGCTGCCCTCCAGATTCCAGATGTGGAAAGAGGGAACAAACCAGAGGACCACCCCATACCTTGTTTAGGAGGTTCCTTTGGTCCAGTGTCCCAGATCACTTGGCAGACAATACTAAGGGACACCCTAATGTGAAGAAAAAAGAAAACAATTGCCCCAAAATTGCCCAGGACGTGAGTTAATGACTAAAAAGGAGGCAAGCCCAGGCCTACACTATTTGACCTGGAGTAGGAAGAAGGTAGGTGACTCTCTGCCATGGTGGTTGGAGACTGGTTCACAGATGGACTGCTAGATGATGTTACATTGGTTGAGTTAGACTAAAGTGCTCATGATTTTATTTATTCATTTATTTATATGTTTGTTTGTTTGTTTGTTTGTTTGTTTGTTTGTGGTGGTGTTGGGGATTAAACCCAGGGCCTTATACATGCTAGGCAAGCACTCTACCAACCCAGCTAGCTACCCAGACCCGATTTCATTTATTTTTATTTTCTGTTTTTAGGGTGAAAATGTTTCCATTTCCTTTGTTTGTTTGTTTGGGGTTTTTTGTTTGTTTGCTTTTGTTTTTATACCTCCATGAGATAAACAGAACCATGCCACAATTCACAATGCACACAGTGATTTCATGGGCATTTGACAGGGCATGTGTCCTGCTGCTGTCGTTTTCTTCCCCTATCCAGGAAGATGGACAGGAGTTGCGTTCCTTCTCACCACAGCTCAGCCCTCCAACGTCCTGGGTATGCCTCACTGGCTCTTCCACTCACCTCCCAGACTCACCAAAGGGCCGTAAATCACAGAGGCTAAGCACCGTTCTCCTGTCAGTCCCCGTCGGTTCCCCAGAGGCAGGCACCATTAAGAGCTAAAACCAGCTGTGCTCCAGGGCCCACCCTGGAGTACAGAAGGATGGACCCTCCGCCTCCACCACATGGATACATCCTTTTCCAAGCCTCCTAGAGAAGCTAAAACACTGACCTCTGGGAAGGAGCCAGAGGACTACAAATAGAAAGACAAGCTTTTCAAAAAGAGGCAGAGGGGTGAGGGCAGGTTGAGGGGAGAAACGGAGGACCCAGGGCATAATGTCATGTTTTAAACCACATGCCTTTTCCCAGACTGGGCTATTAAATTAATTCAGAACTTATGCTCACACTTAAAAGATTTCTGTCATATTTTATGAACACGATGATCTCAGAGTAATTTGCACTGGAAATGTGTCGTATTAAATCAGGGGCACTAATAAACTTTATTACTTAGACTCCACATGGATCAGACATGGCAGATAAACCATCTTACTTTTGCACTTATATTCATGCCATTGAAATATGGCTCCTCCTATGGGAAAATATAAATAAACTTGATAACATTCCCTCTGCCCCACCATAAATGTACCCATCTGGGCTGGAGGCATCACCGGCCTGTCCGGCTCTCCCACGTGGAAGCTTGATGTGAGGACGGGGCGGGGAGATTGACCCAGGCAAAGATATTTCTTTAGGACTTTAAAATACTCTGACCTCCGTAGCTTTATCACTTTCCATTCACACTGGCAAGGCCTTTAAGCTGGACTGAGTGTAACTGCTAAGAACTGTTTTACAGGTACAAGTGTGGTATAAAAAGTACTGGATGATGAGTTATGAGACCCAAGTTCTTCTGGTTCTGCTACCAGCTGGCTCTGTGATCTGAGCACAAATCAGACAAGACTGTGTAATAGGAAAAGCATAGGCACTGGGATCAGAAAGCTTCATTTCCATCGAACAGATGTTTTTTGAAAGCCTAGCATGATCCAGGCCCTTGGCAAGGCCCTAGAGATGCAAGAATGAATAAGAATTCAATTAGAATCCCAACAAGGTTATTTGGGAAACTAAGTTAAATTATTATAAAATATGTATAGATACATACCATTTTATAGAACTGAAATACTTCTGTGATATTTTTTAAAAATTCATATTAAAATTTGCTGAGAATATCCAAGAAAATTAAGAACAGTGTGGAAGGACTTGCCTCCTCAGATATTAAACACAAATCCTATGACACTGGCAAGCTTATGGGCACATAGACAAACTTTCAGCCAACAACCCTGTGGATGTGGGAACTGGGTTGAACAAAAGGGAAATGATTGGAAATCTGCATTTGGAGGCTGTGGACTTCCCCAGAGCTCTCACCAAAGTAAGCAGCCTACCACTTGAGAACATTGTAAGTCTTTTCTTGGAAAAAAAATTTTAGACCAAAAAAGTTATGAATTCAAGAAATGGGTTCCTCAGAGGACAGGAACCAACCAGGTAAAGGATAAAGGTAAGGAATTCAGTGGAATCCCACACTTTGCTGAGTAAAAAGACTCTGAGTGCTTTTCAGCTATATTTTTAGAACACAGCAGCTGAGGAGACCCTCACACACATCATCAAAATTTTGAAGCAGAAGGTTGTAAACACATCTCAGGTCAAGAGGAAACACTCCCTTGTCCTGACACTAGAAAACCACAAGACAACCTGATGTCCCCCAGTGAAGCCCCTTCCCCTCCCCCACACTCTCCATTTAAGCAAAGGCAGAGAACCCAAGATCAGCAGACCCTTGAGGAAATCCTTCTCACAGAAGATACAATCCAAAACAAACTCGAGGGAAAGAACCTGAAAGAAAAATAGAACAGCAACGTACTCTCAGAGAGAAAAGATGATTTCTCACCCCTAAAACAAAAGTTAAATGCCATTAAAAAGACACAACTTGGAAACAAGAGACAGCTCTTAGAAGTTGAAATTGATAGCCAAAGTAACATTATTCAAGGGAAATAAAATGGAAAGTTAGGGAAATTGTCTATAAATTAGAAATAAATGACAATGAAACAGAAAATAAATGTAGAAAAGATTGAAAAATCTAGTGTAAATCTAAAAGGCCAAAATCCAAACAAGAATTTCACAGGGGTAAAAGAGAAGAAGTAAGAAGGAAATTGTTGATGGAAAAATTAAATAAAACTTCCCAGAATCAGCCAGGCACAGTGGTACATGCCTGTAATCCCAGTGGCTCAGGAGGATGAGTCAGGATGATCACAAGTTCAAAGCCAGCCTCAGCAGCTTAGCAAGCTCCTCAGCAACTTAGTGAGGCCCTAAGCAACTCAGCCAGACCCTGTCTCTAAATAAAAGGGGGGGTCCCCCGCTGGGGATGTGGCTCAGTGGTTAAACACCCCCTTGGTTCAATCCCCAGTACAAAAAAAAAAAAAAAAAAAAAAAAAAAAAATCCCAGAATTAAAGGACATGAGGTTACTCCAAGTGACTAGCATAGTAAATAAAGAAAGACCCATGCCTGGTGTGGTGGCACACACCTATAATCCCTGCTTTTCAGGCAGGAGGATCACAGATTCAAAGCCAGCATAGGAAATTTAGTAAGACCCTCTCTCAAATTTTTAAAAAGGGTTTAAAGGATTGTGGGGTGTAGCTCAATATATGTACAAGACCCTGGGTTTAATCCCCAGTACCATCCCAAAAAAATTAAACATAGAATTACCGTATGATCCAGTAATTCCAATTCTAGATACTTACCAAAAATGAGTAAAAGCAAAGAAACAAGTATCTATATTCCCATGTTCATAGCAACATTTTTCATTATAGGTGAAAGGTAGAAGCAACCCAAGTGTCAACTGATGGACAAAATATGATACATCCATACAATGGAATACTATCTCACAATAAAAAGGTGCAAAGTATCATTGCATGTAACAATTGGATGAATCTCAAAAAATTACACTAAATGAAAGAAGGCAGGAATAAAAGAGTAAATGCTATGTGATTCCACTTACATAATATTTCTAAAGAGGACAAATCAATAGAGACAGAAAGCAGATCAGTGGTTGCCTTAGACTGGGGATTGAGAGTGGAGACTATTGATGGGCATTGGGAGCCTTTTGGAGTGATGGGAATGTTCGAAAACAATTGTAATGATCATTGCACAGCAGTAGACATTTACTAAATTCATCAAACTGTGCGTTTAACGTGGGTGATTTTTATAGTATGTAAAGTTGTTTAAAAAAAAAAAAAGAAGAAGAAGAAGTTAAATTGATTGTTCTCTCCAATACTTACTGTATTACCCAAGAGCTTTGTTCTGAAATCCTGAAAGTGAACAGGGAGAGGTTGCAGGCAAAATGAAAACTATCAGATTGTCCACTGAAGTGCTTTATGACACCAAGAAGAAAGGACCACAGACTTTGGGAGCTGCTCTATCACAATCAAGAAGAGGCAGAGCCAGGGTAGAACCAGGGTCCCTCCTCCTGTGTGGGAAAGTGATGCAGCAACATCTGGCCCTGTGCATTTCACAGGTGCTGTTTCTCAACCTCTCCTTGGGACATCACAACACCAGTGCACAGTGGAGTCTGCCTGGGGAGAGGGACAGTGTCTTTCCTCACTGTCCCACTGCCAGTCTGCAGCCTGCAGAAAGAAAGAAGGAGTCATTAGCATCGAGTGGCTAAGGAGTGTGTGTGTGTGTGTGTGTGTGTGTGTATGTGTGTGTGTGTGTGCGTGCCATTGCACACATAGTCAAATCATATACAGACAGGCCCAGGAGATACACAAAATATAAAGTCCCATCACAATTCTATTGCACATTTTTAATTATAGGGAAAAGATAAGAAAGCAATATACTCAGATGCTATTCTTGGTTGGGTGTTAGTTTTTAAACTAGGAAATGAGTGTTACTTAAAAGAAAAAAAAAAACTTGCATTTTTAACATGAGTTAGCCCACATGCAAATTGGCAGACAGAATTTGTACAAGAGAAATGCTTAAGTCAAGCTTTTGTGTAATGCAATTGATTTTAATATAAGATTTTAAAAGGATAAAGGCAATCTCAAATGTTAGTCAAATTTTACAGCTATTGAAAGAACAATTTGAAAACAGGGAAACAATTTTAAAACACTTTCATTGGGTTTAAAAAAGAAGAAGAAGAAGAAGATTTGACTACCTTCAAAATCATTTGTGCCTTGACAACAACCAGAAAAGGGTGATGGTTCAGCTTCACTATTTAGTATGCAAGAAGACGAGGAAGCCTGAGATCAGGGAAGAAAACTCCTCTGTGCAAATGAAAACCCTAAATAACACAGGTGCCCAAAGATCATTCTTTTGCTCATATTTCCTGAGTGGCCAGTTCCATATCAGATTAGCCAAATGTTTACAGAATTTCCACTTTCCCATTATGCCTTACAGACAAAACAAAGGGTGTAGTTAGTTTGTGTGGAAAAAGTTCATTGAAGTAGAATGTAATGCAAAGTCAAATGCCATTTACTGACCTATGTGTGTGCCAGTTTATGCATGTTTAAAACATGGAGCAAAATTCCCACCTCTTAGGACTCTCTTGAGAATTAAATGGTATCATTTCTGACAAAGTACTTGTCTTAAAGAGGTCATCCAGTAAATGGTATGGTTTTTTCCTTTCCATTCTACATCTTACCTATTGTTTACCACCCTGCTCATGTCCTCTCTCTCTCTCTCTCTCTCTCTCTCTCACACACACACACACACACACACACACACACACACATACACACACACTTCACAAGTCTTACTTTGAGAAGTTGCACTGACATATCCCATGTAAAAATTAAAGGGGACCATTTTCAAAAAGATAAAGGCCCAAGCCGGGTGCATGCCTGTAATCCCAGTGGCTCTGAAGGCCAAGACAGGAGGATCATGAATTCAAAGCCAGCCTCAGCAACGGCGAGGCACTGAACAACTCAGTGAGACCGTGTCTCTAAATAAAATACAAAATAGGGCTGGGGATGTGGCTCAGCGGTAGAGTGCCCCGAGTTCAATACTTGGTACCAAAAAAAAAAAAAAAGAAGAAGAAGAAGAAGATAAAGGCCCAACTTTGCTCAAGAAGACTAAGAAGACTATAAAGGGAGCCGGGCTCAGTGGCACACACCTGTAATCCCAGTGGCTCAGGAGGCTAAGGCAGGAGGATCGCAAGTTCAAAGCCAGCCTCAGTAAAAGCAAGGCACTAAGTAATTCTGTGAGACCATGTCTCTAAATAAAATATAAAATAGGGCTGGGATGTGGCTCAGTTGTTGAGTGCCCCTGAGTTCAATCCCCAGTACAAAAAAAAAAAAAAAAAAAGACTATAAAGGCATTTCTGCTCCCAGGAAGAAAGAGCTGGTTACAAAGCAGCAATAGGACACTTATTCCCCTGCCCTCCCTGCTGTTCTGGCAGGAATACAGTTTGAGGAGGCCAGAGCACTCAGATCTGGCTAGGAATCTGCTGAGTGAAAGGCAGAGCCTGGTGAACTTGGCTGATGATGAGGTCAAGGTTGCATATTCAAGCCCCATAAGGAGATTCATCCTGGCAACAACTTTTCCCCTGGTGTTGGCCCATTCATGGATATTTCCCATTGGATGAGGGAACTTTTTCACAGTCTGGGGAGAGTAAAGACTAAATATAACCTGTCTTTATTATCATAAAAATAATAGTAATAAAACTTAAAAGATTAGTCTTATTGAGAGTGGGACCAGATGTCATTTTCAAATATCAATACTTGAGAAGGATTGCAAAGAAGTAGGGCTCTGGAGTATAGAGGAGAACTGCATGACAGGAAAAACATTCAGTTACTATAACAAAAGTCAAAGTAATGGTGGCTTCAACATGAGAGTTTACTTCTGTCTCACATAAGAATTCCAGTATAAATAATCCAGAGCAGCTCCACAATATCAAGAACCCAGGATCCTGACAGCCGGAGCGTGTGGTTTCCACACTGCAAGATAGCTGCTGTAGCTCTACCATTATATATACATTCCAGCAGAAGCAAAGAGGAGGAAGCCAAGGCAAGGCACCACCCTTCCTTTTTGCTCAAAGGCACAAGAAAGTTACACACGTACCACTATTACCATAGCCAAGATGTCAAATCAACACGGTGTCCATCAATGGGTAAGTGGACAAATTGTATATAACATCAAAATCTACAGATGATGGAACTTGTTCTTCCATTAAAATAGAATGAAATCCTGTCACTTGCAACAAAGTGGATGGAACTATAGGCTATTGTGTTAAGTGAAATAAGTCAGGCACAGAAAGACAAAATACTGCATTATCTCACTTAAATGTGAAAGCTAAAAAAGTTGATCTTATGAAAAAAAAGAAGGAGTTAATCTTATAGAAGCAGAGAATAGAATAGTGATCACTAGAGGGTGGGAAGTGTGGGAGAGAGGATGGGTACAGGGAAGCTGGATAATGCATACTAAAATACAGTTAGGTAAGAAAAATAAGTTAAGGTGTTATATGGGGTGACTATAGTTCACACTGTTTATTATACATTTTATGAAGAAAGAGTGTGGAGATTCCTAACACAAGGAAGTGATAAACATTTGAGAAGGGAATGCTAATTACACTAACTTGATCATTATATGTTATATATAAGTAACAAATCATTATACTGTATCCCATAAATATGTACAATTATGTGTCAATATTTTTAAGTATTATGTGAGAAGTTGAAGTTGCACACATTCCTTGGGCTCACAGCCCAATGACCAGAATAAGTAACAAGGAATTTAGTTAGCTACATAGCTGCAAGGGAAGCTGGGAAATGTAGTCCTTACTTTGGGTGGCTTTGTGCCTAGCACAATTTAGGTGATGTATTGGTTTCCTAGGGCTGCCATGACAAAGTTCCACAAACTGGGTGGCTTAAAACAACACAGGTTTATTCTCTCACAGTTCAAAATGCCAGAAGTCTGAAATTGGGTGTTGGCAGGGTCAGTTCCTTTTGGAGAGTCTAAGGGAGAAACTCTTTCATGGCGCTTTCCCAATTTCTCGTGGCTGCTTTTAATCCTGGGCACTCCTTGACTCATGGCTGCATAAATCTTCACTTCGGTTATCACCTGGCCTCTGTGTGTTCTTTCCTTTCTCTTTTAAAGGCAACAGTCATTGGATTTAACCACCCCTTTCCAACCCAATACAGTATGACCTGCAGATTACATCTGCAAAGCTCCTATCTCCAAATAAGACCATGTTCACAGGTGCCAGGAGTTAGAACTTGACCCTATCTTGTGGGGAGACAATTCAACCTACCCAAAGGGGCCATTTGCTAAAAGAAGAAGAAGAGGATGGATATGACAGAACTCACCACCACAGGACACCAAGAAACTGCATCAGAAAACATCTCTTGTGCCAAACAAAACTCACTCCCCTGTTCCAGGTTCCTGTAAGTGAACTTGGCCCACACCCCTTCTCCGCAGAATCTGCATGACAAGTCCTCCAGACCCATCTGTTCTGCTCCTGTGGGCCCGTGTCTTGAAATGTCCTCCTATGCTTGTCCCCTTAGCCAAGCCCTAATGGCTTCAGGGAATGGCTACTCCCAAAGACTCTCCCTCTGCTCCAGCCCACAGCAGCTGACAGCTGCCACCTTAAGGAGCAAAGTCATATTCTGACTTTTATGAAACCAAGGCACTTGCCTTCATGGGCCCTCTTCTCTAAACAAAACCAAAAAAATTATTTCAAGTCTTAGTTAAAAGCTTATATTAAAAAGTACATTTTGTACTTAAAAACCCATAAAAATATTTTTAAAGTACATTTTTGTGCCCTCTGGTCTGAGATATTACTGTGTTAAGGTCTCTTGTTAATTATAAATGGTTCAAAATGGACAGACTGTGAACTTGGAATTTACTTGTGTAAAAAGCTTAGGGGATTCTTAACGTTTTCCATGTTCATAACTTTGCAAAGTTTTATAAAACTAAAAGAAATTGCAACTGAAAAAAAGTACATTTTGTGATTGCATTTTTCAAAGATAAATTTACTCATTTTTATACAAAAATATCTTCTTCTACCTAAATGATTATTTCTTCATCATTAAAAAAAAATTTAAAAGGTTCTATGGGTCCTTAAAAATTTTGTGGACACTAGGTGTTGTCCTACCTGCTTAATGAGTACATCAAGAGGATGCAGAAAGGAACTACAGAAAGAGTGCCAGGCCACTAATGCCACAGACTTCTGAGCAAAGAATAGGAAGTGCTAAGTGTCACCTCTCCCATCCCAGCAAGTGCCCTCCTTATATGCTCTCACAATTCAAGAACGCGCAACAAGGCACCAAACAACCAACTTCACAACCAAGTTGGCAGTGACAGCCTCCTCTCAGAGCTACAAAATTAACATCCCTCACCCCAACTGTGTTTGCAGCATTCTTTTTTTTTTTTTTTTTTTTTTTTTTTTTTTTTTTTTTTTTTTTTTTTTTTACCGGGATTGAACTCAGGGTCACTTGAGACTGGGCCACATCCCCAGTCCTTTTTTTGTATTTTATTAGAGACAGGGTCTCACTGAGTTGCTTAGCGCCTCACCATTGCGAGGCTGGCTTTGATCTCGTGATCCTCCTGCCTCAGCCTCCCAAGTGCTGGGATTACAGCCATATGCCACCCCGCCCGGCTTGTTTGTAGCATTCTTGTGAACCACAACACAGCTTGAGAAGAGCGGCTGCTCATGTGACACGGCTGATGCAAAGCCTTTATTAAAGGGTGGGAAAAACGTCCCATTCTTCAACACCATTGACTGTTCTGTCCTTCCCCAAGAGTCTAACTACTCTCAAAACACATCTCATCCCAAACTAGCTGTCTTTATTTTATAACCCATAAGGATGTCAAATCTATGGTTTCCTGATGCATTTAATTTCAACTCATAAACAGATTTGTAAGGCTTGTTTGCTAGGATGACCAAGTCATCCCAATTGACCCAGAACTTTTCTGATTTGGGCACTGAAATTCTAGCACCTGTCCATTCCCAGGCAAACCAGGCCAATTAATCAACATATAAGGATATCTAAACATCATCATCCTCTAATGAACTTTATGTATTTAGACCAACAAGATGAAAATCACTGAGGAAAATATTTTTTCCAAAAAACATATCCCTTACCAGTGAGAAAATTTTTTAAAGTAGCAATTATAGCTCTGGGAAGTTCAACTAGGGTACAATGCTACAGGTCAGCAAGATGAATATGGCACTAAAAGTGGTCATACCAAGTCCTCTGGCTCCTATAGCAACTCCAGTGTGAAAAGGAATAGCTGTGAGTCAGTACTATAGTTTGGATACATGTTCCTCAAAATTCCATGAGGTGAAGGCTTAGTCCCCAGTTGGCATTATTGGGAGGTGGCAGAAACTTTAAGAGGTGAAGCCTAGTGGAGGTCTGTAGGTCATTGGAGGCATGCCCTTGAAGGGGACTGTACAACCTGAGTCTCTTCCTTTCTATCTTTACTCCCTGGCAAAGAGAGTGGTTTTGCTCCACCATGTGCTTCCCCCAGGACATGCTGCCTCTCCACAGGCCCAAAGCAACAGGGTCAATCGATTATGGACTGAAACCTCTGAAACCATGAACACCAAAATAAACCTTTTCTCTTTATAAGTGATTATTTCAGGTATTTGTTATGGTGACAGAAAGCTGACTAACACAGTCCACTGTGTTCCGAACTCACTGGAATGGTCTCTTTCATAAATATTTTAGATGAGTTACAAAAGGACGAAAAGGATTCACACAATGATTCTCTAACTGAAGTGCACTTAGGAATAACCTGAGAGACTTTTTCAAAAGGAGATGCACTTCTGGGCCCCAGGAAGGTTGGCTTGGAAGAGTCCAAGAAGCACTCACGTTCACAAGTGCTCAGGGTGGATCTTCATGCATGTAAAACACACTTTTCAAAACTCTGGATCTGGCTGAAAGCTGTAAACATTGCTTCCTCTCTCCTAGTAAGTAAAGCAGAACCAGATCATACCAAGAAGGAAGAAGAAACAGAGGATAGTAACAAAGAGGGAGACACTGAGTGTTAGGACTTGTTACCTAAAAAAGCACTCTTGTAAGTCTTGACATTGCTGGACTATCTAAAGCAAAGCATATCTGGGTTAACCAAGGCAGCCGTGCTCTGTCTACACACACATACATGCTGTGTGGTATGTAGATCTACGCAACTATTATATATACAGAGATGACAGCAAAAATGAGATAAAAGCCATCAAAGTGATTCGTATCTAACAGGCACTCATAACTGTTTATTCACATATATGCTATAGGAGTGTGTCTAATATATGTATATAAACAAATCAGTAGTCTCATTTTGGCCATACTACATCTGAGATAGCCAGAAGATAGCCAAATAGAGATGATGAATGGAAAGTTGGATATAGGAGTCCATATTCTTGGGGTCAGGTTAGGACTAAAGATATAGATTTAGGGAATTATCTGCATATGACCTCCAGAGCATCAACAAAACATAAGCCACAGGGGTGAAGGGTTAATGCCAAATCAAGGTCATATGCCCCATGGCCTTGCCAGCAAACTAGCCTCCCTACATGTAATCAGAAATTGGTAGAGTTAGCCAATCCATAAACAGAAATAATAATGTCTTTGTTCACCAGCTCAGAATACAGCTTCAAGGTCACGTGTGAAAGTTCTTCACCTCTCAAGGTAAAATCCCTAATTCAAGTTCACTCAATACAGAAATCCAGAGGCCACAAGTAGCGGCAAGCATGGGATTGTCCCCAGAGACAGGACTTCACAACCCAAAACATAAACAGGAAAACAAAAACATTCCCACATACAGCATCCCCAAGGGAGGACATACTCAGGAGGCCCAGACCACAAAATATGAGGAAGTTCAAAAGCAGCCAGGCAATTTACAAACCCACCACAACCTCCCCTCAAAGAAAAAGGAAGAATTCACATGTGTGGAGGTAGAGATAACAGAACACTCTGAAAGGGACTTTGAGATCAGTGCAGTTGGCAACAGAAAATCACTCAGTGATTTTGAAAAAAAGGCAGAACATTCTGAAATGGGTGTTTTAGGATGATTTGCATGGCGATAACACACATAAAAACAGTGAGAATGCTGACAGTAGAGGCAGCAAGACCAGCCCAGAGCCTTCACACTCTCCCTACAGGTAGTGTTCCCCAGCTTCTGAACCCTCATAAAATTTAACTGGCACATCTCCTATGCCCTTGCGATCTCAACACTTTACTCCTTGTTTTATAGTTACTTTCACATATCTAAACCATATAAAAGAACTTGCAGAACTCAAGGCCCCACATAGGGGTTGGGTATGCGCACATATATGTGGGTATACATATATATGCATATACTCACATGGATATATCAACATATACATAACCACATATATATACATATATATGTATGTATATTTACCTTATATCATATAAGCTTTCTGTATCCTCCACAGTACCTAACACAGTACAGTGGGCACATGGATGATGTTCCATAAATCTCTAACAAATAAAGTAATCAACCAATGAATAAGAAACCATGTCAAGACACTGATGATTAGAACCCTGCCCTGTGAAGCTCTCACTTGGACTGGAACACAAAACCAAGTTGATGGTACATCATTAGTTCATCTCCCCGGGACCTGAGAAGCTCCCTAAACTGGTTCTCTTCTTACCCTGTGTGCACATCATCTGTCAATGCTTTTAAAAGTCAACTGAATTCAGTGACAGCTTCAAGCCCTGTAGCACTGAGGGAAATCCTTTGCTACATATGGATTTCCTTGGTGCAGATTGCTATGTTACCTGCCTTCCTCTGCACATTGACTGTCAGTCTACAGGCATTTGACTATGTTTCAGAAAGCCTTGCCCTAATCTGACTACCGTACTCCTAATTAGGAAGAACCTTTTCCCCTCCCTCTTTGAGGAAAAGGCCCTAAGCTAATGCCTGAGCCTTGGGAGACAGAAATACCTTAATAACTTGCATAGGAACAAAAATGCACCATACTGAATAGCAGAATAGCAAAAATTCAGGCCTTCTTGAAAGGCTTAAAGCCATATTTATCTCCAGAGCTTTCCTACATGATGATGGTAACAATGGCAATATCAATGGCAATGAAACAAAGCTATCTCTTATTGAATATCTAACATGACCGGGCTTTATCTGAGGCATCTTTAATACAATTTGGCATATAATGTTTACAAGAATCCAGCAAGGAAGGTTCTAGCATGACCATTTTGCAGATGAGAAAACTGAAGATGAAAGACATTAAATAAGTTATCCACTGTAAGCCTTTTAAATGTCAAGGTCACACCTCAGACCCTGGGTCAATTTAAATACAGTTTGTATGCTTTCTACCTCCCCACACCATTTCCATTGCAGATACCCATGCTCCAACAAAAACAGCCGGTAGCACTCAGCCACTTTGAATAATTGTCTCAAGGATTTCAGATGATGTACATGAGTTTTGGAGCTGGAATTTTTTCCCAGGAGATCATAAGCACACACAGGCACCCACTTCCTGTGTTTTGATTACAATCTCATCTGTAGCTTCAAGGGAAAGCCTAGATAAATCCAGTCTTATCCTGTTGCTTCCATCTCACTCTATGAGGAATGAGCCAATCCTGCTCAGCTCCTGATTTTTGTGCCCTGAATGTGAAGCCAGCTACTTGCCCACATAGCCAAAGCAACTTCAAATAAATGGCACTGAAATTTTAATGGGCTTCTTTGGAAATATAGAGTTAGGTCATAATAGAGAAATAGTATTCATAGCACATTCTAGAACCAATTGAAATAGTTCATCACCACTGAGGTCAAACGCATTGTACTAGCTTACTTTCTGAGCTCAAAATAACTACTGAATTAGTTATTTGAAATGCTTTCAAGAAGCTTAAAATGAATGGCTTTTTTTTTTTTAATGATTCTAACAAACAGCATGACCTAAACAAGACAATGGGAGATATATCGTGGTCCATTCACATTGTGGAATATTATGAAATAGTAAAAGTATAGATAGATTATGGCTACTTGTAACAATGTGAGTGAAGCATAGAAACATAATGTTGGATGAAAAAGCAAATTCCAAAAATCTACCTACTATATGTAGCTAATTCTAAAACTTGCTTGCAAATTCTTTGACACCACACCTTTCCAAAGGTGGAGACTAATTTCCCTCTTCTTGAATGAGAGCCAGATTTAGTAGTTCATTTCCAACAACTATGACAAAAATTATGGTATTTGAATGCAATAATACGTGAAAAATAAAGAGCAGTGCCACCACAATGTCCTTTATTTCAGAAAGCCAATCACCAGTCATAACGACATTTAAGAGCCTATGGAAAGACCCCGTGGAGAGGAACTTAACTTTCCTGCTCATATCAAGCAAGAACATGCCAGCCATGTGCATGAGCCACCTTTGAAGAAGATCTCAGTCCCCAGTCAAGCCTTCAGACGACCTACTGATATCCTGACTTCGACCTCATAAAAGATCCCAAGCCAAAGCCATATAGTTAAACCACTTTCAGATTCACGACTCAGCAAAACTTGTGAGATAATAAATATTTATTGTTTTAAGACACCAAGTTCAGTAGTTTGTTGTATAGCTATATAAAAGTAATACAACAATATGATACCATTTTTTATAAATCTCAAAAGCAAGAAATTGTTTATACAAACTTATACAGATGATAAAAACGTTTTTTAATTTATTTTTTATTCTAAGTTGTTATAAATGACAGCAGAATGCATTACATTTCATATTACACATATAGAGCACATTTTTACATATCTCTGGTTGTATGCAAAGTATATTCACACCATTCGTGACTTCATACATGCACTTCAGGTAATGATATCCATCTCATTCTACCATCTTTTTTTTTTCTTCACTCTTTTGCCCCCTCCCTTCCCATCCCTCCCCATTGGCCATTCTAGTGTTCCTCTAATCCTCCTATGCTCCTCATCCCAACCCGACTGTGAATTGGCCTCCTTATATAAGAGAAAACATTTGGCATTTGGCTTTTTGGGATTGGCTAACTTCACTTAGCATTATATTCTCTAACTCCATCCATTTACCTGCAAATGCCATGATTTTATTCTCTCTTATTGCTGAGTAATACTCCATTGTGTGTATATACCACATTTTCTTTATCCATTCATCTACTGAAGGGCATCTAGGTTGGTTCTACAGTTTAGCTATTGTGAATTGTGCTGCTATAAACATTGATGTGGCTGTGTCCCTGTAGTATGCTGTTTTCAAGTCTTTTGGGTAAAGACCAAGGAGTGGGATAGCTGGGTCATAAGGTGGTTCCATTCCAAGTTTTCCAAGTTATCTCCATACTGCTTTCCATATTGGCTGCACCATTTTGCAGTCCCACCAACAATGTATGAGTGTGCCTTTTTCTCCACATCCTTGCCAACATTTATTGTTGTTTGTGTTCTTAATAGCTGCCATTCTGACATGTGTGAGATGAAATCTTAGAGTGGTTTTGATTTGCATTTCTCTAATTGCCAGAGAGTTTGAGCATTTTTTCATGTATTTGTTGATTGATTGTATATCTTCTTCTGAGAAGTGTCTGTTCAGTTCCTTGGCCCATTTATTGATTGGGTTATTTGTTTTTTTGGTGTTAGGATTTTTTAGTTCTTTATATATTCTAGAGATTAGTGCTCTATCTGAAGTGCATGTGGTAAAAATTTTTTCCCAATTAGTAGGCTCTCTGTTCACCTCACTGAAAAAATTATGGTATTTGAATGCAATAATACGTGCAATCCCTTTCCGGGGATTTTTTTTTTCTTTGCTGAGAAGAAGCTTTGTAATTTGAGTCTATCCCATTTATTGATTCTTGGTATTAATTCTTGTGTTACAGGATTCTTATTAAAGAACTTGGGGCTTAATCCAACATGTTGGAGATTAGAGCTTACTTTTTCTTCTATTAGGTGTAGTGTCTCTGGTCTAATTCCTAGATCCTTGATCCACTTTGAGTTGAATTTTGTGCATGGTGATAGAGATTTAATTTCATTTTATTGCATATGGATTTCCAGTTTTCCCAGCACCATTTGTTGAAGAGGCTATCTTTTCTCCAATGTACATTTTTGGTGCCCTTGTCTAATATAAGATAACTGAAATTATATGTGTTAGTCTCTGTGTCCTCTATTCTGTACCATTGGTCTACCGGCCTATTTTGGTGCCAATACCATGCTGTTTTTGTTACTATTGCTCTGTAGTATAATTTAAGGTCTGGTATAGTGATGCCACCTGCTTCACTCCTCTTACTAAGGATTGTTTTAGCTATTCTGGGTCTCTTATTTTTCCAGATGAATTTCATGACTGCTTTTTCTATTTCTATGAGGAATGTCATTGGGATTTTGATTGGCATTGCATTAAATCTGTATAGTGCTTTTGGTAGTATGATCATTTTGACAATATTAGTTCTGCCTATCCAAGAACAGGGTAGATCTTTCCATCTTCTAAGGTCTTCCATAATTTCTTTCCTTAGTGTTCTGTAGTTTTCATTATAGAGGACTTTCACGTCTTTGGTTAAGTTGATTCCCAAGTATTTTTTTTTTTTATGCTATTGTAAATGGGGTAGTTTTCCTCATTTCCCTTTCAAAACTTCTTTTTTTAATATTTATTTCTTAGTTGTAGTTGGACACAATACCTTTATTTTATTTATTTATTTATTTTTATGTGGTGCTGAGAATCAAACCCAGGGCCTCGCATGTGCTAGGTGAGCACTCTACTGCTGAGCCACAACCCCAGCCCCTGATAAAAACTTTTTTTTCAGAGTTACAGGCATGAGTTTATTAGGAGGGATAGAAAAGAGAAAGAGGGTATACTCTCAAGGAAAAGAGAGGGTCCTCTCAGAAAGGAGACACACATCCCTCATATTTTCCAGTTTTATTGGGAGTCCCAGGGAAGTTTCCAGAGTCATGCCTAAGTCCACCTTCTGACTTCTGACAGAATAGGAACTACATGGACTGTCACCAAGAGAGAACAGTATAAAACTGTTTTTTGGTTGCTTTTATGGTGGTAGAGTTCAAATCCAGAGCCTGGTGCATGCTAGATAAACATTCTACCACTGTGCTACACCCCCAGACAATAAAACTGCTTTTTAAGTAAGGGAATATCAGGGAAACCCGTAATATTCACACAGAGATATACTGATAGCAAATACAATGCTTAGATTAAATGCACGAAACAACTATGTCTGAAAGAAACCACATTTGGCAGGACTGGTGGGACCAAGAGCACGTAGGAAAGGGAAGTGAGATGAGATAAGCCATACCTTCGGCTCAGGTTTTTCCTTTAAGTCACTGTTATGACATGATGTGGGGCAATGAAGTCTGAAGGCAAGGCAGCAGAGGAGTCTGTAAGAAGTCTCATTAGGTCAGGGAGTCAGAGATCGAAGTTCAAGGCCATCAGTGTTGCCGCCGGAAATGGATTGCAGCCTGGAACAGCAGTGCCGCGGGAAGGAGTCCGGAGACAGGATGGAGACGAAAAAAATCTTTAATCTTTCTGTCTCTGTCCCTTGTAATTTCTAACACCACATACACACTCTCACAAGAAACCAAGGCACCTGCTCTTACAAGAAACTACAATATATCTATACAATAGCGATAATCCTGTCCTTTCTCTCTCTGGTCTCATCCCATGCGCCCAAGCAGAAATGGCGCTAGCTCGATCTGCTGAGTCACGGCTCAAATCTCTCGAGATCCTGGGCCAAGTCCCGCGAGATCCCAGGCCAAGTCCCGTGAGACTACGGAAGGCGGAAATGCCCAAAAATGTCTATGGCCCGTAGTCAACCGCAATCTTAGCTAACAGGGCTCCTGCATTTCCCCCCTTTTGTTTTAAAAGAGGGATGCTCTAGGACGTCTATGTGCAAACAACATTCTAACCCGTCATCGGATAATCAAGGCTGTGCCCTTGACTCCTGTCTTAAGTTGATATGTCGGCCACATGAGACTGTCCCGTGCGACTGTGCCTGTCTTAGGTTGTCCCCCTCTGGGGATCTTACCCGTCATTGGCTAACCAGCCATCCAATGGAGCCCTTCAGGATCGACTGTGTAAGATGACTAACAGCCGTCCAATTGTGAGGAGATGCTGCGGCTTTAAGGCAACAAGCCTTTTGGTGACAAGCCAAATTGCATAGCATATCAAATTCTTTAAACAAATCAGCTGCCCTAAGTTCTATCAAGTAACACAGTAAGTTCTCTAAACAAATACCCGCAAGGTACTGTCCCATGAAGTCCCAAACAATGAAAGATCAAAATGTCCACTTGTTATAACATGTAGATCTAGGAGGCCCCATGCATGCAGAGCAGAGGCCACACTGCTGGTGAGGTTGTTTGACATTTGAGCATCAGGGATGCTTGCAGCGACCGCGATCCCTGCATCTGTAGCAGCAGCCGTTTTTTTATGTCTAGACAATGCCACCAGCAAATCTTCAGGGCCCGCTACCTAGAGACTCAAGCATCAATTATTAAAGGAAAGGCAGTGCTATTCCAGCACTGAGTCAAGAGGCAAATTGTCAAACTAAAAAATAGAATTATTAGATTAGAAAATTAAAGTTGATTTCTGCTCACACACATTGCATCCTGAGCTCCCACAAACATAAGCTGGCAAAACATCATATTTAGAACAAAACAAAGAAAGACTGAGGGTATTTACTGCATTAAAGATAGATTAAAGAAAAACTAAAAGCACTTTGGAGAAATAATTTGTTAGCTGGAACTCTCGAGTTTCTGCATACACAGTAGTCCTTTACCTGTTAAAATAATTGAAATTAATCATTTATTAAACAAATGAAGTTAACAACAAATAAGCAACCTCATGTCAAAACACCAAAATATCAGGTTTTACAGCACTAGTCATATTTTTTGCTAAAGAGAAGTCCCTGGGACACCTATAAAACAAAATTGAAGGTACCTTCACTTATTAAATTATTTACCCAATTTTAATATTCTTAAACTTAAATGAATTAGAGTTATTTGGATCATATATATATATATATATATATATATATATATATATATATATATATTTACAAGCGCTTTGTTATTTTTGATGTCACACTGGACAGACAGATGCACATACAAATATATATTTGTGACGTCACATTAACATGAAATTTAGACAAATACACAGACATAAACACATATATAAAAAGTAAAAAAAAAATACAATTGTGTGCACACCAAAGAGAGATCTCTTCGTCCCAGCTGGGAGGAATGACACTTAAGTTGTGACATATTTCGAAGGACTCTTTTAAGGGAATCATTCCATATCTTCATCATGGTCCTCTTGATTTTGTACTTTTTTATTAATCTTGATTCCTCAACAACTTCATCTTGATCCTTTTGATGTGGTACCTGCTTTATTAATCTAGATGGTATCCATATTGGAGAGGATTCATGCTTTGGAAAAACACAAACAGATCCTCTCCCCCAAATTAATACTAGATCTGGACCCTTCCATGTACCTGAAAGAACATACTTCCAGTAAACCAAAGGTTTATGTTGTTGATGTGGGTTCCAATGTCTGTCTCCAGCAGAATAACCATCAGAGTCTAAAGTTAAAAAATTTAAAGTAAACAGGGCAACTGCCAATCTGTCCTTAGGATTTTTCCAGTTTCCTTCTTTCTGTTTTAACAACATAACTTTTAGTGTGCGGTTTGCTCTTTCAATAATGCCCTGACCCTGAGGATTGTATGGGATGCCTGTTTTATGGGATATGTTGAATTTTGTGCAAAACTGTTTGAAAGATAAGGATGTATATGCGGGGCCATTATCTGTTTTAAGCATTTTGGGGATGCCCAATGCAGCAAAAGCTTGTAAACAATGAGATGTGACATATTTAACTTTTTCTCCGGAATGTAAGGAAGCAAAAATCATGCCTGAGCATGTATCTATGGTTACATGAATAAATCGCAATTTTCCAAAGCTTGGCTCATGAGTAACATCCATCTGCCACAAATGATTGGGCATTAATCCTCTAGGGTTAACACCAAAATGAGGATTGGGCAAATGTGTCATACAAGATTTACAATCTTTTACAATTGTTCTGGCTTGCTCTTTTGTGATTTTAAACCTATGTTGCAAGGTGGTGCTGTTGACGTGAAAATGGGAATGAAATAAAGTAGCTTGTTATAGCGCTGAAAGTATAAATATTGTTTTTGTAAGTTCATCAGCCTTTTGATTACCTTCATGGAGGGGGCCAGGCAAATTAGTATGTGCTCTAATATGGCCTACGAATAGAGGTTCTTTTCTTGCCCATAAAAGTTTTTGTATTTGATAAAACAATTTAAAGGCTGGAGTATGAGGTGCTATTGGTCCTGCTAACTCTAATTTTGGGACGGCTTGTACAATATAGTGGCTATCTGAAAAAATGTTTATGGGCTGGTCTCTAAAATTTTCCAGAGCTCTTACCACAGCTTCCAATTCCACTAGTTGAGCTGATTTGTGTGCAGTTATGTAAGTCATATTTTCTTTTGTAGTGACTACTGCAGCAGTACCATTTGAGGACCCATCTGTAAATACATTAAATGCCTTAGGAATAGGTTGATTTTTTATTACCTGTGGAAATATAATAGGATGATTAATACAAAAAGATAATATAGGAGACTTAGGAAGGTGATTATCAAAATTTGCAGAGGTAGAGCATCTAGCTGTAGCCCAGTCATTATCGTTGAAGCATAAATATTCAATCTGTGATGATGAATAGGGAGTAATAATAGTAGCAGGGTGAATGCCAAATATTTTAGTAGAAGTTTTAAGTCCTTGAAGAATAAGTTTAGCCACCATGGAGGTATAAGACTCAATTATGCTTTTAGGAGAGACAGGCAAATGTATCCATAATAAAGGCCCTTGTTGCCAAAATACTCCTGTCGGTGTATATTGTGAAGAAATAATAATCAACATCAGCGGTTGAGTTAAATCAAATCT
Source organism: Tamias sibiricus (assembly GCA_025594165.1). Lineage (NCBI taxonomy): Eukaryota > Metazoa > Chordata > Mammalia > Rodentia > Sciuridae > Tamias > Tamias sibiricus. Next base: position 64,957,150 of record CM046661.1, on the reverse strand, counting down.
GTCACAATGAGCTCCTTCGATGGCTTTTTCTACTACCTTTAAAGCTTTCCTAGCATCAGGAGTCAATGTTCGCGGTGAGGATGGATCAGGGTCCCCTCGAAGGATATCAAATAAAGGTTTTAATTGGCCAGTAGTGAGGTTTAGTGTAGGGCGAAGCCAATTAATGTCTCCCAGTAGTTTTTGGAAATCATTGAGGGTGGTCAAATGTTCTTTATTTATTAAAATTTTGGGGGGGTCTAACAAAAGTATCCATGATTTTAAATCCTAAATATAATATGGGAGATCTGGTTTGAACTTTTTCTTCTGCTATATATAATCCGTATTTTTTTAAATTTTCTACCACGTCACTGAATATATTAAATAAGATTTTTTGATTAGGGTGGGCCAGTAAAATATCATCCATGTAATGTAGACACATGAGGTTTGGATATATATTTTTAATGGGTTGGATGGCCTTGTCCACATATATTTGGCATATGGTGGGGCTATTAGCCATTCCCTGTGGCAATACCTTCCATTGATATCTCTGATCAGGGCCATTATTGTTAATAGAAGGAACTGAAAAAGCAAACCTGGGGGCATCCAGAGGATGTAGGGGAATAGAAAAGAAGCAATCCTTTATATCAAGACTAATAACATGGAAATTTTTTGGAATAGCTATAGGATTCGGAAGTCCAGGTTGAGTAGGGCCCATGACTTGCATGGTTTTATTAATTTGTCTAAGATCATGTAATAATCGCCATTTTCCTGATTTTTTCTTGATCACAAATATGGGGGAATTCCAGGGAGAGGTGGAAGGTTCTATATGTCCTGCTTCTAATTGTTCCTGAACTAGTAGGTGGGCCGCTTGTAATTTCTCTTTAGATAGGGGCCACTGAGGGACCCACACTGGCTTATCAGAAAGCCATGGTATTTTCAAAATTATTTTCTCAGTGGCCCCGAAGAAAAATGTCTTTTTCCTATATGATAATGATTTCTTTTAGGGTTAAGCTTACCCTGTACTTTTTGATGATTTCTTATAGGGTTAAGATTACCCTGTAGATTTTTACATTTAACACCTGCAGGTTTGGTTGCAAGGTGTACTCCCATTTGTTGTAAAATATCTCTTCCCCATAAAGTAACCGGTAGATTAGGTAAAACATAAGGCTGAAACGTGCCTTTATGTCCTTCATCATCCTCCCATTTTAAAATTACCGCACTTTTTTCTGGGAGGTTATTATATCCCAAGCCTCTTAAACTGGTTGAAGCTTTCTGCAGAGGCCACTGTTTGGGCCATTGACGTAAATTAATGATGGAAGAATCAGCTCCAGTATCTATAAGACCCTCCATTTCTATTCCTTGGATTCTTATTTTACACATAGGCCTCCTTGTACAGTCCCGAACCCAGCAAACCATGGGTTTCGAATCAGTGGAACAAAATCCTCTATTGTTCCTATTTAGAGGCATATTCATTTTAAATGACTTATGTAAATTTGGAAGGAGGAGCAGCTGAGCAATTCTATCTCCCTGATTAATAGAACTTATACTTTGGGGTGAGCTAAGCATTATTTTATTTCCCCTTTATAGTCTGAGTTTATTACGCCTGGGGTCACTTGCAAACCTAATAAGCTCTCAGGACTTCACCCGATAATAAGTCCTACAGTCCCTGAGGGAAGAGGTCCCCTGACTCCTGTGGGAATCAGTTGAACCCCCATTTCAGGTGTTAACACTATTCGGGCGGTGGAACAGAGGTCTAATCCTGCATTTCCTCCTGTTCCTCTGGCGAGGGAGTGGATGGGTAATAGGGATTGTGTCGGGGAAGCATCTGAGTGGATGCTTGAGGATACTCCTCCTCCAATGCCTCGTACATTTGTGGGCCCCGGGGCATTGGGCCCCGTGCCCCATTTTTTGAATTCCTGAACAAAGGATTTCCATGGATGTCAAATTTTGAATAGCATTTATTGGCCCAATGATTTCCTTTCTTACACCTGGGGCAGCAACCTGGAGCACGGTATGAATTTGGTCTTATTTCTCTTTTGGGATTTTGCCTAGAATAGCCTGATTGATTATGATAATTTTGCCTAGAATATCCTGATTGATTATAATGTCTATGTTGAGCTCTTGTAAAATTTTGAGGGGCAGCATCTCTCACAGCTGCTGCAATCACATTTCCTGTGTTAAAGGCATCATTTATATCTTTACATAATTGTATATATATGGAAAGATCCTTTTTATTTTTCCATGGCCTGATGGCTTCCTGGCAATACTTATTAGCATTTTCGTACGCTAATTGAACAGCTAATGGCATAACTTGATCAATGTCTCCAAAAATTCTACCTGCAGTTCTCAAAAGTCAATCAGAAAATTCAGCATATGGTTCATTAGGTCCTTGAATTACTTTGGACAAGCTACCTTGTAGATCCCCAGGTCCTTGTACAGTTTTCCATGCCTTTAAGGCAGCTGCGTTTATCTGAGCATATACTCCTGGGGTATAATATTTTTGATCCTGTACATCTGCGAATTGCCCTTCTCCTGTGAGCATTTCTATATTATGGTCTCCAAACCCTGCATCTGCATTTCTTTTAGCTGTTTCTATACAAAGTTCTTGAAATTGCGATCGCCAAACCAAGTATTGTCCCCCACTTAATGTTGCTTTACATAGACGTTTCCAGTCTGCGAGGGTTAAGCTAAAGGTGTTAAGGGACTCCAGTATACTCAACGTGAAAGAAGCTTGGGGTCCATAAGTCATTACTGCCTCTTTGAGATTTTTTATTGTTTTGAAATCTACTGGCTGGTGGCCCCTCTGTCCATTTTCATATTCAAATACTGGCAGTTCCCAATGTATCTGTGAGTTACCCTCGAGAGCGCATAAGCGCTCAGAAAGACTTTTTATTTCTATTTCTAGGGTATGCAAATGTCTGGTGATACCCTTCATATTTTCTGTAATCGATTTCACCCATGGGGGAGTAGAAGACACAAGGGATCACTTGATGATCCCTTATCTTGGTCTTCCTTAATTTCCTTTTGTTCATTTTCTCAAAATCACCTTTAGTTAATTCCTCCTCACTACTACTACTCTCATTGGTCCTAACTGACTCAGTAACATCCTGAGTCCCAGGTTCAATTGAGACCATGTATCCTTGAAGTATCTCTAATAAATCTTGAATAGCTTTAGCAGCTCGGATCTTTGTCATTTTGGGGACGCTTCTAATACTCTCCTTACTGGTCTTAGTTGACTCAGCGGAATCTACGCTTTCATGATCGCCTTCACTGTTTTCTAAATCCTCCTCACTAACGACAGACTCATCTATATCAAAGAATTCATCAAGAGCCTCGTACACTTGGGTCTTAGTTATTTTCGAACCCATTTTAACCGCTCTGACTAGAGACTCCTGCGAGGTTTCTCAGTTCTTACCTGCCGTGCTGAATTCCCCGTACGGGCCACCAACTGTAGCCGCCGGAAAGGGATTGCAGCCTGGAACGGCAGCGCTGCGGGAAGGAGTCCGGAGACAGGATGGAGACGAAAAAATTCTTTAATCTTTCTGTCTCTGTCCCTTGTAATTTCTAACACCACATACACACTCTCACAAGAAACCAAGGCACCTACTCTTACAAGAAACTACAATATATCTATACAATAGCGATAACCCTGTCCTTTCTCTCTCTGGTCTCATCCCATGCGCCTGAGCAGGAATGGCACTAGCTCGATCTACTGAGTCACGGCTCAAATCTCTCGAGATCCTGGGACAAGTCCCGCGAGATCCCAGGCCAAGTCCCATGAGACTACGGAAGGCGGAAATGCCCAAAAATGTCTATGGCCCGTAGTCAACCGCAATCTTAGCTATCTCCCCAAACAGGTCTCCTGCACATCAGTGTGGAAGGGATCTAGTAAATGGAATTTCAGTTGAGATCCCAGAAGGGCTATACCTAATAAGTGACTTATGCATTACAATTAGGAGGAATACACCCTAGGAATCTGACAACAGGGACAATCTGAAATAGACCAACCCTGACAAAGCTCTTAGACCAATCCTCAATGGCATCAGGAGGATTTGGCCACACTCTATCACCTGCCCATAAGAAAATTAAATAAATTTTTTGTAGGGCTGGAGATACAAAGAAAACCCTCTACCACTGGGCTATGCCCCTAGTCCCTAAATAATCTTTAAAGGAACATATATAACATCACCCAGAAACTGTAATTCTTTCATATATGTCTGGGTTTTACTTGAAAATTACCATGCATGTCAATAAATAGGATCAAATGGCTAAACACTAAGAGAAGAAAAAGACAAATCATAAGAAAAACAATGATATAGATATTAGAGTTTTAAACAGGGACTTTAAAAAATTATTAGTAGTAAGTTCAAGAAAATAAAAGAAAGGATAGATAATTTAACTATAGAACAGGAATCTGTTTTAAAATTAATAATCTAATGGAAATCCTAGAACTGAAATAATAAAATTACTAAAATTAAGAATTGAAGCTGGAAAGCTGGGGATATAGCTCAGTTGGCAGAGTGCTTGCCTCACAATCACAAGGCCCTGGGTTCGATCCCCAGCATCATTAAAAAAAAAAAAAAAGAATTGAAGCTGGGCGCTGTGGTGCACACCTGTAATTCCAGTGGTACAGGAGGATTGCAAGTTCAAAACCAACCTCAGCAACTTAGCAAGGCTCTGAGCAACTCAGCAAGACCCTGTCTCTAAATGAAACATAAAGAAGGGCTGGGGATGTGATTCAGTGATTCAGTGCTCCTGGGTTCAATGCCCAGTACAGAATTAAAAAAAAAAAAAAAGAATTTAATAGATGGATTCAAAAGCAGATTAGACATGTCAAAAAGAGGATAATGAAACAAAGAGACAAAAAATAAAAATAAAAATGGAGTCGGGCCCAGTGGCACGTGCCTGTAGTTCCAGCTACTCAGGAGACTAAGACAGGAGGATCCCTTGAGTCCAAAAGTTCAGGGCCAACAGAACAAGAACTCATCTCAGAAAAAAGAAAAAGAAAAGTGGTAAAAAAGCATAGGAGACATAGGGACACAGACCTAACATATTTGTAATTAGATTCCAGCTGGAAATGAAAAAGAAAATTGCATAGAAGCTATTTTTAAGGAAATATAAGCTGAGAATTTTCTAAATATGATGAAAGACATAAAGCCACAGAACAAAGGATTTCTACAAATCCCATGTAAGATAAATACAAAAGAGACCACACCTGAATATATCACAGGAAAACTGCTAAAAATGAAAAACCATAAGAAAAAATCTTAAAAACAGACAAAAGAGATGGGGGGAACCACATTGTTTTTAAAAGAACAATAATAAAACTCAGAGCTGAGCAGTAGAAAAAAATGGAAACCAGAAAATTGTCAAAGGCAATTGTTAAAAAATGCTGAAAGAAAATAATTGCCAACTTAAAATTCTATACTCAGTGAATATATCCTTCAAAAGCAAAGACATTTTCAGGCAAACAAATACTGAATTTGTCACCAACATATCTGCATTAAAAGAAACATTAGAAGGATTTTTTTTTCAGGCAAAAGATGATCCCATATGAAAACACAGTAATGAAAGAAGAAATAACCAGCACCAAAAAATGTAAAATGTACAGATAAATCTAAGATAATATACACTGTATAAAACAATAATGTTGGCTAGATGGGGTAATCCCTCATGCCTGTAATCCCAGCGACTAGGCAGGCTGAGGCAGGAAGATCACAAGTTTAAGATAAGCCTCAGCAATTTAACAAGGCCCTAAGCAACTTAGCAAGATCCTGTCTCAAAAAAGTAAAAAGGGGTGAGGATGTGGCTCAGTGGGAAAGCCCTGGGTTCAATCCTCAGTGCAATAAAATAATAATAATAATGTTAATGTCTTATGAGAATCAACATATAAAGAGAATTAATTTATGTTAACACATCACAAATAAACAGGAGGACAGCAAACAGAGTTAAAGCATTGTAAGATTCTTGTTATTCAGAGTGTGATATTAGTACTAATTTAAGGCATGTTATAATAATCTCTAGAGTAATCATTATGCTTATTTTGGCAGCACATATGCCAAAATTGGAACAATACAGAAAAGATCATTATGGCCCTGAGCAAGCATGACATAAAGATTCTTTTTTTTTTTTTTTTTTTTTTTGGTACCAGGGATTGAACTCAGGGGCACTGGACCACTGGACCACATCCCCATCCCTGTTTTGTATTCCATTAGAGACAGGGTCTCACTGAGTTCCTAAGTGCCTCACCATTGCTGAGGCTGGCTTTGAACTCGCGATCCTCCTGCCTCAGCCTCCTAAGTGCTGGGATTATAGGCATGTACCACCGCACCCGGCTATGACATGAAGATTCTAAAGAATTATTAAAAATGTACAAAGAGCAAGCAAGAAGAGTAGGGAAGTGGAGTAATGATGATTAATCCAAAAGAGGGAAAACAGGAGAGCAAAATTAACAAAAATCAAATGGAACTGACAGAAAGGAAATTGTAAGATGACAGATTTAAATCATAATATCAAGCCGGGCGCAGTGGCGCACGCCTATAATCCCAGCACTTTGGGAAGCTGAGGCAGGATTGAGAGTTCAAAGCCAGCCTCAGCAAAGGCGAGGCACTTAACAACTCAGTGAGACCCTGTCTCTAAATAAAATACAAAAAAGAGCTGGGGATGTGGCCCAGTGGTCGAGTGCCCCTGAGTCCAATCCCCACTACCAAAAAAAAAAAAAATCATAATATTTGTGATTACTTTAAAAATACACGAACCAGATGGGCATGGTGGTACAATCCTGTAATCCCAGCAATTTAGGAGGCTGAGGTAGGAGGATCACAAAATAAAAAGGGCTGGGGATGTAGCTCAGTGGTAAAGCACCCTGGGTTCAATCCCCAGTATGTAAAAAAAAAAAAAAAAAAAAAAAAACATGAATCAGCAAAGCACAGTAATACAGGCAGGAGGATTGCAAGTTCAAGGCCAGCCTGAGCAACTTAGCAAGACCCTGTCTCAAAATAAAATAAGTAAAATAAAATAAAATAAATGATGGGAATGTAGCCTAGCATACACAAAGCTCTGGGTTTAATACCCAGTACTGAAAAAAAATAAAGATTGTGAAGCTAGACTAAAACTAAATAGCAACATATCACATATCTCAAACATAAGGATACAGAAAGAAAGCCATGTGACAATTTTAAAACATAGCCGTACTCTAGCTTGGGTACTCTCTCGTTAAGAGGTTGGGTTTCTCTACTCGACTGTTTGGACAGGCTTGCAGTTTCTTCAACCAATACGGTTTGGCAGAAATAACTGCATGGATTTTGATGCCAGGTCATAAAAGGCTGTGCAGTGTTTGGTGAAACAGTCAATCTTAAAGTCACGGCGTAAGAAGTCTAACTACCAGAATCTGCCATGCTATAAGGAAGCCCAAGCTACAGGGAAAGGCCAAGTGTTGGCAGAGATATAGAGCAAATGAACTCTCATACATGTACATACATATGACATAACAGTTATACCCCTGTTACACTCAATAGAAACAAGTACATATATACATCAAAAGATGTGGACAGAAAAGTTAATAGTAGGTTCATTTATAATGGCCAGAAAAAGGACACAAACACAAACATCCATTAACAACAGAATGAATGAATAAATCGTGAAGCTTATTCATAAAATGGAAAACCCACCCAAGCATGATAAAGAATGTACTGATACATGACAAGGAACGATACTACTGATGATATATAATAACATGGATTAGTCTTGCAAAGAAAGTGCAAACTAAGTCAGCCACAAGAATACATACTTAACAATTCTAGAACTAATCTATGTTGACGTAAATCAGAACAGCAGTTACATTGGGAAGAGGGGAAGGACTGTTGGGAAGAAGTGTGGAGGGGGCTTCTGGAGCCCCCTCATAATACCTCATGCCTTAATCCAGATATGGTTACCTATGTGCGTACTTTGTAAAAATTAATCAAACTGCACATTGAAGATTTGTGCATGTTGTTATGATGTATGAATACTTCTATTTTTAAAAAAGTTTTCTTTAAAAGCAAAGGAATAACAAACACAAAATTCAGGTTAATGGAGGAGAGACCAGGAGATGGGAGAGAAAAGGAGCATACAAAGGCTTTAAATTTACACAGAAAATGCTCAACTCTTTCATATGTATCAAATATTACACTAAATGCTAATAAACACATTATTTTAGTAGAAACGAATTATTCAAATATTTATAACCCATGTAATAAACTCAGGATGAATTTTTAAAGTAAATATAAACAACTCTCACCTATATATTTAAACACAGGAAGACAATTGCATGCATTTACTAAGTACCCTCCTTAGCATCACACTGATTGTTCCTTCAAGAGACCACTTTGTATGAGGTAGAGCAATAATCATGACAGGCATTATTGAGTACATACTATCTGTTGGGCACTGTTGTGAATGCTTTACATGCATTTAATTGTCATATAACCCTATGAGGCCAGGACTGTTATCACCCCAATTTAACAGATGGGGAAACACACACAGGGAGTTCAAGTGATTTGCCCGTGGCCTCACAGCAGGCAAGCAGCAGAGCCAACATTTGAAGCCTGGTTTTGAATTGCAGTCTGGTTTCAGAGTCTACTCACTCTGCCTCCTGTAAGGAGTGCATTTTCCATTACCAGGAGTTCCCGACTATATCCCACACTTCTGACAAGGCCTGAAATGCAGTTCCTGGGTGTCATGCACACCTGCCTCATAGAGAGGGGTATAGTGATGTGATCACAATTGTGACAATGAATAACATTGGCATTACTGCCAATAACAATAGACATTAAGCTCACATGATATTATATTTTGGAGTATATTAAAAAGTTGCCATGATTGAACAGTTAACATGTTATTTAATTCCAGACCTTTACTAAGAAGGAATCTAGATAAATTATCTTTCTCTCTCCCATCTTTTCCAGGCACATGGCACCTACCACTCTATACAATGCATTAGAATCATTCAAGAGCTGTGACTTTTCTCTCCTCTAGGAGAACAGGATTTGTTTCTGATTCTTCTTTGCCTCTTTGTGGTGTACATTACTTAGACATAGTAGATGTTGTGTAAGTATCTGTATAATGAGCACATACATGACAAATAAACAAAAATAAGTGAAATATCCAGCATCTCTATAAAAGCTCCCACATATCCCTTGACCTCATTCATCATATTCACTGCTGTATCCCAACGACTCAGAGAAGGGCCTGCAAGTTGTAAGTGCTCACTAGATACCAAATTTTGGTGGAATGAATGAAAGCAGGAGTGACAGATAATTCTTACCCATTGTGAAGTATCTACACACTTCACCTCTGTGAAGGGTCTTTCTGACACTGAGGTAGGTCAATATGTCTCTCAACTCGGAGAGATACAGAATATGTTGCTGTACTGCTGGGGCTTGATGACCGAATGAATGAGTTTACGATGGAGTGGCAGGCAGCTGGCTTGAGAGAGACGCCTCAAAGAAAGCCCATGCACATGGTTGTGGTGGTGATGGCCTGTGGTATGGTTTCGATCTTAAATGTTCCCAAAGGCCCATATATGCTAAAGCTTTGTCCCCAGCCTGTGGTGCTGTTGGGAGGTGGCAGAACCTTTAGGAGGTAAGTTAGGTCACTGGGGACATGCTCTTGAAGGAACCCCAGCCCATTCCTCTCTCTTTCTGCTTCCCAGCCACCACAATATAAGCAGCTTTGTTCCACCACACTCTCCCCACCATGGTGTTCTACCTCACCACAGGCCCCAAAATGACGAAGCCAAGCAACCATGGACTAAACCCTCTGAAACCATGAGTCAGAATAAATCTTTCCTCCTTATAAATTATCTAAGACATTTTATCATAGTGATGGAAAGTTGACTAGCAGCCTGTCTGAAGGATTTGCAGTGAGCAGCTCTTACCATGCATGGGAGGGGATGGGGATGAGGGTAAACGTCTCCAGGATGTTTGAGAATGTTCTTTTTTGGCTAATAAGAGCTCACTAGTCTGCAAAGCTGAACAAGCTCCCTGGTGGGGGGAGCAGAAGAGGTTCCCTTCCTCGGTCTCTCATGCTCCACTCCCAGCTCTTGTTTGCTTTTGAGAATTGTTCCTCTGGCAATGGGGAAGGCATGCGATGGCCATTTAAAATATGGAATATCACAAGTCAAAGTAAGCTGTGTCTTGAGGCACCTCTGGAACAGTCTTTAGGGAAAGACTGGGTTTTTTCCTTTCCCTTCATAAGCATGCCTTGACCTCCTCCCTCACCCTCTTCTTCCAAACCTCACCTCCTACCCCAGCCCCTCCTTCAGGCCTAAGCTTCAAACTATCTCCCCCTTTTCTCCCTACTCCCACATTTCTTTCCAGTCCACAGTGGGGAAAGCCAAAAGCTTGATCTCAGGGCAGAAAGAACCTACACACCAACCCACAGAGCCTAGAACTGCCCTGGGACAAAGTGTTTCTTAGGGATTCTCTCAGCAGACTATCAGAACCTGACACTCTGGTCTGGTGTGTCTATTCATCTCCTTTGAGGGCAGAAAATCCAGTTCTGGCTATCACAGCTTTGGGTGCCTTGTGTAGGCATCGCTTAGCAAAGCCCTGAGTCTACCTCCTCCCTGCCGCCATTCCCTTGGTTGTGCAGCACTTGGGGGGCTGCCAGGAGGTGGGAGGAGAACTGAGGAAACATCAGCCTGACCTTGATCACTCTGTGACTCTGAGACTCAGAACCTAGTGTCTCATAATTTTATCCAGAGACCTCTTTGTCCTCTAGAACCATTTATTCATTCATACGAGTTTTTTAAGGCACCTGTCTCAACACTTCTGTTCTCTTCCAGGTATTTCTATTCTGATCTATTCCCCCCCTCCCTCCCTCCCCTCTCTCTCTCTCTCTCTCTCTCTCTCTCCTCTCTCTCCCCCCCCCCCCCCCCACTTCTTTTCTGTGTCGGTCTCCTTGCGTCCCTTCACGTGGCCCTCCTGTCTCCGAGTGGCTCCTCGGCCTCTGTCTCTGCCTCCTCCACCCTCCCTCCGGGCACTCTGGGAAATGCCTGTGTGCGCCCGTAAGTTGCACCACGGCTTTCATCCCGATCCAGGTGGCTGCAATCCAGTACAGGATTTACGCTGCCCTGACCCTGAGCCGTCAAGAAGGAACAGCCAGATTAATGGGGTGGGCGGGCTGGGGTAATAATCGTTTGTTTGATGTGACAAGCCTGATAGGCGTTGATTTACTTACAGACTGATGGGCTTTTAATTGAGCACCTCCATCCCAGTCACTTCAAAGGCAGGGGAAGTTGACAAGGGGCCCCTTTCACGGAGGGTTCCTGGTGACTGACAGGCCCCCTCTGCTAACGCTCGCGCTCGGCCGAGGATTGGCCCGGGCGGCCCTTACCCGGCCCTCTGGCAAAGTAACACATTTTCTCTGTAACTCAGAAATGGCCTTTTGTCTGCTGCCAAGGAAGGCAGGCCCTGCTTGGAAGGCCCAGCGTCTCGCAGAAGGGCAAGCAATGAAGAGGAGTGGGCGATGCCCAAACTGGTCCCGGGAAAGGACCAGGAGGAGGTGGGGCAGATCGCAGACCCTCCTTGTGCAAATGGCTGTTTTGTTCTTTCCTCCTTGGCTGGTCCAACTCTCTTCCACTCCTTTCTACTTTTCCCCATTTCCTCCTCTTTTCAACCCCTTCTTTTTGCTTTAACCTTCCCAATGCTCAAGCCTCTTCTCCTCCTCTTCCTCTTCCTCCTCCCACTTCCCTCTTCCTTGCCCTGGGAAGAAAGGCCAGAAAAGGTGGAGTCAACTTCTCATGTCCCTGTTAGCACCAGTCCCCTCCTCTTGGACATTTGCCTTTCCACTCTCAGGCTGCTGGCTGTGAAGCCTACAAACCAGTATACCCTTGAACTTGAAGGCCAGGACCTCCAAAGTGGAACCTTCCCTCCTGTAGGCAACACTGCAGTGGTTCCCCTGGTCTTCTATTTCATTTTCCTTTCCATGGTCTCAGTTACCTGTGGTCAACGGTACAAAAACATTAAATGGAAAATTCCAAAAATAATTCATAAACCTTAAATAACTTTTACAGTATATTGTTATAATTGTTCTATTTTATTATAGCTTTTGTTGTTCATCTTTTACCATGCCTACTTTATAAATTAAATTTTTTTGTAGGTAGGTCATATAGGAAAACAGTACATATAGGGTTTGGTACCATCTACAGTATCAGACAACCACTGGGTGTCTTGGAACTTGTCCCCTTTCAAAAGGGGCATCACTATACAATGAAGATGGTCACATTGCAGTGCTTAAAACCAGGGATTCAGCCCAGCGCAGTGGTGCACACCTGTAATCCCAGCACTTGGGAGGCTGAGGCCTCACAAGTTCAAAGCCAGCCTCAGCAATGGAGAAGCACTTAGCAATTCAATGAGACCCTGTCTCTAATAAAATACAAAAAAGGGCCGGGGATGTGGCCCAATGGTCAAGTGCCCCTGAGTAAAATCCCTGGTACCAAAAAAAAAGACCAGGGACTCAGGTCTGGTGGAGTTGCTATCCCATTCTCATTTGGTCTATAAAATGCTTTAATAAATTGGGGTTTATTCTGTTTAAAATTTTAGAAATAGTTTCACCAGGGAAGTTCTATCAGAATAAATTTGCTTTGCTTCATTTGCCTTGTGAAGCCCTGATTTATTGATTTCTAAATTTCCTTATTCATAGGGAAAGATATGTCCTAACATCTCCTGCAATGTCATCTCATTTCTAGTCCAGGACCCCACCCTTGGAGCAGAGTCCCTGTGGTCCAGAGGTGGAATCCTCCAGAGCAGTCCTTAAACTTCCTCTCTAGGTCAGAGAGGGAGTGGCAGTGAGCCCCCCAGGAGGAGTTGTGAATTCTGAGTGAAGCTCCTTGAGTCACTGCCTGAGACTGTGGACAAGTCCTGTTCCCCGTGTTCTTCTCTGTTCCCCTGTTGGAACTTTTCCAAGCACACAAAGCCAACAATGGGCTAGAAAGATGATAACAAGTCCCATTTGCATAGCATTATTTTCATTTGGGAAGTGCTTTCACATCTATTATCTTAATTGATCTAAGTAGGTAAGTTCCATATTATGATACCTATTAGCTAAATGATAAAATTGAGACTCCAAAGGATAATGTGCTCATAAGAAGCAAAATTGAGTCTCAAACCCAAGTATTGTCCCTCTAAGTTCAGGTTGGCTCCTTCTTCCAATACCCTTCATAGGCTCCAAAGACTATTATCTCATTCTTTTTTTTTTTTTTTTTTTTTTTGAGGGGGTGCTACTGGGGATTGAACTCAGGGGAACTCAACCACTGAGCCACATCCCCAGCCCTATTTCATATTTTATTTAGAGACAAGGTCTCACTGAGTTGCTTAGTGTCTCGCTTTTGCTGAAACTGGCTTTGAACTCACAATCCTCCTGTCTGAGCCTCCAGAGCCGCTGGGATTACAGGCATGCACCACCACACAGCTTATTATCTCATTCGTGTGTGTGTGTGTGTGTGTGTGTGTGTGTGTGTGTGTGTGTGCATGCACACATGTGGGCATGTGCTGGAGATTGAATCCAGGCTTTATACATGCTGAGCACATGCCCTACCACTCACCTACATACTCCCATTTGTCTTGTTCCTTTTGAAGATGCATTTTCTTTTGTTAATTTCCCTTCCTCTTCTTCCCCTATGCAGGTCTTTCCCTCCTGTCTTGAGTTTCCTGGAACAGAGCCTCCTGCCCTAATATAAGAAGGTCAAACTTCCCCCTTAGTCTCTGCCCCAAAGGTCACTTCCAAATGATGCCTGGGAGCACCTGCCCCATGCTTTCCTCTACCACCCATATGATCAATGACTATAGGAGACACACCTATGCTCTGTTTCTCTCCGCTATTGAGAAAATGTCCACTAAGGTCATTCATTGGCTGCCGTTTGAAGATCCACCTGCTAGACCTCAGAGCCAAGAAAACATGTATCTCTCTTGACCTGCTAGAAGGGCATTTTTTACTACAGAGCTAAGCCCCAGGGCTAAAGCTTGGGAGAAATTAATCATCTCTCCCTTTTCTGCCCCTGTGACTTGAATATATCTCCACTGATGCACTTAATGCCCTGAGATGTTACAACTTGTTTACATTGTCGGTCCCCTCACTGGAAAGTCTGAGCCTTTGGAGCAAGTACTTATCTTTTCATCTAATATCCCCAGTGCCTAGCAGTAAAACATTTTGCTGAAATGTTGGTTGCTGAAATATTTCTTGAAGGACAGTATGGTGTCATTGTGTGGTCAAATAGCATATGATCACAATCTTAGCTCCACTGCTTGCCAGCTACAACCCTTGGACAAGTCATTTAAGTTTTCTATGCCTCAGTATCAGCTGTAAAATAGAACAAAAAAATTATCTACCTTATAAAGTTACTATGAGGCTCAAATGGGTTAATAACATATTTCATCTAATTCATATTGCACCATTATTTTAGGTTCAACAAAGAGAGAAAAAAATGGTGCTAAATAATCTGACACAATGCTTTTTTTAAATCCATGTCAGAGATGTTAAAAATGTGAAAAAATGCATCTTAGAATTGATTAAAGATGTCTATGTAAAATACTTAGAACTGTAGCTGGCACACAGTGCCTGCCGTGAAAGTGAGAGTGTCGTTGCTGTTGGACTGCGTTCTCACAAGAACCCTGTGATGAGCAAGTTAATCCTTGTTTTACAGATGAGGAAACAGAAATTCAGAGGGATGAAGTGGCTTGACCAAGCTCACATAGCCAGCCAGTCCTCATCAGGCATTTAAATCTGCCTTTGAGGTACAATAATCTATAGTTATTACAATAGCTGACAGCCGCCCACCAAGCTACCCTGGAGTTCCGAGCTGGGTTCTGTTCTCAATTGCATTAGCTTTCTTTAATCTAAGTTTTTTCCCCTCTGGTATAATTACTCTCCTTCTTCCTCCCCCCTCCTCCTTTGTACTTGGCTCTGATCTTTTTACTTTTCTGTTAATGGCTTCAGGTTTTACTGTATCTGTGTTTTGAATTGCAAGCAACCTCAAATCTTTTATGGAGGTAGAAGGGATATAAATAAATATAAAGGTTAAAATTGGCTTTTAAAGATGACATGTAGCAAGGGGGTAAAAAATGAGAGACTGCACCCACATCTTGCATGGCAATATGTAGGTTCCACAAGGACACCCCTGAGAACTGCCCAGCAAGTGACCACAGTGACATCCTAATCTTTGAATCCTTCCAACCACCACTGAGAGCCCCGTTGTGAGATGTTGTAATAAAATGCAGGAAGTCTACTTGCCCCTCAAGTCTGCCCTAGTAGACTCTCTTTTCCCAAGGCCCAGAGAGACAGTATAGAACGGAGGGAAATTGTTAACTCTTCTAGGACCTTCTCTGGCTCATCTTGGTGCCCCCCAAAAGGAAACATATACTTGAAGGAGTGTATGTTTCTAGCTCCCTTTTGCAGTGAGTCTGAAACCAAGGAGGGAATCCCATAGCTGCAAATGGAACCACTGTAAAAGGTCTATTGCTTGTTTTAACATCAAAAAGGGAGTCCCTGAAATATACCATATTTGGGACTCTGGCAACCTTTATGGCCACCCAGGACTCATGGCTATCACAGGTCACAGATGCCACTTCTCCCAACTGAAGACCTTCCTCTTGTGCCAAGTTGGTCATGAGTACATTAAAAGATAATGAATAAACACAACATCGTATTTGTACGTTGTTTTTCCTCCCAAGCAAGCTAGAGGGGTATATTCATGAATTTGCTTGGGCTTCTCAGAATGGGATCAGAAATGATCCAACACTTATCTCAACCCTCCCACTGTTTGAGTGAGGGGTAGAGCCGAAGATGGGAGCTTTGCCATGAGAAGGGAAACCACGCCATCCATTGCTTAATACCCAGGGATGGAGCCTACTGCTCTTCCAGGAGTAAATGAAGTGTACTCTAGGCTCAGATCTACCAGACAAAGCAAATTACATCAGCAAAGGAAGGAAAGGTGAAAAGGGGTATTCAGCTCTTCATTCACATACATGTAGTTCATTTTTAAGGCTCCACAAGGAAGCAGACGCTCACCAAATCCCTTCTGACTCTGTCTGTATGGGAGCCTCTTCTGAGATAATCCTCTTACTGGAATATTTAAGGCATCAGATGTAAATCGCCAACCTTTTATCTCACCTGAAGGTTCATGTACCACAAAACTTATTGTGTAGGCATCTATCTACATGTAGATAGTCGCAGGTGCTTTTCTGAGTGGGCATTCCTATGTTTTTCAATATCTAACTCTATTTTTGTTTTCAGGGAAAGAGGGGTGCAAAATATGAAACTTAGAGATTGGAGAAAATAGATATACCTAGAGAAATTTCAAAATTAAAACACATCCTTCTGAGACCCTATTTTGTCATTTGCAACCAATAAAAATGCCTATTGTTATTACGAGCTCATAAATAACTTGATTTTGGCATCTGCTTTCATACCAAACAAAAAATGAATAAATTAAATTTGATTTACAACCTTTTTCATTTTTATTAGCACTACTCTGAAGAGTTTATGTAAGGGACGTGCCAGAGCAGTTATGCCAAATGTTTTAAGACGTTGGTATTGATATTATATAAATTAAGGTGTTTTAATTTGCATTCTTTAATTAACTAAATACTGGCAGAAAAATAAAACACAAGGGCAGCCCTGACTTATTGCCTCTATTAAATTGCTGACATCTCCAAAAAGATGCGTTAAGTAATCCAATTCATGAGGGGGAGTGGGGAGGGGGGATATTAACACGCTTGTATTTGGCACAACATGTTGGGTTTAAGACACCAATATCCCGCTTTGCTTGCAGAGTGGTAAGGGGGTAGTTGTGTTTTAAGAAAGTCTGAATTTGTGTCCCCAAGGAAGAAATTGACCAAATGCTTGACTTATCCATCCTGCCCAGGTCTGAGTTGAAGGGTCATTGAGCATAACTCCTGGCTGCAGCACATGGCTCCCGCCTTTACACCCCACAGCTGAATCATGGCCCACCTGGGAAGAATAGAGCTGGTAGAATTAGTCAGGCATATCACAGATCAACATGATCACACCAGAAACCAGGGAGAAGCACAAAGACCCCTTGCCTGAGTTGCCTGCTTTCGGTTCCTCCTCTCCATGGCACCTGGGCCACCAACACACCACCAAAAAAAGTGTGTTTGGGTCATTGTTTTATTTTGTGTGGTGCTTGGAATGAAACCCAAGAGCACTCTACTGCTAAGGTACATCCTTGACCTCATTTATTTATTTATTTATTTTTGAGACAGAGTCTTACTAATTTGCCCAGGCTGGTCTTGATCTTGTGATCCTCCCACCTCACCCTTCTGAATTGTGCAGGAGCCCTGTTTGGGGAGATGGATGAGATTGCGGTTGGCTGCAGGCCATGGAGAAGTTTGGGCATTGCCGCCTTCTGTGGTCTCACGGGACTTGGCCCGAGATCTCCCGGAACTTGGCCCAAGATCTCACGAGACTTGAGCCGAGATCGGGGCGGGTCGGCACCATTTGGTTGTTGGTTGTTTGGTGGTGTGTGTGGTGCATGTTAGAGTTGTTGTCAGAGCCGGAGAGAGAAGTTAACAAAATAAAAAGCCTGTTTGTTTCCAGTCTGCCTCTTAACTGTTCCCGCGGCGTCGTAGCTCCAAGCGGCAATCGCTTCAGGCGGCTACAGGTGGCGGCCCATACGGGGAATTCGGAGCGGACAGGTAAGAACTGAAAGGTCTCTAAAGATGGGTTCGAATATAACTAAATCCCAAGGGATAGAGGCTATGGAAAGAATCCTTGATATACTTGACTCCATTGTCAGTGAGGAGGATTTAGAAAAAAATGAAAGTGATCAAGAAAGCGTAGCTTCCACTGGGTCAACTAAGACCAGTAAAGAGAGTAGTAGAAGAGTCCCAAAAATTACAAAAATCCAAGCTGTTAGAGCTATTCGGGAGTTATTTGAGATAGCTGAAGAATACTTGCTCTTCATGGAAACTGGGACTCAGGATATTGCTGTCAGTGAAATTAGCAGTAATGAGGAATCTAGTAAAAGTGACCCTGAGAAAATGAGGAAAAAGAAACTAAAAAAGACCAAGAAAGAGGACCGTGAAGTAGAGGAACCACTTGTGTCCTCTACTCCCCCATGGGTGGAATCCATTACAGAAAATATGAAGGGTATTACTAGGCATTTGCATACCCTAGAAACAGAAATAAAAAGTCTTTCTAAGCGCTTATGCGCTCTCGAGGGTAACTCAGATACATTGGGAACTGCCAGTATTTGAAAAGAAAAATGGACAGAGGGTCCACAAGTCAGTAGATTTCAAAACAATAAAAAAATCTCAAAGAGGCAGTAATGGCATATGGACCCCAAGCTCCTTTCACGTTGAGTATGCTGGAGTCCCTTAACACCTTTAACTTAACCCCCTCAGACTGGAAAAGTCTATGTAAAGCAGCATTAAGCGGGGGGCAATACTTGGTTTGGCGATCACAATTTCAAGACCGTTGTATAGAAACGGCTAAAAGAAATGCAGCTGAAGTGTTTGTAGACCATAATATAGAAATGCTCACAGGAGAAGGGCAATTCGCAGACTTACAGGCTTAAAAACATTATGACCCAGGTGTATATACTCAGATAAATGCAGCTGCCTTAAAGGCATGGAAAACTTTACAAGGACCTGGGGATCTACAAGGTAGTTTGTCAAAAGTGATTCAAGGACCTAATGAGCCATATGCTGACTTTGCTGATCGACCTTTGAGAACTGCAGGTAGAGTGTTTGCAGATGTTGATCAAGCTATGCCATTAGTTGTTCAATTAGCATACGAAAATGCTAATAAATACTGCCAGGAAGCCATCAGGCCATGGAGAAATAAAAAGGATCTTTCCGTATATATACAACTATGTAAAGATGTAAATGATGCCTTTGACACAGGAAATGTGATTGCAGCAGCCATGAGAGGTGCTTCCCCTCAAAATTTCACAAGGGCTCAACCTAGACATCATAATCAATCAGAATATTCCAGGCAAAATTATCATAATCAATCAGGCTATTTTAGGCAAAATCCCAAAAGAGAAATAAGACCAAGCTCATACCGTGCCCCAGGCCGCTGCCCCAGGTGTAAAAAGGGAAATGATTGGGCCAATAAATGCCATTCAGAATTTGACATCCATGGAAATCCTTTGTTCAAGAATTCAAAAAACAGGGCATGGGGCCCAATGCCCCAGGGCCCACAAATGTACAGGATATTGGAGAAGGAGTATCCTCAAGCATCCACTCAGATGCTTCCCCGACACAATCCCTACTACCCCATCCACTCCCTCACCAGAGGAACAGGAGGAAATGCAGGATTAGACCTCTGTTCCACCGCCCGAAATAGTGTTAACACCTGAAATGGGGGTTCAACTGATTCCCACAGGAGTCAGGGGACCTCTTCCCTCAGGGACTGTAGGACTTATTCTTGGGTGAAGTCTTAAAAGCTTATTAGGTTTGCAAGTGACCCCAGGTGTAATAAACTCAGACTACAAAGGGGAAATAAAAATAATGCTTAGCTCACCCCAAAGTATAAGTTCCGTTAATCAAGGAGATAGAATTGCTCAGTTGCTTCTCCTTCCAAATTTACATAATTCATTTAAAATGAATATGCCTCAAAAAGGGAACAATAGAGGATTTTGTTCCACTGACTCGGAACCTATGGCTTGCTGGGTTCGGGATTGTGCAAGGAGGCCTATGTGTAAAATAAAAATCCAAGGAATAGAGACAGAAGGACTGATAGATACTGGAGCTGACTCTTCCATCATTAATCTATGGCAATGGCCCAAGCACTGGCCTCTGAAAAAAGCTTCAACCAGTTTAAGAGGCTTGGGATATAATAACCTCCCAGAGAAAAGTGCAGTAATTTTAAAATGGGAGGATGATGAAGGGCATAAAGGAACATTTCAGCCTTATGTTTTACCTAACCTACTGGTTACTTTATGGGGAAGAGATATTTTGCAACAAATGGGAATACACCTTGCAACCAAGCCTGCAGGTGTTAAATGTGAAAATCTACAGGGTAATCTTAACCCTAAAAGAAATCATTATCAAAAAGTACAGAGTAATCTTAACCCTAAAAGTAATCATTACCATAAAGGAAAAAGATATTTTTTTTTCGGGGCCACTGAGAAAATAATTTTGAAAATACCATGGCTTTCTGATAAGCCAGTGTGGGTCCCTCAGTGGCCCCTATCTAAAGAAAAATTACAAGCGGCCCACCTACTAGTTCAGGAACAACTAGAAGCAGGACATATAGAACCTTCCACCTCTCCCTGGAATTCCCCCATATTTGTGATCAAGAAAAAATCAGAAAAATGGCGATTGTTACATGATCTTAGAGAAATTAATAAAACCATGCAAATCATGGGCCCTACTCAACCTGGACTTCCTAATCCTGTAGCTATTCCAAAAAATTTCCATCTTATTGCTCTTGATATAAAAGATTTTTTTTTTCCATTCCCCTACATCCTCTGGATGCCCCCAGGTTTGCTTTTTCAGTTCCTTCTATCAATAATAATGGCCCTGATAAAAGATATCAATGAAAAGTGCTACTGCAGGGAATGGTTAATAGCCCCACCATATGCCAAATATATGTGGACAAAGCAATCAAACCCATTAAAAATAAATATCCAAACCTCATGTGTCTACATTACATGGATAATGTTTTACTGGCCCACCCTAATCAAAAAATCTTATTTAATATATTCAGTGACATGGCAGAAAATTTTTAAAAATATGGATTATATATAGGAGAAGAAAAAGTTCAAACCAGATCACCCATATTATATTTAATATTTAAAATCATGGATACCTTTGTTAGACCCCCCAAAATTTTAATAAATAAAGAACATTTGACCACCCTCAATGATTTCCAAAAACTACTGGGAGACATTAATTGGTTTCGCCCTACACTAAACCTCACTACTGGCCAATTAAAACCTTTATTTGATATCCTTCGAGGGGACCCTGATCCATCCTCACCGCGAACATTGACTCCTGATGCTAGGAAAGCTTTAAAGGTAGTAGAAAAAGCCATCGAAGGAGCTCATTGTGACAGATTTGATTTAACTCAACCGCTGATGTTGATTATTATTTCTTCACAATATACACCGACAGGAGTATTTTGGCAACAAGGGCCTTTATTATGGATACATTTGCCTGTCTCTCCTAAAAGCATAATTGAGTCTTATACCTCCATGGTGGCTAAACTTATTCTTCAAGGACTTAAAACTTCTACTAAAATATTTGGCATTCACCCTGCTACTATTATTACTCCCTATTCATCATCACAGATTGAATATTTATGCTTCAACGATAATGACTGGGCTACAGCTAGATGCTCTACCTCTGCAAATTTTGATAATCACCTTCCTAAGTCTCCTATATTATCTTTTTGTATTAATCATCCTATTATATTTCCACAGGTAATAAAAAATCAACCTATTCCTAAGGCATTTAATGTATTTACAGATGGGTCCTCAAATGGTACTGCTGCAGTAGTCACTACAAAAGAAAATATGACTTACATAACTGCACACAAATCAGCTCAATTAGTGGAACTAGAAGCTGTGGTAAGAGCTCTGGAAAATTTTAGAGAACAGCCCATAAACATTTTTTCAGATAGCCACTATATTGTACATGCCGTCCCAAAATAGAGCTAACAGGACCAATAGCACCTCATACTCCAGCCTTTAAATTGTTTTATCAAATATAAAAACTTTTGTGGGCAAGAAAAGAACCTCTATTCATAGGCTATATTAGAGCACATACCAACTTGCCTGGTCCCCTCCATGAAGGTAATCAAAAGGCTGATGCTGTTACCCAAACAATCTTTATACTTTCAGCACTCCAGCAAGCTACTTTATTTCACTCCCAGTTTCACGTCAATAGCACCACCTTGCAGCGTAGGTTTAAAATCACAAAGGAGCAAGCCAGAATAATTGTAAAAGATTGTAAATCTTGTATGACACATTTGCCCAATCCTCATTATGGTGTTAATTCTAGAAGATTAATGCCCAATCATTTGTGGCAGATGGATGTTACTCATGAGCCAAGTTTTAGAAAATTGCGATTTATTCATGTGACCATAGATACATGCTCAGGCATGATTTTTGCTTCCTTACATTCTGGAGAAAAAGTTAAATATGTCACATCTCATTGTTTACAAGCTTTTCCTGCATTGGGCATCCCCAAAATGCTTAAAACAGATAATGGCCCTGCATATATGTCCTCATCTTTCAAACAGTTTTGCGCAAAATTCAATATATCCCATAAAACAGGCATCCCATACAAACCTCAGGGTCAGGGCATTATTGAAAGAGCAAACCACACACTGAAAATTGTGTTATTAAAACAAAAAGAAGGAAATTGGAAAAGTCCTAGGGACAGATTGGCAGTTGCCCTGTTTACCTTAAATTTTTTAACTTTAGACTCTAATGGTTATTCTGCTGGAGACAGACATTGGAACCCACACCAACAACATAAACCTTTGGTTTACTGGAAGGATGTTCTTTCAGGTACATAGAAGGGTCCAGATCCAGTATTAATTTGGGGGAGAGGATCTGTTTGTGTTTTTCCAAAGCATGAATCCTCTCCAATATGGATACTATCTAGATTAATAAAGCAGATACCACATCAAAAGGATCAAGATGAAGTTGTTGAAGAATCAAGATTAATAAAAAAAGTACAAAATTAAGAGAACCAAGATGAAGATATAGAATGATTCCCTCAAAAAAGTCCTTCAAAATATTTCACAACTTAAGTGTCATTCCTCCCGGCCGGGACGAGGAGATCTCTCTTTAGTGTGCACACAATTGTATTTTTTTTCTTTTTATACATGTCTTTATGTCTGTGCATTTGTCTATATTTCATGTTAATGTGACATCACAAATATATGTTTGTATGTTTGTTCGTCTGTCCAGTGTGACGTCAAAAATAACAAAGCGTTTATGAAAATATATATATATATATATATGGATTCAAATAACTTTAATTCATTTTAGTTTAAGAGTATTCAATTTGCGTAAATAATTTTATAAGTGAAGGTACTTTCAATTTTGATTTATAGGTGTCCCTGAGACTTCTCCTTACCAAACAATATGACTAGTGCTGTATAACCTGATATTTTGTTGTTTTGACATAGGATTGTTTATTTGTTATTAACTTCATTTGTTTAATAGATGATTAATTTAAATTATTTTAACAGGTAAAAGATTGATGTGTATGCAGAGACTCAAGGGTTCCAGCTAACAAATTATTTCTCCAAAGTGCCTTTACCTTTTCTTTAATCTATCTTTAGTACAGTAAATACCCTCAGTCTTTCTTTGTTTTGTTCTAAATATGATATTTTGCCAGCTTATGTTTGTAGAAGCTCAAGCACCAATGTATGTGAACAAAAATCAACTTTAATTTTCTAATCTAATAATTCTATTTTTTAGTTTGACAACTCGCCTCTTGACTCAGTGCTACAATACCACTGCCTTTCCTTTAATAATTGATGCTTGAGTTTCTAGGTAGCGGGCCCTGAAGATTTGCCGGTGGCATTGTCTAGACATAAAAAAGACGGCTGCTGCTACAGCTGCAGGGATCGCAGTTGCTGCAAGCATCCCTGCTACTCAAGCATCAAACAACCTCAACAACAGTGTGGCCTCTGCTCTACATGCATGGGGCTTCCTAGATCAACGTGTTATAATAGTGGACATTTTGATCTTTCATTGTTTTAGAATTTACGGGACAATGCCCTGCGGGTATTTGTCTAGAAAACTCAGTGTGTTACTTGATACAACTTAGGGCCCCTGATTTATTTTAAAAATTTGATATGCTATAAAATTTGGCTCGTCACCAAAAGGCTTGTCGCCTTAAAGCCGCACCATCTCCTCACAATTAGACAGCTGTTAGTCATCATACACAGTCGATCCTGAAGGGCTCCATTGGATGGCTGGTTAGCCAATGACGGGTAAGATCCCCAGAGGGGGACAACCTAAGATAGGCACAGTTGCATGGGACAGTCTCATGTGGCCAACATATCAACCTAAGACAGAAGTCAAGGGCACAGCCTTGATTATCGGATGATGGGTAAGAATGTTGGTTGCACATGGATGTCCTAGAGCATCCCCTCTTTTAAAACAAAAAGGGGAAATGCAGGAGCCCTGTTTGGGGAGATGGATGAGATTGCGGTTGGCTGCAGGCCATGGAGAAGTTTGGGCATTGCCGCCTTCCGTGGTCTCACGGGACTTGGCCCAAGATCTCACGAGACTTGAGCCGAGATCGGGGCGGGTCAGCGCCATTTGGTTGTTGGTTGTTTGGTGGTGTGTATGGTGTGTGTTAGAATTGTTGTCAGAGCCGGAGAGAGAAGTTAACAAAATAAAAAGCCTGTTTGTTTCCAGTCTGCCTCTGAACTTGTTCCCGCGGCGTCGTAGCTCCAAGCGGCAATCGCTTCAGGCGGCTACAGAATTGCTGGGATTACAGGTGTGCACCACCAGGTCCAGAAAATAAAGGAGGCAGAAGTACTTGAATTGCTTTGCAGGGTCCTACCATCCTTTCCAGAGATTTTTTTTCTTTTTTACTTTTTTTTTTTTTTTTAATTCACCATCATACTGAAGAGTAACTTCTTTTGGATCTAAGGACATTTCTTTTTTTGGTACTGGGAATTGAACTCAGGGGCACTCGATCACTGGGCCACTGGGCCACATCCCCAGCCCTTTTTTGTATTTTATTAGAGACAGGGTCTCACTGAGTTGCTAAGTCATTAGCAACTCGCCATCGCTGAGGCTGGCTTTGAACTCGCAATCCTCCTGCCTCAGCCTCCCAGGTGCTGGGATTATAGGCGTGAGCCACCACACCCAACTTAGGCACATTTCTTTTTTTCTTTCCCTACTTTCCTCATTTGTTGAGAAAATTTTTCCTCAGTTTTCCTCATTTGTGCCTTAATTTTTTGCTCTCTGGTTCTCCTCGCCTGCAGGGTCAAACTCAGCTAATGCCTCATCTTCTGTAATGTCCCCTTCCCCAGACTTTTAGGGAGGAGCAGCTCTATGGACAACATGACAATCTCCACTTGTTGGCCATAAGTAAAGGATTTCTCCTCAAGCACGGGCTGAGAAAACCATATTTCTCTTCCCTAAGCCCACGGGGTCCTCAATGAGCCATCGGTTCCCTGTTCTGCCATCTGAGGACCTGTCTTGCATTCTTGGCCCAGTCTGGAAAGAATTGTGCTGAAGGCAGAGATCTGGGGTTCTCACAGATCCCATTGAGCTGACTGGTGCAATCATACAGAGATGCAGGGCTGGGGTTCACCTCTCTCCTGGCCCCCATACTACCCCTTCACTCTCACCCAGCATTCTCCAGGGAGCTCAGTGAGAAGCAGTTCAAGGGGAACTGGAAGCCAGTTGCCAGGGGTCTCTGAGTACTACCACATTCTAGCCTTCTCCCTGAGTACTACCCTAGCCCTCTCCCTGGATGAGTTCCTTTATTTGCTCAAGGAATAAAGGATGAATTCCAACTTTTAATAAGGAAAACACTGCTCTCCTTTGCCAGCTCCCCATCTCCCTGCCCCCCCTCAAAAAAATCGCACTTTCTTGTCGTTTCCCATCTTGCAACTCTGTCAGTTGTTTTAAAACAACTGTTTTAAAACATGTCTCCTGTCATAAATAAAATCATCATTATGCATTTTGACTGCAGTGGTGAAAAATTCACCCAGCTTAGAGAGGGGGCAGAAACCTGTGAAAGTCTCCTCCATCCTGATGTAGAATGGGAGGAAACACGAGTAAAAGAACACATTCCAATCATGGTTTTTAACTAATGTGGCTTTTCTGGATTGGGCTGTTACTATGGTTTGCATATGAGTTAAGTGTGTCCCCAAAGGCTCAGGTGTTGGAAGTTTGGTCCCAGTGTGATGATGTTAAGAAGTGGTGGACCTTTCAGAAGAGAGATCTACTGGGAGGTCCTAAATTTAGGTCATTGAGGCCATGTCTTTAGAAAGGATTAAAGTAGTTGTGGTTTCTCTCTTTCTCTTTAGTCTCTCTCTAGTTTCCTGTCTTGCCATGTGTGCCTGTGCTTCACCACCCCCCATTTCCATCATAATGCCATCTGTCATGATGTCATGCAGCCAAGGCAGCCCTCACCAGAACCAGTACCAAGCTGATTAGACTTTTGGTCTTAAAAATGTGAGCTACACCTAGCCGGGCGCGGTGGCGCAGGCCTGTAATCCCAGCACTTTGGGAGGCTGAGGCAGGAGGATCGCGAGTTCAAAGCCAGCCTCAGCAATGGCGAGGCACTTAGCAACTCAGTGAGACCCTGTCTCTAATAAAATACAAAAAAGGGCTGGGGATGTGACCCAGTGGTCGAGTGCCGCTGAGTTCAATCCGCAGTACCAAAAAAAAAAAAAAAAAAAAAAAAAATGTGAGCTACATAAACTATTTTTCTTTGTAATTTAACAACCTCAGGTATTTCACTATATAAACAGAAAACAGACTAATATGTCTAGGCACAATGGCATATGCCTGTAATTCCAATGACTTGAGAGGCTGAGGCAGGAAGATCACAAATTCAAGGCCAACATCAGCAATTTAGAGAGACCCTGTCTCACAAAATAAAAAGGGATGGAGACATAACTCATTGATAGAGAATTCAATCCCCAGTACCAAAAAAAAAAGAGAAAGAGAAAGAAAGAAAATAGACTACTAATATGTCTGTTGGCTGGGGGTGTTTTGTTTTGTTTTTATCGCTTGTACACTGGTTTACTTAAGAAAATTAATGGGGAAAAAAAAAGCTTGACAGAGAGCATCTGCAGTGAACGTCAGGCCTTTGGAGGTGTAGAAGGGATACCTCAGGATGCCAGAAAAAAAGTTCTCCAACACAGGAAGAAGGAGGGTGAGAAAGATATACTAAGTAGGAACTGGAATTCTTGTTTTGAATTTTGAATTTGTTGACATCTCAGAATTTAAATCTCTCTTGATTCTAGCAAGCCCATCAAGACCCTGACTAGTTCAAAGCCTTTCTCCCAGTATCATAGGGTTAAGGTTGATAACAAAGGGTAACGTTTGACTCAGTGACCCAAGGAGGCCCAAGCCCAAGGCCAAAGGTGAGGAGACAAAAGTTGAGCACAAGCTGTGAGTCTCTGCAATGAGAAAATGCATGAATTAAAATGCCTAGGGAATGGGATGCTCTGCTTCACTATTTTTCCCCTTGGCAAATGGTTGATAAAGCAGAACACTTTCATCATCTCAACCCTTGTTCAGAAATCGAAGAGATGTGCCCTTTTGTACTTTGGAATTCTGCAAGACACACCCATTCAAAAAATAAATAAAAAGAAGAACAAAATCAAGTTGACTTTTCTACCTTGGTGGGTGCTCTACTAACAATAATTATTTATTTCACTACTTGATGTCATCCAGTGCTACGCAGTCTTTATTCTGGAAATTCATTATGGTCAGGGCTAGGGATGAACCTCGAGTAACATGACCAAAATCACTTTACATTTTGTCTTGCCTTTTCCATCAGCAGGAACAAGAAAGTTCTAAATAATGCAGAGTCCCCATTAGGGTTCACTTGTGTAAATTTTTCCTATATTATGTTTGTCAATATCTAGGATGCTTTAGGGCAGACTGGATTATGCCTCTCCTTCTCCTGCTAAATGAGGGACAGGGTGGGATGGGAAGAGGGAGAACATGAGAAACAGGCATGTTTTCTTAACCCCAAAGATGGAAATGGGACCCCTTTTTATATGAATTCTCCAAATGGATGTGCCAGAATATCCCAGAGGCCTTTCCCATGCATGCCTGCCTGAGTCCCCAACTGAACTTCAGACATGCTCCAAAGCTATCCTACTAAATTTCTTACAGGGGGCTTATTTTCTATGCATACAGCTTCTGTTTTTTTTTCCCAAGAGGCAGGGTATCACTGGGCACAGTAGCACACACCTAGAATCCCAGCCATTCATGAGGCTGACACAGAAGGATTGCAAGTTTGAGGACAACCTGGGCAACTTAGGGAGAGTCTGTCTCAAAATAAAAAGTAAAAAGAGCTAGAATATAGCTCAGCAATAGAGCACCCCTGAGTTCAATTCCTAGTATGGCAATAACAACAACAACAACAAATCCCCAGTACCACACACACACACACACCAAAAAAAAAAAAAAAAAATGGGGAGGATATGAATATTACTATGTTGCCCAGGCTGGCCCTAAACAATCCTCTTGCCTCAGCCTCCTGAGTAGCTGAGACTATAGGCACATGCCATCATGCCCAACTATATACAACTTTTGACTCAGCAATTCTACTGCTAGGAATTTACAGTCATGCTAACACACATGGAAAACGAATGACAGATAAATATTTAATTTCATTATGAAAGCAAAACATTAGAGATCATTTAAATGTCCATTAGTAGGGGACTGAGGCACGTCATGTAACAATGCTGTGAAACTAGAAAAAATAAATAAGGCACAGAAGCCCATTATGCAATCTCTAAAATATATTATTTTTTAAAAGCAAATACAGAAGAGTTTGTATAGTAAGTCCCATTTGTGTATAAAAAGAGGGAAAGAATATATATGTATTTGCTAATTTATGAACAAAATGTCTCTGGAAGGATAGACAACAAGCTCATTGCCTTAGTGTACTGGGAAGGGAAACTAGATGGCTGGAAGGAGTTTCTTTTACTTTACATTCTCATAGCTTTGGAATTTGGTGCCATGGGAATGCACTTCATCATAAATAAATAAATGCATTTTTCAACTAAATAAAAAGCAATTTTCAATCACTTTTAAAGGGGATGCATTATGTGAATTCCCACTCTGAATGGCCCTTCTACTTTTGGCCATTGGTCTGGTCTGCTTAGGACCCTGCTCCTCAGGTACTACTCCAGGTACAGACTGGCAGAGGGCCACCGGAATAAACACTTCTTGAATTTCTCTGACATCTTGAAATTTGCTTTTATCAAATACAACTTATAACAATCAAGCCACTACCAGAACAGCTCTCCCATTTTTTGAATGTTGAAATGAGTTTGGAACCCGGGCACAGTGGCACATGATTTAAACTCAGGGACTTAAGAGGCTGAGGCAGGAAGATTGCAAGTTTGAGGCCAGCCTCACCAACCTAGCAAGGTCCTGAGCAACTTAATGAGACTCTGTCTCAAAATGAAAAATAAAAAGGGTCTGGGGATGTGACTCAGTGGAAAAGTGCCCCTGGGTTCAACCCCCAGTTAAAAAAAAAAAAAAAAAGAAAGAAAGGAATTAGTTTGGAGCTGTGCATCCCATCTAGTTGGGAACCCAGCGCAGGAAAGGATACACTTTGGGCAAGTTTTGAGGCTTATCTGCCAGAAGAAGGGATCATACACATATCTTCGCCTTCACAGCTGAAGTTCATGGGAAGGGTCAGAACCAGGTGTGACACCAGCCCTGTGCAACTGATATAAAAACAGACCTCCACCCACCAAGATCTTCCCCAGAGCCTGGGAACCCATTGGTTCCAGCTGGTGTAGCTCAGCGCATGGGAGTAGGACAATGGTGGACATAATTCCATAGGGTAGGCATGGTCTTTTCTTCTCACTTCAGGTGCCTTTCAATCTACTCCTATATTTCCTCATACCCAAATGAGAGGAGGTGCATGAACATACCTAGAGTGGGGCCTTCCCCAGAAGGTGCAGTGAATGTTAGTGGTAATCTGAATTTAACTTCAAGTAATGTACTTAATAACAGTAGGTTTAGTTGGGTGTGGTAGCACACACCTGTAATCCCAGCACTTGGGAGGCTGAGGCAGGAGGATCACAAGTTCAAAGCCAGCCATCAGCAATGGCGAGGCACTTAGCAACTCAGTGAGACCCTGTCTCTAATACAATACAAAAAAAATGGCTGGGGATGTGGCCCAGTGGTTGAATGCCCCTGAGTTCAATTCCCGGTTCAAAAAAAAAAAAAAAAAACAATAGTTTTTACTTATGGATATGAAACAGGAGTTAAGGTAGGGCATTCTAATTTTTTATTATTATTATTAATCTACAAGAACACAAAGATGCCAAGAGGAAAGGGCTGCCCTGACTTTTGGGACACCCTGAATGTGCATAAGAGTGCTGAGCTTGCTAGCTTGCTGTCTCTGTCCACCAATCTTGGGGTCCCATCAGGCCTACACCTACCAAGTAACTAACTACCAAGTCAGTAAACAGTAATTGAATAGATAATGAATTGAATAATCAACCCAATCTAATTCAATAATTCAATGAATGAGTATTCCCCACTATTCTTTCTCTGCCTCGGTTTCCTAGTTTCTACCATCTCTTAAGACGAAAGGAAGATCCTGATGGCAACAACCAGTCCACTGGGAATGATTCAAGTCTTTGGTGTCTCCCCACCTTAAACCCCAAGAGGTCCCAGGTTTTCAATTAATTATTTTAATGGAATCAATTAATTATTTTAAAGTTACCATAAGCATTATATTTGTTGCTTGGCTTAAGTTGTTAGATGTATTCCACATCAGGGGCAATGGGACAAAATGGGCTAAAGCTCCTCTCTCCTTCAGGCCTGCACTCTGTAGAGTAGCTCAGGAGCTAACTACCTGGATTGGAATCCCAGCTCTACCACTTTTTAGCTGTGTAATTTGGCAAGTTGTTCAACCTCTCTGGGC
Organism: Tamias sibiricus; assembly: GCA_025594165.1. Lineage (NCBI taxonomy): Eukaryota > Metazoa > Chordata > Mammalia > Rodentia > Sciuridae > Tamias > Tamias sibiricus. The sequence continues at coordinate 64,926,551 of CM046661.1, read as the reverse complement.
CTGAATGCCTCATCTATAAAATAGGCATAACAGTAGTACCCACTTGGTTGGTTTCCTGTGAGAACTCCATGAGTTATGACAGGCCCTGTGCTCACAGGGTATCTGGCATACAGTAAGTGCTCAATAAGTGTCATTATTCTCATGGGTGAATTATTCTCCCTCTGTTAACCACAACTGAGAGGTTGGCTGATAACAAGGGTGAGATGCCTCCCAGCATATTTGCAACTTAAAAGAGGAACCTCTAGGAAACTTGTAGGCCCAAGAGAACAAGTAGTCAAGGGTGAATGCCCAGGGCTAGGACTGTATCAGGGCAGGAAGGCAAAACTTCAAAAGCCCACCTACTGCATTCCCCTCACCCAGGCCTGCCTGTCTCCCCAGGAACTGATAGGAGATAAATGAAACCACTCTTCAAAGCACACTGCTCAAGGACCCAAATCAAAAGGACAGGCTTGAAGATAAGCTTCAGTCTACATTTCCTTTTGTCCCTCCTTCCAACCATGTCTCTAAAGGAAATTCTAGGGGGATGAAAAAGAGTTAATTCCCCCTCCCTCTACTTCCCCATCCACATGGCAATGGGCAGTGACAGAAGTTAATAGAGCAACAACCAGGAAGGGAGTTCAGAAGCCCTGGTCCCTATTCCTGGTCCTTAATTCACTTAGCTGGCTGTTTGTCCTGTGACCTTCAACAGTCCCCTAAGCTCTTAGTGCCTGTTTCTTCATCTGTCAAACAGGAATAATAAAACCTGCCCAAAGTAACTCCAAAACCTGTGAGATGAGGGACACAAAAGTACATTTGGGAAAAGATACTTTTGTGTAGTTATATAGGCAACATTTTTTATAGCAGTCATCCACCTTACTATTTTGGAATGTGGCAAAATGGATATAAATAAATAGCCCTTTTATGTAAATTTAATATTCATTCATTAACAAACATTTGTTGGACACTTATTGCACTGAAGCTGCCTGGATTCACACCCCAGCCCCATCTCTAAGCATAACAGCTTGGACCTACGGCAAGTTGCAAAACCCCTCTGTGCCTCTATTTCTACCTCCCTCAAATGGGGTAACGGTTAGACCTACCTCTTGGGGTTTCTATAGGGATAGAACAAGAGAATGCCTGCAAAGTGTTTAGAAGGGTGTTGTGGCTCAGTACTGGCTTCTGCCGTGATGGTTAAACACTCAGGCAATAAGAACTCAAGGAGGATGACGAAACAAGGAAGCAGTCACCATCCAGCAGGAGATCAGACAAGTAAACAAATAAAGGCAGATGCCCTGGGATAAGTGTAATAACAGAACCTGACAGGAGCCCTGAGAACGCAGAAGAAGGAGCCCCTTGAGTCACTGGCAGAGCAGGCTTCCTGCAAGGCTGGCTGGCCCAGCTTTCATGCCCCAGGCTGTATCTGAAGCCCAGGAACGGGGCAGCCTGAGGAAGTGCCTCTGAGTGCTCTGAGTGCAGAGTGCTAAATCAGGGCTCCTGGCCAAGGCAGTAATTGCCAGTCACTGAAAGATATTAAGCACAGGGAGGAAAACCAAGTTCTCTGTGAGAGACTTTTCAGAGTTCTTATAGTGTTAAAAAAAAAAAAACACCGTAAATAGTTACCCAGTGAGATATTATTTTGTGTTGTTGCCATTAGGGTCTGAGTGTTATGCAGAGAGGAGGTGATCATTTAGGCAATTTTACCTCAGCCAGGAGTGAAAACTACACATTAACCCCACACAACAAATCTATCGCCTCACCTCCCAACCTGACTCAGGCCTTTTCTTCCTGGGTGGTGAATTTTATGTAAATTGAAGTCATGAAAAAAAAAATCTATAAATATTCACAATTTCCTAAAAGATTTCCTGATGGCTGCAGGGGTGGGAGGGCATTTTTTTTTTTTTTTTCTTTTTAAAGAAACATTGGACTGGAGGCTGAGGGAGGGGTTATTCTCACTTCCTTAGAATTCCCAGACAGCCTGAGCTCTTCCTGTTGGTTCCCAGTACTGAGTTCTTCCGGATTGGGGCTCTGACATGTCTGCTCCCCAGAGCAATTGTCCCATAGATGCAGATGATGCAACATATCACAGCCGGTTACCTGGGACTTTTTGTGCCAAGCACTCACTCAGCATGTGATATGTACTGTCTGCTTGTGACCTCTTAATGGTGGGTTGGCCACTCCCACATTTCACACGTGAGGAAACTAAAGCTTAGAGAGGTTAACTTGCCCAGGATCATCACTGTAGCATGGTTCAGAGGTCTGGCTCCCAGAGACCCAACTCCAGGTAACCACTCTACTTCTCAGTGTCCTGTGACTTTAGGTGACTATCCCTTCTATTCCTTATTTTCTTCAGCTTGCTTGAGGATGAGAAGAGCACTTGATATTTATTAAGCACCTGACATGCAGAATTGTTATTCTTTTCCACAATGTCATGGGGGCATTCTCAAGCAGCCCTTGTTCCTGTCCTGTTTAAACAGTGGCTACTCATTACCAGGGCAATCTGGGAAGGGTTTACATATAGGAAAGTCCCTTAATCATACATCTGCCACTTTTTTGCAAGGGAAGAACCTCTGCTATATGCCCTGTATAACAAGGACTTACATAAGCTTTTCAACAACACCCATAGCACAATGCTCTGCCCACAGCTGGCCATCAATAAACATGGTCCAACTGAATACTGAGTCATATTCTCTCCCAGGTGACAATCCTTTGAAAAGTGAACTTCCTTTCAGGCCACTTGGGCCCCATTTAGGGCTCTGTATAGGTTAGTGTTTCAGCTAAGTGAATGTCAAATAGTGATTGTAATAATCATTCAGTAGTGTTTTAATTAGGCCTCTGGCCTGGCTTAATACAGTTTTTCGTTTTTTTCTCTTAAGATGATGGGACGCATCTAGCCAGAGAGGCTCTGCTGCCCTCATCAGCACCCCCAAAGTATTTCTGTACTCCTATGTGTTCCCAGAGTATGTCCTACTCACTTTACAGGAGGGAGAAGCAGGCCTGGTCTCCACTGCATGCTGTTTGGCACCACTGTCCTTAGTAGTGACTACTGCTATGGCTTAAGGAGTGAGATTTTTCTATAAGGACAATGAATTGCCAGGTGCAGTGGCATATGCCTATAATCCCAGCAGTTCAGGAGGCTGAGATAGGATTACAAGTTTGAGGCCAGTCTCAGCAACTTAGAGACAACCAGTCTCAAAATTTAAAAATAAAATAAAAAGGACTGGGATGTAGTTCAGTGGTAAAGCACCCCTAGGCTCAACCCCCAGTACCAGAAGCAAAAGGGAAAAAACAATGAATTCTTACCTAAGCAAATTCCCCATTGTCTACCCCCAGCCTGGCAACCTCTATTCACTTATTTTCTTCCTTTCATTCACTACTTTTTTTTTCTCTTCTCTTTTCCTCTCCATAAAAATGGCCCCACCTTCAATCACTGAGCTACATCCCTATATCCCCAGCCCTTTTATGTGTGTGTGTGTGTGTGTGTGTGTGTGTGTGTGTGTGTGTGTTTTGTTTGTTCAATTGTTGTTTTGTTTTGTTTTGTTTTTAGTACTGGAGATTGAACCCAGGGATGCTTAACCACTGAGTCACATCCCCAGCCCTTTTTTTAAAAAATTTTTTTCTTCTGAGACAGGTTCTCACTAAATTCCTTGGGGCCTCACTAAACTGCTAAAGTTGGTCTCCAACTTGCAATCTTCATATCTCAGCCTCTGGTGTCACTGAGATTATAGGTATGCACCACTGTACCAAGCTTTTTATACTTTATTTTGAGATAGGGCCTCACTAAATTGCCTGGGTGACCTCAAATTTGTTATCCTCCTGCCTCAGCCTCCTGAATGGCTGGGATTACAGATGTAAATGCCACTCCCCCGCTTTTCCTCTCTTTTCTACTGCCTCCTGCCCCCATCCACATTCCTAAATGCCTTTACTCTTTTCCTCCCCCTTTTCTCCCAATTTATATTCCATTAATCATTTCTAACACACATCTGCTTGGGTCCTAGAAGGATTTCTTGGCTTGTTCTCAGCTGGGCTGGTTACAACAATCAAGGAGACTTTCATCTTTTACTATCTCCCAAGTCTTCCTTCTTCCCAGTTCTTTCTCCTTTCCATGGTGTCTACAAAGTCCAGCCCTTCTGCATTGGCTTTCTTTTGCTGTTCTCTCTCTGCTTTATCAGTCTCCCAAAGGCCAATGGCCTTGGAGGTTGAAGCAGTCCTGCAATGGAGCTTTAAAGGTGGTGTTGAGAGGCTGCTGTGAGCAGAGCTAAGGGAGAAAGAGGGATAGTCCATGCAATAAGGGAATCACCTCCCTTCCCTTCCATGCCTGTGCCTCTTGCTGCAACATAGGAGATACCTCCTATCAGGGCATCCCTTGTGGTTTAAAAATGAGGGAGGGAAAGTCTGTGCAACTTTTTTTTTTTCCACCAGGTACTGGGGATGGAAAAGGAGAGGGGTCTACCACTTAACTACACTCTATCACCAAGCTGCATTCCCAGCCCTTTTAAATTTATTTTTATTTTTTAATTTTGAGACAGCATCTCACTAAATTGCCCAAGGCTAGCCTGGAGCTTGCCATCCTCCTGCCTCAGTCTCCGGATTAGCTGGGATTACAGGCATGTGGTGCAGCACCCAGCTAAATTTATGCAATTTCTAAAAGATTTATACTACTGTTCCTCCTCCTCCACCACCACCCCTCCAAAAAAAAAAAAAAAAAAAAAAAGGAGTATGGAAGCTGGGCGCAGTGGTGAACGCCTGTAATCCCAGCACTTGGGAGGCTGAGGCAGGAGGATCACAAGTTCAAAGGCAGCCATCAGCAATGGCGAGGCTTATTTAGCAACTCAGTGAGACCCTGTCTCTAATAAAATACAAAAAAAAAAAAAAAAAAAAAAGGCTCGGGATGTGGTCCAGTGGTTGAGTGCCCCTGAGTTCAATCCCCAGTACCCAAAAAAAAAAAAAAAAAAAGAGTATGGAATATAGTAAATGACTGATTTGGCCTTGGAGCGGTGCCTGCATCTCTGGTACTGAACAGGATAAAGGTCATGGTTTTATTTCTATGATAGTTATTTCTTTCGGTTTGAAGAACCCCTTTGAAATCTCCTACCGGTCTTGGGTTCTCATGTTGTCCCAAGGCGTTGGTCAGCACGCAGAGTCAGGAATGGGTAGTCCTGGAGCAATGGAGTAACAGGCCTGACAAGGAATGATGGATTGGAACTTGGGAAAGTGGTACTCCAAATGAGACCGTGACACCAGCGCGCCTCCACTGGCCGCTTAGAGCACAGAGAAGTGGTCAGTCCAGAAGACCAGCTTCACCTTCTGATGAGCGGCAAAGACATGGAACTTTAACGCCAGGAAGATGACTGCGTAAAATCTCTGCCAAGAGAAAAGCTGGCAATGCATATTTTATCCAAAAGGCTCGGGAAGTCGAAGAGGGTATTGTTATTTTTAATAAAAAGTTTTTAAATTTTCCTGGGGAAAGCTCGCGCATTTTCCCCTGCTTGGGGGAAGAATAAGGGAATCAGTGTCGTTCTGCCACGCTTAGTGAGATCCCACACCTCCTCTGGGATACTGGCCCCTCCCATGACCCCAGGTTTCTCTCCAAACAACAGCAGGGTGCAGTACAGCGAGGGAACTTTACGCCTTCCAACAGGACAGGACAAGAAACCCGAAACACACCCAAACATCGAACCTATAAATCAGAGCGTAGGCACTGCGCTCCAAGCGCGTCCGGGAGGTGCGCACAGACCAGCGTACCGCCCTTCACCAAGACTATCTCACCCCGGAAGGGAGTCCTCAAACTTGCAGTCTTCGGACTGGACAAGCTCAAAGTAGTCTTTGAGCGACCCACGCCGCGCCCCGAGAATAGTGGATGCCTCCGAGGCTCGGGTACTTCCAAGTGAACACACCCGGGAGAGGCCAATTAGAATTGGGAAGGAGAGCGGGCCAGAGCTGCGCCTGAGAAGGACCCCGAGTCCTGAGGCATAGCCCGCCCCCAGGCGACCTTTGGGAGAGGCTCCGACTCCACAGTACCCGATCCGGCTCCTGGCGCTCTCACCCTACCCCAACGCGGACGTACTGGGTGACAACCCCCTGCCAGCACCACTCCCCAGTGGTGGGGAGGGAAAGAGGAGATGGCGACAGGAAAGCCCTAGGAGAGTGCCCACAGCCCGGGGTCCGGGAAAAGTCCTGTCCCTTGAGAGACTTCAAGGCGAGGACAGCCCAGTGGGGTTGGGGGTGGCGGGGATAAGGGAGGAGTACCGAGAGCGGTGAAGGCCGAGGCGGCGGCCGCGCGCCGGCTAGGGCCCTTTAAGACTCTCCCCTCCCACCGGCGGCGCCGGCCTCCGCCCGCCGCTCTCCCCGCCCCAGGGTCCCGGCGAGAGCTGCGATTGGGCGGGCGCGGCGATCCCTTTGAAGTGTAGCTGCCGATCGCGGCTATTTGACGTGCGGCTCGCGGAAGACCAAGGTTTTTGTGTTGCTCGCCGGGGCTAGCGGCGGCGGCGGCGGCGGCGGCGGCGGCGGCTGCTGCGGCGTCGGTGGAGGAGGGGAGGAGGCGAGGAGGCGCAGCGACTGCTGCACGGCGCTCGACGCTGCGGAGCGAGCCCACCCGCCCCCGGAGCTCGCCTCCCCGGTGCTCCCCCTCCCTCCCCGCCCCCCCAGTGGCGCTGCCTCCTCCAAATGAGCGATTCGCCCGCTGGATCTAACCCAAGGACACCCGAAAGCAGCGGCAGCGGCAGCGGCGGCGGCGGGAAGAGGCCGGCGGTGTCCCTCTTGCCCCCGGCGGACCCCCTGCGCCAGGCGAACCGGCTCCCTATCAGGGTCCTGAAGATGCTGAGCGCTCACACCGGTCACCTCCTACACCCGGAGTACCTACAGCCGCTGTCCTCCACTCCCGTCAGCCCCATTGAGGTCAGTCTCCCGGGTGCTGCCCGCCCAGCACCGGCCCCATTCCGATCAACACTGCTGGGCTGGTGGCCCTTCTCCCTGCGACCCCGGGCTCGGTGTGACACCCAGGTCTGGCCACGCTGTCGGGCTGAGTGAGAAGGGACGGAACAACGAGGGCCACCAGGTTCCCCCGTGGAAGGTTCTCCTTCCCCGCTTGTCCTTTGGAGATACGTGTTTTCTCTTGGATTGAATTTGCTCTGGAGTTCCCACTGAGTCGTTTTACTTTTTCTCTGGCATCCAGTTTGCTACCCCGAGGTGATCTCTCCTGGACCCACCCACCCCTACCCCCACTCCCACCCCCGCTCCGGCTTGTTCTCTTTGAAGCACTGGCCTCCCGGATCCCATTCCGCTTCTTTCCCATCCGGTTGGGCCACACTACACCCAGGCCCTTCCGATCCCAAGTCTTTCTTCCTGCCACTTCCCTGGGTGCCCTCTCCGGGAAGGAGGGAGGGTCTCCTAAGAATGCCAGCTGCAGCCCAGCCTTTAGAAATCACCTCTCTGAGTCCCTACCCGGGGTAGGGGCGCCATCGCCAGAAACCCGTCCCAAGCGAAGTTCCCCCAAACTAAAGGCATAAGTTTTTCCCAGGGCCTAGAAGAAGGGGAGATTACAGGGAAAGAGTCGAGTCACACTTCCAATCCCAAAGAAGGCACCTTTTCCCTCAGTACCTCTTCCACTGCCCCATTCCCCAGTCAGGGCCTGTGGCGCACTCCAGAACCAACCCGCAGTGTGAGCGCAGTTCCGCCCATCTGCCCCGCCCGAGCTGGGGCCCTCGCTCCCAGACCCTCTAGCCTAGGTCCTTCTCGCTCAGTCTTACCGCAGCCTGTGCAACCAGGAGCCCCCTAGCCTGGAGGGTCTCCTTGTCTCACCCCTTTCTCCCTCCCCCTTGCCACTGTCTCCCACAGCTGGACGCCAAGAAGAGTCCATTGGCGCTTCTGGCCCAGACCTGCTCGCAGATCGGCAAGCCTGACCCTCCGCCCTCGTCCAAGCTCAACTCAGTAGCTGCGGCTGCCAACGGGCTGGGAGCAGAGAAAGACCCTGGCCGCTCCGCCCCAGGCGCCGCCTCCGCGTCCGCGGCCCTCAAGCAGCTGGGGGACTCCCCCACGGAGGACAAGTCCAGCTTCAAGCCCTACTCCAAGGGCTCTGGTGGCGGCGACTCCCGCAAAGACAGCGGCTCCTCCTCGGTATCCTCTACTTCTTCCTCATCCTCCTCGTCCCCCGGAGACAAGGCAGGCTTCAGGGTCCCCAGCGCCGCCTGCCCACCCTTTCCCCCACATGGAGCGCCAGTCTCCGCCTCATCATCCTCGTCCTCGCCCGGCGGCTCCCGCGGCGGCTCCCCGCACCACTCTGACTGCAAGAGCAGCGGCGGGGGTGGTGGTGGGGAGCTGGACAAGAAAGACCAGGAGCCTAAGCCCAGCCCAGAGCCCGCGGCCGTGAGCCGCGGCAGTGGTGGGGAACCCGGTGCACATGGCAGTAACGAAGCTGTGACCTCTGGGCGCAAGTCTGAGCCGCCCTCAGCTCTTGTAGGGGCCGGCCACGTGGCGCCAGTGTCACCCTACAAACCGGGCCACTCCGTGTTCCCGCTGCCACCCTCAAGCATCGGCTACCATGGCTCCATCGTGGGCGCCTACGCCGGCTACCCGTCTCAGTTCGTGCCTGGCCTGGATCCTAGCAAGTCTGGCCTCGTGGGAGGCCAGTTGTCTGGGGGCTTGGGCCTGCCACCCGGCAAGCCCCCCAGTTCAAGCCCGCTCACTGGGGCCTCCCCGCCCTCCTTCCTGCAGGGATTATGCCGCGACCCCTACTGCCTGGGAGGTTACCACAGCGCCTCGCACCTCGGAGGCTCTAGCTGCTCCACTTGCAGCGCGCATGATCCTGCCGGGCCCAGCCTGAAGGCTGGGGGCTACCCACTGGTGTACCCCGGGCACCCGCTGCAGCCTGCCGCGCTCTCGTCCAGCGCAGCTCAGGCAGCGCTTCCCGGCCACCCACTCTACACCTATGGCTTCATGCTGCAGAACGAACCGCTGCCGCACAGTTGCAACTGGGTGGCGGCCAGTGGGCCCTGCGACAAGCGCTTCGCCACCTCGGAGGAGCTGCTCAGCCACCTACGGACTCACACGGCCCTGCCTGGCGCCGAGAAACTTCTGGCCGCCTATCCCGGGGCCTCGGGCCTGGGCAGCGCCGCTGCTGCGGCTGCAGCCGCCGCCTCCTGCCATCTGCACCTCCCCCCGCCCACCGCCCCCGGCAGTCCCGGGTCGCTGTCATTGCGGAGTCCACACACTTTGGGGCTAAGCCGGTACCACCCCTATGGCAAGAGCCACTTATCCACAGCTGGGGGCCTGGCCGTGCCGTCCCTCCCTACAGCCGGACCCTACTACTCGCCATATGCGCTGTACGGACAGAGACTAGCCTCAGCCTCGGCTCTCGGATACCAGTAACTACAACTCTGACTCCAACCCAGCCCTCCTCTCCTCCCCCTTCTCCCTTGCCCCCCACCGCCTCGGTCACCGCTGCAGCCTCCACTACTGCTTATCCCTGCCGGGATTCCCACCCAGACCCTCCCCACCGGACTGTATATTTATTTACTATAATGTTAGCTTACAAGCTGGGAATATAAGTGCATTAACGGCCCACATGAGTCAATGGTATGCAAAAAGTCTATGTTCCCCCAAATAATAATATTAACCACGCAGATAACTACATGACCCTGCCCCTCTTCCTTTTATTTCTTCCTTAGATATAAGTTTTAAATTTTTAATCCTTTTTTATTATTGGTTTGGTTTTAGGGAGAGGAGGGACAATTGGGGTTCTTGGGTTCTTCTATATGTTTCGTATTCCCTTCCTGGGGAGTTTCTTGCATGAGTCTTAACCATTAAAACTACATCTCCCCTCTCCTTTTCCCCTCTTTCCCCTTCATCCCCTCTTGTTTCTTCAATTCGAGGTTGTTTTTTTCCTTTGTACAAGTAGCAAAGAGGAGTTGTTTTGTTTTGTTTTTAGTAACAATTTTGGGGTGTGGAGGGGTCAAGTTTGGTGGCTGGAGATCTTGAGCTCTATTGATCCCTCTTCAACATCCCTCCCTCTCCTTGGAGGGCCCTTGGTCTAGGCCCTGCCCCCCACATTACAGCCTGGCCCCCTAACCTTGCTCTGAGCCCGGTGAGCCTCAATCCCACCAGCAGGCTTCCCCCATTGATGAGCCCAATGGCCTGGAGAGAGCTTGCCTGCTCTCGGCCCTAACACCCCGTATTCACACTGCCGGCTGGTGAGACACCTGTAGGGCTCATCCTATTAAATTAAAAGTCCTAGAAAGCCCTGCTGGTGTGAAACTTTGCTCTTCATATTTTGCGAAGTGCTTTATCGTCATTGTTTTTTCTCTTCCTGATTGGGGCTGTACCGTCCAGTGGCGGCAGGGGCGGGGTCGGTGATCCTCTATGGATCCCTCCAAAGCAGACCAGTCGCGGATTCAGCGGATGGTGCAACCTCACTAGGTCCATGGGGGGCGGGGGGAGGGGTGAGTTGGGGACTCAGGGAGCACTCGGATGGTAGCAGCCCCCTCGAACTCTCCCAGGCCCGACCTAGCAATCCCAAAGTTGGCCGTGGGTTTCCGTGGGTCCCGCAGTGACTGGGATGGAAGACTCTGGCCTCTGTGTCTTCTCCCCACTTCTTCCCTCCCTCCGGGTTCTCATGCAGCAGTGCCGGGGCTGCGGGGCCTGTTTGGGGTGAATAGAGCTCTCCCTTGGTAAGACTTATTTTGTTAATAAATGGAATACTTGGCTATATTCACACCGTGGTGTGTTTCTCTCTTGCCTCACCCACTGTCCCATTTCCAGACACCTAAACAGATGCCCGTCTTTTATTTTTGTTTAAAATGCCTTAGGGTTTCCTTCTGAGATTGGTATACAGGGACGAGTTTAACGCCCTTCCTTAAATGAGAGAGTGGGGACCTGCCAACACATTGCAAATAACAAACCCACCTTTATTCTTTTCCCGTTTGGTTTTTTAGCTCTCAGACTCACTTGAAAGGCCTTGGCATTTTCTGGGGTCGGGGTAGAGGGCATGTGTAAAAGTGGATCTTTCTCTGGGCCCAAATTCGAGGTGCGAGGGGCTAGAAAGAAGGTAACCATGACCCAGGGCCCAAACAGCAGCTGCAGCACTGTCCCGACTCCGGCGTGAGCGCAGGTAGAGACGACGTGCCTCTGGCGCCACCTGGTGGCAGAAAGAGGAGCGACAGGAGGAGAGAAACTGACTGACTCCCGCCCTGACCACCACACACCTTCTGCGCTTCCCATTCCCTAAATTCGGAGGATTTCTTGCCGTTTTTGTGGGGGCTTTCTTCCATTACCTGAGCAAAGGGTAATTACACCTTCTGAGAGGTTGTTTCTCTAGGCTTGGGAGCTCCCCTCGGCCAGCGCTGGTTTATGGATCTGGGTCATCTGCGAATGTGAAAACTCTGGAACTGGGTTTGGGTTTTGCTGAGAAGGCGCGGCGATTATTTGGGACTTTGAAGTCATTCTTGTCCCGAATACCAGAATGGCAGCCTGGCTCCTCTTTCTTGAGCTCGATGACAGACGCTAGCTTCTACAACCTCTGGCATTCGGGGGTGGAAGTGCTATTTGTTGGGGTATTGACCAGTGCACGGGATAGAAGGCCCGCAGTGAGTGTTGAGCCCTGGCGCTGAGGCTGGTGGTGCCTAGTCCTGACTTGCTTCCCTCCCGCCCCAGGGGCAAGAGTGGAATGCTCGGGCAAGAAACCCTCTGGGCTCGGACCTCAGTTGCCCATCACCCGAAGAACGCTCCAGCTGACTGCGGGCGTTCGCCCTCGGTACTGGGGAGGGGGGTGAGCTGGCGGCGGGGGGCGGGGGGGGGGGGGGGGCGCCTCTTACTAGATGCGCTGCTCCCGCGCCCCCTCCTGGCTGAGCTTCTCTACACCCGCACCGCGCGGCTTTGGGATCTTTTGGTGATGTTGTGCTTTGCTTTTTCTGTGAGGGGTATGACTTATTAAGTAGTTTGTGCTCGGCAGACTGCGTGGTTCTGAAAACGTCTGTAGCCAGAGGTCAAGTTTCCTGAAGGTGTCATTGCTCTCAGCCTTGCTGTTGCAGTTGCACACAAACTTCGACCACAGAATTCTAGGGTGGGTCTTGGCTGCGGCAGTTTGACTGGGTATCACCTCGGGATTCCACAGGGCCTCAGCATAAGTTGTGTGTGTGTGTCCCCCAAAATCTTCGTACGTGCGCAAAATTCCTCCGTCATTCAGGAGAACATCAGGATTCTGTTGCAATGTCAGTGCTGGCATATCCTAGAGAAAGGAGGCTGGACTGCCGCTGTCACCCGGCACCGGGAGAGGCTGAATGGTCTGAGAAAATCGCCCTGATACCAGTCCGGGATATTCCTACAGAATCAGCATTGTCTGATTTCTCAGGGTCCAAACTGGCCTGAATTTTTAAAAGATCAGGGATATACAGAGTCCTTGCCCTATTTACTTTTTTTTTTTCGTTTTCACTTTTGTTTTGTTTGCTGTTTATTATTTATTTCCATCTTCCCTTTCATTCAAATCCCCCCTTTTCTCCAATCACACTTTTTGTTTCATTTTCAATGCCTTCTAAAACTGGTGGAAATTGCTCCCCCTGCAGGACTTAAACTTTTCTCTTTCTTACACTTCATGGTCTTCAGACCTTCCTCCCAAGGGACAGAAGGGTCTTCTTGGCAAGGGAAGTAGGAAAACACAATATCCTCACCGTTAGAAAATTCTCTGTACACCAAAAGAAACTTTTCTGATAGCTGCTTGGTTTACATTTCAGGTGTGAAAATGCAGGTTAGAAAACTTAACTATTGAATTTCCCCTACAAAATGTATTGACAGTCTGGACTGGAAAGTTGCTGGGGAATCTGGTTGGGTTAAACTGTGCCCCCCTCCCCGAACTACTACAGTGTCACCAAAGAACAGGTAATGTAGTCCAAAGTGTCCACCTCCTTACCCTGACACAACAGCTCTCCCCACCAGTAAATTGGAGACATTCCTAAGAAATATGGCTGTGGCCATTTTAATCAGCTAGTGGGAAGTTTGTTACTTTCAATGGCTTAAGTCCCATTAACCAAAGTTGCCATTCTAATAGAAAGGGTACTCCCCCACCAACTGTTTATTTGCATAATTAATTCACCCAGCAACTCTTTCTATGAGATTCACCTCCACCTTCTGTTTCTCTGCCTCCTTGTCTTTGCAGCTTTCGTCCCCCTCTTCTTCCTAATCTTTCGCAGGCACCAGTAACCAGTCCTGTGTTCCCAAGCCACCAGAGTGGAAGCCACAGAGCTGGAACTTGAGATACTGGACGTTTCTGGCTCCAGGTCCTATTTTCACACCTCTTGCTGGGTTATTTTTGTGGCCTTGTGGGTAGCAGGAGAGAAGTAAAGAAGGAGGGGAAAGACTCACCCTCAGATATAGGTTTGACTCAAAACAGAATTATATGGCAGTGTTTTACCTTCCCAGCCATCTACCCCCAAGTCCACCTCCTAAGAAATCTGCAGCCCAAGCAGGAGACGGGGGCCTTCACCATCTCTATGCAGCCATAATTGCCTTGCTCTACCCAGCATACTGTGATTGTGTCTCTCAATATATGAACGAACTCCCTCCTGATGTACATCTGGGTTACGGTGGAATTCGTCTTACAATGATCCTGTGGCTCTGAGCTTTATTAATCATTCTGTAGGGGAAGCTGCACTCCAGTTTTCTGTTTGATTTGATTTCATTCATCCTGTCTTTTTGCAAAATAGATGGTTGAGTGCATCCGATAATGTATGGTTTAATTTGGAGCACTATGGGTTTGAATTACCATTTTCATAATGTGCTGTGCATTAATGTGTTACATCATTTATAAAGAAGAATGTGCTGGGTTTCAAACTTTCTCCTGAAAGACAAAGTCACCTAAAGGAAACAAAGCCAAATCACACCAACCCATCTTCTTATCTCCCTGCCAGAGAAACTCCTACCTCCCCAACTCAGGTTAAATCTGCCAAAGTTCATAAAACGCAACGTGAGGTTTTTGTAGTCACATAATGCAGGTGGGTGTGGAGGTTTGGGGGGAACTTGCACAAGGCTGCCCGGGAGCCATCATTGGCAGTACAAAAGCTTCCCCTCATTATTGCCTAACAACAGCCTTGCAGCCAACTGCGTTTGCGTTTGCAGAGACCTCCAGTGGATGGCTCTCCGTCGACCCTAATCCCAGCACTCCCTCCCCAATGGCTGTAATAACACCAGCTGTCTGTTACTCAAACTCTGACTGAGGAGGAAAAAGCACTGATTATCCAAATACAGTCATTAAAGGGGAAATGTGTTTTTAGGACTGTCAGAGTGATTAATGAGAGCTAGCCGTCTTTGCAAATGCACTTGTTTAGTCTAACTGGCAGCTTCTATTTTCCTATTGATTTATTGCAGCCGTTGCCGGGCCTTGGTGTGTGCGAAGTCAGGGCACTTCACAACTGTGCCCTGTTTAAACAGGAAAAGCATGCACCATTTTGTCCGGGAGGGAGGGAGCAGCCTAAAGTCTCTCCCTTCAGTTCAGTCTCCAGGGGCCCAGACCAAACAAAGAAGACATTAAAAACCTGCAGCCCAGAGAGAGAAAAAAACTTCCTCCCTTCCTCAGTCTTCCCCAGTCACTCAGATCCACGGCTGGTGGAGTCGTACCACAGCCCTTGGACAAAGCCTGCCCTATTGTAACCCACATTCTTTCTTCCAGTACCTCCAAACCAGCTGTCATCCCTGGATCCAAGTACAGGAAAGTTCCCCCACCCCCAGCAGAAGCAGAGGAGAGAAAGAATGGAAAAAAAACAGAAGCCAACCAGCCCTGTAGGGGTTGGTGTGTGATACATTGATCAACACCAACGGTTGGTTTCAACTTTTAAAAACAGATTGGGGGGGTGCATAAAAGTGATATACCTCCTTCTTTCCACTTGTGCCTTTCATGTTTTGATAAATGAGGTATCTAATGACCCAAACAGAGAAATGGCATCCCGAAAAGAGTATTTGGGGATTACACTTCCAGGTGGTCGATCGTCAAAGCAAATAGAGTTCACAGAATTCCTGTTAGTGCCCAGCACAATGCTGACTGCCATGAGATACAGAAGAAACCCAGGCAAACTTCTTGCCCAATTAGTTGGAAGAGATAAGATGTGCCCATAAGACCAGGAGCAAGCTAGGCCCAGTGGCGCATGCCTATAATCCCAAGCTGAAACAGGAAGATTGCAAGTTCAACACCAGCCTCAGCATTTAGCAAGGCCCAAAGTAACTGTCTCAAAATAAAAAAATAAAAAAAATTTAAATTAAAAAGGCCAGGGATGTATCTTCATGGTTAAGTGACCCCAGGTTCAATCTCCAGTACCAAAAAAAAGGGGGGGGGGGGCAAGATAGCATCATACATAACTGCATTTATGTGGATCCAATAAAGTGCTAAATCATACTGTGCAGACAGCGAAGAGCAGGACAGGATATAATATGGTGCTAATTGTGCAGATCAGATGGTGAAGCTGCAGGAGCTGGAGGAAGGAGAGCTCATGGGGGCTGCTGGAGGGGACCTGATCCTCCCCTTCTTGCTAGGCCTATGCTCGTTTGAAAGCTGCAAGATGGATGAGGACTTCATTCTATAATGGTGAGAGGGCTGAATTTGAGGCCCTGAGCCAATAATTTCCGTTTCTAGAACAGATCAAAGGACAGGCTTCCCCAATGTTATAAACAACACATCTAAATTTTCATCCACTGGCTCTATCCCTCATCAGCTCACTCCTTCCACGCAACATTCCAAGCATGGAAATGGTTTGTATGTCTTCCCTAAATTAGTACCTTTCCAAGCCTTCCTAGGGTGGTGGCCTCTCACCAGCATTATTAACACTTCCTATAACAGGAAAAACCATCAGTGAGTTTTGGATCACAGATGAACTGGGAGACCTTTTTCTTAAGAGAAAAGAAGCTGTTGACCTTTTTTTTTTTTCTTTTCTTTTCTTTTTTTTTTTTTTTTTTTTTTTTTTTTTTTTTTTTTTTTTTTTTTTGTACCTGGGATTGAACCTAGAGGCACTCGACCACTGGGCCACATCCCCAGCCCTTTTTTGTATTTTATTAGAGACAGGGTCTCACTGAGTTGCTAAGTGCCTCGCCATTGCTGAGGCTGGCTTTGAACTCACAATCCTCCTGCCTCAGCCTCCCAAGTGCTGGGATTACAGGCGTGCACCACCACGCCCAGCCTGATGACCTTTTTTAAACTTCAGAATGGAGACAAATGATATCTATCCTTGAAAGTCCAGAATGTCTGGTTATTAAGCAATAGAAGAAAGAGCATTGAAATGGAAGTGAGAGAACCTAGATTTCGTTTGGGTTCTAAAATATAATTGCTGTGTGATCTCGAACAAGTCACTTAGTCTTTCTGAACCTGTTTTTCCCATTTCTGAAATGAAGTTGTAGGGCCTATAGTCTTTCAGCCCTTTGCAACTGGAATATTCTATGACTTTGTTTTTTAAGAGGCAAGATATCTATGTTGCCCAGCCTTAAACTCCTGGGCCCAAGCAATCCTCCTGCCTCAGCCTCCCAAGTAATTGGGACTAAAGGTGTATGCCACTGTGCCCAGCTTCTATGAATTGATAAAATATTTTTAAAGTGAAGCATCACAATGGTTGGTCCTCATCAAGTGCAATTCTGAAGTTCCTGTCAGAGCTGGCGGTGTAGCTCATTGGTAGAGTGTGTGCTTAGCATGCATGAGACCCTGGATTCCACCCTCCCCACACCAAATAAATAAAATGTTCCTATCAGAACAGCAAATGGGATGATCCAATAAAAGAAGCACCATGACCTCACCTGAATATCAAGGAGTGGGAAGGGGGGTACATAAGAAAAATATTACAGTGTAGAATTTTTCACCCAAAAACCTGACTCCAACAGAGTGAATTACTAACATACTTTTTTAATTTGGTGAAATGCTGAGCATAGATTGATGCAGGTATTTCAGAGACTGCATGGGGTGCTTAAGTGGGTTAGAAATTATTTTAAACAATTTTGAGAATCCTGTAAGGTTAAAGCAAGGTCTACAAACAGAATTCAGTTTTTTATAGCCTACAGCCAATTGCTTTTGGAAAATGGGACTGGCAGGAGAAGAAATGAAAAGCAGATAAAAATCAAACCACACTGGGGGGACCTTTGCTCTGAGTGGGCAGTGGGTATCTCCACAGCTCTTTGAAACATAAAATAAAATGGTCTTTCTAGAGCTTAAATCAGAGCCAGATTTTAGAATGGAAACAGCAATTTGAAAAACATCAAGGCTCATCCCCCCCCAACATCCTGTTTGCTCCCTGGGTATATGGACATGTGAGTGTATGTGTGTGCGTGGTATGAGTTACACATGGATTTATGCTCAGCCCATAAAGGAAATCATTTGTGCTCTTCCTTCTGACTTTTGACAACTTCAAATATGGGCACCACCAAACATACAGAAATGAAAGGTCAGGCATCATTTTGTGTGTCCCATGATGGTTAAATAAAATAGTATATGGTAGGCATTTAACACTCCAATTCTCTCTCAGGATAAAATTCAGAAGAGGTTAAGTAAATTGCTCATAATCTCACAACTAACCAGCTATGGGTCCAAAATTCTAACATGCTTCTGACTACAAATCTTTGCATGGTGGTGCACACCTGTAATCCCAGCGGCTCAGGAGGCTGAGGTAGGAGGATTGCAAGTTCAAAGCCAGCCTCATCAACTTAGCAAGGCCCTAAGCAACTTAGTGAGACCCTGTCTCAAAATAAAACATAAAAAGGGTTGAGGATGTGGCGCAGTGGTTAAGCAACCCTGGATTCAATCCCTGGGATGACAAAAAATAAAAAAATAAACTCTTTACACTTAGCCAAGTAGCTTCAGACTTTGTATCTTGAGGGGTCTGGAGGCTACAGATAGAACAAGGGGACCTGCCCATCAGAGTATTAACTGTTGAGTGTGTTGGGACTAAATTAGACTATACACAATTCAAGTGAAGTGGATCCTGCCCTTCACTTCCAAAAGCTAAGATGCTGGTCAGTGCATGAGTTTAACACATTCAGTGAAAATTTTGAGTGCCCACTAAATAATAAATACAGTTGTCCCTCTGTGTCCTTCCTTGGGTTCCACATCCATGGATTCAACTAACCAGGATAAAAAAAAAAAAATCCTTTTGAAAGAATTGCATATAAGACTGGGGATGTGGCTCAGTGGTAGAGTGCTTGCCTAGCATGCACAAGGCCCTGGGTTTGATACCCAACACAACATACACAAAACAAAACCAACTGCATCTAAACTGAACACGTTTTTTTCTTCTCATTATTCCTTAAACAATACAGTATAATAACTATTCACATGGTGTTTACATTGTATTAAGTATTATAAGTGACCTAGAGATCACTTAAAGTTTAAGCAAAGATGAGCCTGAGTTATATGCAAATACTTGACCATTTTATATAAGGAACATTGAGTATCTGTGGATTTTGATATCAGAGAGAACATCCCAAAAAGACAATTCACCTCAGACAACCAAGGGATGACTGCACTATAATCTGCTCTGGGAATTCAAAAAATAAGAGGTGCTGGCCTTGCCTCTAGTCAGTTGAGTGGGAGACAGATGCATAACTGACACATAATGTACTAAGGGCTCTATAAACGCTACTGCAGTTGTCAGGTTAAGCTAGATTGTTCACTGACAACAAATTAACCCCCAATTCTCAGTGGCTTGACATAACAAAGGTCTTTTTCTTTTCTTACTTAAATTACATATATACTTCAGTTTGGCAAGGATTTCCATCAGTTATGGTTCAACCAGACAAGCAGAAACAGTGAAATGATAAGGCATTTCTTAAATATTGGTTAATGCAATTCTGGTGGCTTATTAAGCAAGTCAGAAGTCTGTAAGGCCAGAAGGCAGGAAATGAAGTTCACAAATAGGCTAAAACTCTCCTGGCAGGAGCCATGTGAAGTCTCTGAATTAAGGGAAGGCCTAAACCCTTCCTTAAACAGCTTGCCTGATTAGACCAGGCCCACCCCCAAATTATCTTCCTTTTGACCAACTTAAACTCCACTGATTAGGGATTTGGATCACATCTGCAAAATCATTTCACAGAAGCACCTAGATTTGTGTTTGAATAACTGGGGACAGTAGTCCAGCCTTAACAAGGTGACACGTCAGAAAGCATCACACAGTGCTAATTAATCAGGCCCACTGATTGACAGAGGGACAACCAAGGAACATCTGCAGGATCTTGCATGAACTATTACACATTTAAGGCCAAAAAATGTCATTTGTCACTTCCACTCATGATCTTCTGGCAAGCACTGGTTTGGCCACTCTTAATGGCAAGGTTAGGACATTGATCCTCCCAGGTACCCAGAGGGAAGAATTGGAAGTGAATCCACCCGAGGTGTTGTCTGAAACATCCCCCTCCACACACACACACACCCATTTTACACAGGGGAAACTGAGTCTGTGGTGAGATGAAGAGCACCGGTGACTGCCGAGGACCACAACCAGGAGAACTCACCTTCTCCCTCCACACCCAGCTAACCTTCACCTGCTTCCTCCAGCCTCCTAACAGAAGCTCCTCAAAAGTTTACATTTGAAATCCTAGGAAGCACAGGAACCCCCATGGAGGGAACCCTTCTCTGGCTTCACTGAGGTTAGGACAGAAGGCTCAGGACTATGAGGCCCTTGAAGTCCACGGAGATTTGTGACCTGCATACTTCACAGAGCTGAGTCCTCCACCTGGTGACTTGCCAAGAACCACCAATTTGAGCATGGAGGTGACATACTGATGAGAGCCCTCCTAACAAGAAGGACAGGGACCTTTGATGTTTTGTAAAACACAAAAAGCTAAGGATTAAGACAAAGTGATAACGATCAGTGGTCACTGACAAACAAGAGCTGTCAATAGAATGTGCCCTAAGCTCCAGTGAAAACACCTGGGCGCGGTGGCGCACGCCTGTAATCCCAGCACTTTGGGAGGCTGAGGCAGGAGGATCGTGAGTTCAAAGCCAGCCTCAGCAATGGCGAGGCACTTGGCAACTCAGTGAGACCCTGTCTCTAATTAAAAAATCCCAAAAAAAAGGGCTGGGGATGTGACCCAATGGTCGAGTGCCCCTGAGTTCAATCCCCAGTACCACAAAAAAAAAAAAAAAAAAAAAAAAAAAAAACGCCTGGGCCACAGGGAACAAACACAAGCCTTTTTCCTTCTCAAACATCTCAAACATTTATTGAGCACCTGCTATGTACCAGGCACCATGCTAAGCACTTTGCACATAAATTTTCATTTAATCCCAACAGCAATTCTCTGCTGTGTTATGTGTTATGGAATACATTTTGCCTAAGGTTCCAAAGCCAGTAAGTGGTAGAGGCATGACCTCTACCAAATCTGACTACAAAGCCTATATTCTTGCCACCAGAGCCACCCACATACTACTCTGCAGGTGGTGCAGCACGTGAACTCATCCAGCCATGGGAGCAAGTCCTCAGTGCCCATGAGACCTAGCCTGGGGATGCCTCAGCATTTTTCTTTTTCTTTTTAACTGGGTATTGAACTTTTACCATTAAGCTACATCCCCAGTCTATTATTATTATTTATTTAGAGACAGGGTCTCACTAAGTAGCTTAGGGCCTCACTGAATGGCTGAAGCTGGCCTCCAACCTGCAGCCTCCCGAGGCTCTTGGATTATAGGCATGCACCACCACACTCAGCCTGCCTCAGCCTTTTTCTTAATCTCCAAAGGCTCCATGTGGGTGGGGGCAGGATAGGGAGGGCCTTGCTCACCTCCAGCCCTCTCCTCCTAACACCATGAATCAGAAAGGAAACTTCTATCCCCTGATCACAGGCTCACCTCCTGATAGTCACAACTGAGCCTTACAGTAAGCAGAGATTGTGGAATGCTAACTATGAATCAAAAAAATTTTCTGGAGAACCTTCTATGTATGCTAAATGCTATTGGAACATATAAGATGCATAGGACACAGCCCCTCACATCAAACTGCTTACAGACTAGTAGGGAAAATAGTATAAGAACATACTAATAGTGTAAAGTACAATAACAACAAATGAAGGGGACCCTGGGAGCTGGAAGGATTCATTCAGTCTCTCATTCCCAACAGGAGAAAGGAAAAAGCTTTGATGTTTGATGGGGTGGGCAGCCTCAGCAGGGCCAAAGTGGGATTGTACAAGTTCACACCAACCAGAAAGAAGCAGAAAGGTAGGCACCTGAAGTCAGTGTGACCACCCAGCAGCTAGCCAAAGAGGAAGTGACAGGTTCTGAGCAGGGAAGTCGTGTATTAAAGGGCTCAGCATAAGGGAATGAAGGTGCTTGGCAAAACATAACTCTAGCCCAGGGCTTGGAATTGAATAGTGTACCATGCCTGCTGGCCTGACTCTACCAGGCACAGCTGCCCATCCTGGGCCGGCCTCCCTGCCGAGCCTTCCTGGCTCTGATACAGTGTCAGGGCCCAGAGTACAGTGAGAGAGTCTCTTGATGGTCTCACTGACAGGTGAGGATTTCACTCCCATCCCCCTCCTTTTCTTTTTGTTTGTTTGTTTTGGGTACTGGGGTTTGAACCCAGAGTTGCTTTGCCACTGAGCTACACCCCCAGCCTTTTCAAAAAAAAAAAAAAAAAATTTTTTTTTTTGGAGACAGGGTCTCACTCTGTAGCCCAGGCCATCCTCAAACTTGTGATTCTCCTGCCTCAGCCTCCCAAGTATCAAAGACTATAGGTGTTGGCCACCATGCCTGGCTCCATCCCCTTCTTGATGATACTCTTGATGATACCTGTCCGCCCTCTTCTTTGGGAGTGTTGGAGTTCTCAGATTGCTGGCTCCTTTGCACCTTGCTCCTAACCATAACCTCCCCCTTCTTTCCCTCCTCCAATGCCATTCCTCCCCCCAAAACACCACACACACACACACACACACACACACACACACACACACTCCCTGTCACCCTCACCTCCCTTCCCTCCCCCACCCCTTCCCCTCCATTTGTTTCAATGAACAGCCCCTTTTATCTATTCTGTAGGTACAAATGAAGCTGTCAAATTTGATCAGGCGCTTGATATGACAGGCTGTGGGAGTCAGGACCCCTTGAACAGAGTGGGCCTTGTCTGTCACAGCCTGCCTGACACTTCCCATAATGCCCAGACTGATGAGATTCTGAGTAGGGCCCAGCACATTTTCAACTCTATTTTGGGTGAAAACCCTTCTTGAAAGATCTTGAAAGGAGCTGGCAGTTCAGCCGCCCGGATGATTAATGAGGGTTGGCTCCGCTGGATGGATTTCTCCTGGTGCCAACAGCCGTCCTCCCAACAGGCTGGAGTGTGTTGCCTTTGACTTCCCCCAGCACTTCCCCCTCACAGCGACACCCCCCAAAAACCTTTCCCACCAACCCTCGGATATTCCCCCAAGCCCCTCACTCCACCCTAAGCCGCCCATCTCTCCCCTTCCTCTTCCATTTTCTGTTGCAGAACAGCCCCTGCAGATGGAAAAAAATAAGTGTCCTAGCGGAGGAGGCCTGACTTGAGTGAGCAGGGCCCCCTGGATGGCCCTGCAGAGTTGAGGGATGCAGAAGGAGGGCTGAGCAGGGCCTAAAGAGGACAGAGACCCCTGCTCTCCCTGAGGGTATGTCACATGCCCCAGTGGTCAGGGGTGGGCCTCTTTGCTTTTTCTCTGTGGATTTAGGAGCTCTGGGGACAGAAAAACTAGGGTATCTAAAGCCCTGAAAGGATAACGCATCAAATTTTGGGGGTCGTTTTGTTGTTGTTTTCTTGTCTCAGGGTGTTTCTCAAAAGAGGCCCCATTGACATTTGGGACAGGACAACTCTTTAGGAGGCAGGATCCTCCTATGGAAGGTGGAAAGTTTAAAATCCTTCATCCAAAGACACTGACTGCTTATAACACCCCCCAACCTTCCCCTACAACCCCAAATGCCCCTGGGGGGTGGCACCAGCCATGGCTGAGAACCACTGTCAAGATAAAGACACCCCTTGCCCCCACGTACCTTGGGAGCCATGCCTACCTCTTGATCTCCTTGAGCTCTTACTTACACCCCTCACACCTGCTCAGGGAGAGCACAGTGAAAGAGGGGAAGAAAGGTTCAGGGGCGCTCCCGTGCACACTCAGTGCTGACTTTTCTCCTTTACTGACACCTCACACCAGCCCTGCTCCGAGCTCTACAGTGTTCCCTTTCTCTTCCAGTTTCCTGTTTTCCCCAGATTTTAGGTCATGGTACTTAGGAGAAAGAATGGTGCCCAAAACTTCTTTGGGGGATTTCAAGCTCAGAACCCTTCAGGTACAAGCAGGAACAGTCAGGGTCAGGGACGCACTGTTTCTTTTTTAAACATCCATCACTTTATTTTTCAAACCAGGCTTAGGTATGTGGACTCTGTCAGAAGAAAAGCTGGATCCCTGTGACCAGGGTGGTCACCCATGACCTCTTGTGTGGAACAGGATAAGCACATTCTTGGGGCCTATTCTCCTCACTCCCAATTTTCCTCTCTCCCTTTCATTCTTAAAATAGAGGAGGGAATCACAGAATTTACCCACCCCCAGGCCTTTTGGTCAATGCCTAACCAACTCTGAGATCATCCAGCCCACAGATGGACCCAAGACCATAGTTCATTCATTCAGTGCCATTTCCTGAGCATCTGCTACATGCTAAGACTGGGTTAGACTCTGAGGGAGATAATAATGAGCCAAAAACATGCTGCTCTGGCAGACAAATAAGGGACAAAAACTAAACAAATCAATATGCAATTATAAATTGTGGTAGTAGAGATGAAGGAAAAGTAGAGTTTGTACAGCATGCACAGAGAGGGTTGTATGTTAGCTTTCCATCACTGTGACAAAATACTTGATAAAATCAACTTTAAATAGAAAGATTTGGGACTGGGGCTGTAGCTCAGTGGTAGAGTGCTTGCCAAGCATGTGTGAGGCACTGGGTTCGATCCTCAGCAGCATGTAAAAATAAACAAAATAAAGGCATTCTGTCCATCTACAACTACAAAAAAAATTTTTTTAAAGATAGATTTATTTTGGCCGGTAATTTCAGAGGTTTTAGTCCATTGTCCACTGGCTCCATTGCTTTGGGCCTGTGGTGAGACAGAACATCATGGTGGAGAGGGTGAGTTGGAGCAAGGCTGCTCACTTCATGGCAGCCAAGTAGGGGAGAGGGGTCGAGAAAAGATATGCTCTTCATGGACATGCCCCCAGTGGCCCACCTCTTCCAACGAGGAGTTTCTGCCACCTCCCAATAGTGCCACCAGCTGGGAACCAAGCTTTTAACACATGAGACTTTGAGGGACATTCCAAATCCAAACCACAAAAGATAATATGACAAGGAATCTCCATTTCAGAACAAGGTCTGGAAAAACCTCTTTGGGAACATGATATTGAAGCTAAGACCTGAAAGTTGAGCAATATTAACCAGGTGAAGAAGGAAGAGTGTTTCAAGCCAGGGAAAGACACACCTGACCATCAGCCAAACTCCCCTATCCTAGAAGTGCTGTCCCTATTAACTATATCTTCATGGAAGGACAAAAACCCTGGACGAACCAGAAGAGCAAAGAGCTGAGAGGGGAAAGGGAAATCAGGGGTGCAGAGTGAAACTGACGACCAACCACTTGTCCATAGGCACCCAAGAACAGCCTTGGGCAAGGTATGACCTCCACACACCAAGGCAAGCAAGAGGGATACCTGAACTGAGCTTGTGCAGGAAAAGGTCGCTCCAGTGCATTGCAGGGAAGCCCTGGGGAAGAGCCTTGGGGCCTTCTCATTCCTGGAGCTGTAAATGGAGAGCCACTAACGGAAAGAAAAATTCAATGAAAAATCACACAAGTCAATATATAATTACAAGGTTCTTATGGGAATATGCGGCTGGAGGGAAGTTAGCTTTCTCTCTCCCAGAAAGCTAATTTTTAAATAAAATTTGAAAGAGTGTGTTTCTTACTTTTGGAAACTTGTAGGCTGTGTGAGTCTGCTTTCCATTACTATAACAAATACTTCAAATAATCAACTTAAAAAGAGGAAAGGGGG